>ML784735.1:332461-342941 GCA_009831015.1 Picea engelmannii
GAAGCATTATCAGGTTCTATGTGATGGTTGGTTGATGGTGATGATTTAATGTGAAGTTTTATTATCTCTCATATATTCTTGGGTGGAAGGAAGGGGCAAGGATGGAGAGTTCAACTCTCTCTTGATATTGGAGGATTGTATCTCACTCTTGGAGGTTTATCCCTCCCTTTACATTTGGAAGCTGTAGCTACCTTTGGAAGTCATTACATCCCTTGAAAATTAACTATTGATTATTTCTCATATATTGTGCATGGTGTATTGTGGTGTATTGGTGTAACTCTTATACTATTGTTCATTGCTCATTGGATAATGTACAGAAGAATGTGATGAACTAAAAATTGTTAAGAGGAGCCAGTTGGAATAAGTGGGTGGCCACCAATATCCACCTAGATCAATCCTCCCCCCTTAGGAAGCAATGGTCTCCATTGTGTTGAGTTCCCCCATGAGGTGAGGAAAATACTGCTAAATTTGGCCACGGGTGAGCCACTTGCCTTGTTGTAGGAGTTTCCTTGCCTTGAAAACCTGATAAAGCTAGATCGTCTGCCTGCGAGTGCCCTTGACCTGTGTGTCCATTATCTGATCAATGGATGCATGTTCCATGCAATTAAGGTTGAGATATGTTTGTGTCAATTGTTCTACGATCTTTGAGGTGTCCAATAATGGTGGAAAATATGGCCAAAGGAGGTCCACATTGAACATTGGGTGTAAGCCAAGGAAGGGTGGAGTGTTCAGCTCCAAAGAATTTCTACCCACAACCTTGGTTATAGTGTAAGGTCCATAGAGAAGTGGGTGGAGCTTTCGATGGGGCCCTGTAAGATGCTCTTTCTACAAATGTAATCAGATCTTGTCTCCCACCTTAAACTAGTGTGGTACCCTATGTTGATCATGGCATTTCTTGTACTTGGCATTGGATTTCTGCAAAATCTCATGGACCTGTTGGCGGATTTGTTAAATCCGCTCAATGAATCTGGTGGTTTTTTCGGTCTCAGAATGAACATGGGGAGAGTTTGCCTATGGGATTGCAAGAGGTAGTGCAACATCAATGGGACCCAAGGGTTGGAATCCCAACCCTACCTGAAATGGGCTATGGTTGGTGGAGCTATGGAGATCCCTGTTGTAACTGTGTTGAACATAGGGGAGACTCTCATCCCATGTAGATGGATACTTAGAGTTGTACATGCATAGGATGTGCACAATGATCCGATTGACGACTTCTATTTGACCGTCGGTTTTTATGTATTGTTGTTGATAATTATTTGATTACATTATGTTTATTTAAAAAGTTGTAGATACATTTAATTGTGAATATCAAAATATAATTACATATATGTTTAATTTGTAGTTGATAAGATACATAAATTAGTTAGCAAATATTTTTTTTTAATTTATGTACTAAATTTTCTAATTTTTTTTTTTTCAAGTAATGTTCCCTAATTAAGTTGAGGAACATTACAACCGAACTACTCAAATTTAAGGTTGTTTTATGAATTTAAGAAAATATTATTTTTTTTTGGTACAATACATTTTTTTTTCTAAAATCCTTTATTATTAAGCATCATTTTTTTGGTACATCCGATTTCTTTTTCCAAAATCCTCTATTATTATTTTAGCATATTTTGTTTGTTATTTTATTTTATGAATTAGGTATGGGCCAATTTTGGAATTTTTAAACTCCACTGGCTTATCGAACTTTATCCAACTTTATTTAATTTTATAGGGGTTAAGAGGAAGGCACTCTTTCCCCACCTTCTTTAGACTTACATTGAATAGCTTGAACCATTTCTATCGGACATTGACACTTATCAATGAGTGCATTTTATGCAAGTTTTACTTTCTTTTCTTCTTTTCGTGAATGACGTTTGTAATCTTGTTTGTGATCTTCTTGAGTTGGTTCTTAATCTTTAAGAGTAAGGTTATGATTTCGATACAACCAAACTTAATATGTCTAAATTGAATTTATCTTTGAGGGGGAATTCGTTTAGATCACCACATCTTATACTTATCTTCAGTCGACCTTTTAGTAACTTATTTAAAAGCTTGAAACTATATTTTAAATTGTGTATAATATAAAGGATATGTTTTTTTATTGTTTTAAAATATTAATGATTTTATATTTTATTCATTAATGAAGATAATAATAATGATGGTTAATGTTTTGATTGATTGAACTTGAAAAAGGAAAAGGAATTAATTGATTTAAAAAAAAAAAATTATGTCTATGTTTGAAAAGTTTTAAGAGAAGTGTTCCCATGATTTTGATGAGTTAAAAGGTGAAAAACATTAATAGTGTAACATACATTTTAAAATTGTGTTGTAATGTGGGTGTACACATGACATTATAGTGATATTCTTTGGATATATTTTTATTTATAAATTGTTATATGGATCAAATGTTTTAGGGCTATGTTTAGATAAACTCGACTAAGTATATATTAAGAAAAAAAACAATCGTGTTCCAATTAATAATTATGTAATCACAAGGTTCCATAGGTCAATATATATATTGAGTTTAGGGCTCACCCACTTTGGTTCGAAATATTATTAAATTTTTCCTCTTAGCTATACAAGTATCTAATTCTTCGAGATTCAATCTCTAGATCGAGAGGTATTGAATTTGACTATTTTCTCTTGGGAAGAGATTTCTCTGTATCCTTCTTAAGGCACATTGAAGAGGAAATAATGATGATATTCTGAGATATCTACATTGATGTATTGTGTAGGTATTTTCATTGATTGTTTTCCTTGTAGTTATCCTTTGAATTCCCTTCTCCTTCGCCCCTGCAAACCTGATTCATTTTAATGAGAAAATAAACCATGTAGCTAGGAATGACACAGACAAGTGCTTCATTCAAATGACATAAACATAATTAATTTAGGAAACATGGACATCATCCCCAAGTATTGATCCCAACTACACATTCCCAAGTTGGTGTTATATTTGAGACATTTTAAGAGTATTAGATGTCACTATTTTTTGAGAAAGATACCTACAATAGTGTTGCTTTGATAACTGATGATGAATGATAATATGGATGGAGCTACAATGGTGGGAGGATCTTTTTAGGGAATTAGGGTTAGGATTTCATTCTCTAGGAGTGCATTGGGAAGGGTGAGGGTTACATGATTCTATGTAGGAGTTTTAGGTCCATAACGACGGTAGGAGATCTAGATGCAGTGGTAGAATAAACCAACGAACATGGGAAATTGAAGTCGTTCAAGGAGGTGGTGGCAGGCAAGTGCAGTAAGATGCCAGGGGATGTCACAATGGCAGGGATATAGAGTATTCTACCCAGATATGACCATCCCTTCATGGATACAGGGATGAGCATCAAACCTAAAAAAGAGGTTGAAAAAAAACTATCTATCCAATACCACTGAGAGCTTGCGGTACGAGGTAACAATGCCATTGATTGGGGGCTACATTTAGTACATGAAGGACCATGAGGTGATAGGGAAATTCATGGGAATTTGGCCCTCGAAAAAGTACTAATGGTATGGGTAAAATCAAGATGGAAGGTAAAAGGTGCTATAGACCTTAAGTTGGGATCCAAAGGTTTTTTCATAGTGATTTTCTCATGTACTAAAGAGAGAGATAAAATATTTGATAAGGGATCGTATTTTTTCAATTCAGCGGGGCTTCATCTAAGATATTTGATGCAATGGTTTTCCCTAGAGAAGGAGGATTACACAACAACCTTGGTATGGATTAGTTTATACTCATTACCACAAGAGTTCTGGCATCTCGAAACACTAGAAGGTATTGGTAACACCCTAATGTCCTTCCTTAAAAAATTTAATATCACGAAGACAACAAGATATACATCTTACACAAGGATATTTGTATACATGAACATGGAAGGAGCTTTACCATAATCAATCGTCATCTCCTACCAAGACATAGAATGGACCCAGACCATAGACTATGAGTGTATCCCTTTCAGATGTCGAAAATGACATGAGCATGGACACTTTTTCATAGATTTCCCACATAATGCAACACCGGCAATGAATAAGGGTAAGGAAGAAGAAGATGCAAAAAGTTTTGTAAATATCCCCCCAAAAAGGAAGGTGGGTCGAAAAGGAAACAAACCCACAAGGGAAGCTTCTAAAAAGGATTTAGATAGTTTCTAGGCCCTAGTAACAGAACATCACAAGGTGGAATCCACTGAAGGGGAGAAATATGAAGTAGAGAAAGGAATAGAGACAGAAAAAAGTATTGAAGTCAAGCAAAAAGAGTTCCAAAAACATCACTGCATAGAAAAAAGCATTGTAATTTCCCCAGAAATAGAAGGAGATATTAATATGCAATATTTGGAGAAAAACGAAGAATCTCAGGAAGAACGAAAGAGGGATAATAACACCCAAAATGTAGAGCTAGATGATACAGAGATAGATTTCAAAGCATTAATAGCGGTCCATGGCGAGAAAGATATTAACAATATGTAGGTGGGACAACTATGAAAAATTCAATGGGAACTTCTCAAAGGATAGAGAAAGGGACCGAGCCAAGAGATTTCGGCCTCGTCTTTAGGAAACCTAGGAATTCAAACTAATCCACTGAAGACCCCGAAAAAAATAGGGGTGGAGGAGAAGAAAAAGGGATGCAAACCTAGTGGCAGGTCTTGGAAGAAACATGAGCCATACTCATTGACTCTTGAAAAGTTGCGGGACTCCCAAAGAAGCACTTATTACCCCAATCCAAATGTTAAACATGAACATATTTTCATGGAATATAAGAGGATTGAATGCATTATCTAAACACAAAATTCTCAGGAAAAAGATACATCAAGAAAAAATAATATTTAGTAATGTTACAAGAAATGAAGCGTGGCACAAAAAAATTGAAAATAATAGAAAAAAAAATGGAAACATTGTGAAGTGGAATGTATAGAAGCCTAGAGGACCTCGGGGGTCTCTTCCTACTCTAGGATCTTGGCAATTTGAAGATAGATCTGGTGTATCAAACTAGTCGAATCCTTATGATCTAGTATAAAAAATTATGTTCTGACGAGCAATGTTATGTTTCAAATGCCTATGGTAGCCTATCGCCCGCAACTAAAAGGGACCTTCCTCAAAGAGATCTCACAACTAGGCATGTTATTGAAAGATCAACATTGGATCATTGGGGATGATTTCAATTTAATTATGTCCCTAGAAGATAAGAAGGGATGGGTGCATAATATGGATATAGATAATCATACATTGAAGGATCTAATAGATCAATTATGCTTTATAGATATACTCACGAAAGGGGGTTGGTACACATGGAGTAAAAGGAGTGGAAGAACAAACCATGTAGTGGAATGCCTAGATAGAGTCTTGGTCTTGGAAGCCTTCTATCAAGTGAAAGAAGCCATCTCAGTGGGCCTCCATCAATTTCATGGATCAAATAGTTGGTCTATTTCCCTCAGGTTGGATAGCAGTATGACACCTCATCCCAAACCCTTTAGATTTGAAAAATTCTAGTTATGCCACCCATAATTCTTTCAAAGAGTAAAAAAATGTTGGTCATAGAAACATGATTTACATGGAACTACGATGTATCAATTTTAGTAAAAATTGAAACACACCAAAAATTGTATTAAAAAATGGAATAAAGAAGTCTTCAGGAATATCCTAGAGGAAAAGATAAAATTGGGAGTAGATATGGAGAAATTCCATGGCCAAATAATTGAGGATGGGAACTCCCAAGAGCTCAAAATAAAGGAGGAACAACTTCGTATGGATCTTAATGAGAGGGACAAACAAGAAGAAATATTTTACCGCTAGAAATCCAAGATACAATGGCTCTAGGAGGGGGACAAGAACACTAAATTTTTCCATAACTCTATTCTCAAGAGAAGGAACCAAAACCACATTTATTCTTTGCAGGGGTAAAGTAGGGAGAATTTGGAAAAACGCGAGGATATAGAAAAAGAACTCATAAGACACTACAATAACTTGATATCTGAACCATATATACATAGGAGGGAGGACACATAATGCATTAAGAGGACTATCCCGAGATTGGTTTCTCCGGACCATAATCATAGCTCATGAAACGTGACCATGGAGGGGGTAGGAGAAACTGTAAAAGAAATGCCACATGGGAAGACATCATGCCCAAATGGTTTCACAATGGATTTTTTCCAATATTGCAGGAACATTGTCAACATAGACATAAGGGAAGTAGTTGAAGAACATCGCTTGTCAAGATCCATCTTGTATGATTTCAACACCACTTTTATGACGCTCATCAAAAAAGAATGAGAAGCAAACTCAATAGACAAGTTTCAACCTATCTCTTTGTGTATGTTGTTTACAAAATTATAACCAACGTCATAAAAAATAGACTTAAACCTCTTTTGCATGAAATCATAACTCCTGATCAAGCGGGATTTGTAGAAGGTCTACAAATTTTAGATGGGATGATTTTGTCCCATGAGGCCATTCACTCTCTAAAAACAACTGACAGACCTAGTATGATCATAAAACTAGATTTAGCCAAGGCCCATCATAGAATAAATTGGAACTTCTTGGAGGAAATTTTAGGATCTTTTGTCTTTGAATCTTCTTATATTTCCATGGTTTGTAATCCTATCTCTTCTACCTTCTTCTCTATCTTGGTTAATGGATCCCCTTCATAAACTCTTAAAGCCTCCTTGGGGATTCAGAGGGGATATCCCCTTTCTCCCTATCTCTTTATTATACTCATAGAGAGACTAGGGAGTTTTATGAAACAATCTCTCACGGATGGTTCCATCAACGATACCCCTCTTAATAATCATACAGATCCTCTCTCTCACCGCCAATTTGTGGATCACACCTTGCTTATGGGTCAACCCACGGTGAGGGAAGATCAAGCCCTCAAGAGAATCCTCGAAACTTTCATCGCAGCCTCAAGCATGCTGATCAATATGGATGAATCCAAAATAATTTTTTTCAACACCCCTGCCATAATCCAATGCATTATTATCAGAATTATGGGATTCCAAAGGGCCTCTCTCCCCTCAAAATATCTAGGTGCCCCTCTCCTAGATAAATCTCTTCACAACACCTCTTGGAAAGGACTCCTTACCAAAATTGAAGAAAGAATAAATTGTTGGACTCACAAGTTATAGACTGTCAGGAAGAATCCTTCTGATAATTTTTTTTTAATGGAAATGCCACTTTACCTCTTTTATGTTCTTGCTGCTCCAACTAACATCTTGTAGAAAGTTCGAGCAATACAACCAAAATTTTGGTGGGACGACACAAAAAGTGAGAAGAAATGGGCTTTGGTTTCCTCGAAGAAAATCTGCATCCGAAAATCCCAAGGGAGTTTGGTATTAAACGATCCACACAAAAAGGGACATTCTCTACCTGCAATTTTTTTTTGAGGTTGATCAAGAGCCTAGAGACCCTCTAGGCCAAAATATGACAGAGTAAATATGCCAAGGACAACCCCCCAAAAGAATGGATAAGATTGGAGGGGATCCATCCAGGATCAATGACTTGGAACTATGCCTGGACGAATAGGGACTTAGTCCAAAAGCAGAGCTTTGGGGAAATACACAATGGGAGGTCATGCTTATGTTGGGAGGACACGTAAGATCAGATGCCTGCACTCAATTCAGAGGAGAAATACCAACAAATTCAAGAGATGATGATAGGGGTCGGATGGAGGAGTGTCTACCAGTATTGGGAAAAGAATCAAAATCTTGATTTGTCAATGGAGAGAACCTGGAAGAACCTAATAGAGTGGCTAGTTGATTGGGATGAGGACTCTCGCTATAGTATAGAAACCAGACTACTAAGATGAGCAATCCTAGACTACAAAGTTAAAGACATCTTATGATTGGGTAAGAAAGGAGAAGGAAATTTCAAGGTTAAAGAGGCATACAAGTTGATCGTGGGAACATCAAAAAGTGCCAAAAATTTATTTTGGGGAAAAGTTTGGAACTCAAACCATTGAGCCAAAATTGTGACCATTTTATGGTTGGTAGTTAACAAAAAGGCCCTACCCTGGGATCAGATCACCAAGTGAGGATTTGAATGTCCATCTATATTTATGATGCACTATCAGGAAGGCGAGACTCTAAATCACTTGCTCAACACTTGTAGTGTTTCTTCCTCACTCAGGGGCAAAGGGGCCATGTTATTTATAACCTTAGACAGAAATCACATGGACAGTAATAAAACAATTGATGAATGGAGAGTTGCGCCTTATTGGAACCAAATCCTCAATAGAATTTAGACCTTGCTCCTAAGCTTCTTATTTTGGAACATTTGGAAGGAAAGGAACAAAAGAATATTCAAACATCATCACCTCAATCTAGACCAGAGCTATAAGGGAATTCACTCCAACATTCAGAAGAACATAGCCATGTTACCCTAGGAGGCTGAAGACTGGCTCCCATCTCGAGTGGAAATTGATATTTTTCAGAATTGGAGAATGCCTCAGGAACATAAACAAAAGTCTCCCTCCAAAGTATGCCTCTAAAAGAAACAAATAAGAGAGAAATGGGACCCCCTCCCCTCGTCGAGCTTCCTAAAATTAAATTTTTGCAGCACCTCAAAGGGAAATCCAGGCCCAGTAGGAGCAGGAGGGTTATTTTGGGATTCAACAGGAATGATTCAAAGCCTCTTCACCACTAGACTAGGTCATAATGCCAGTAATGGAACATATCTCGCATGACTCCTTTCACTATTGAGGGTGGCATCTAAGCTAGGTTATACGTCGCTCATCGTGGAAGGGAACTCCAAAATTCTAATCTCATCTTTGAGGAAAATCATAAACGAAATTCCTCCAGAATGTTTGTGGACTAACTAGAAATTATTCTTCGATCTTTCTGAGGTGTCCCTAGTCACTTGGGGTAGCTCATCCATAATACCAATCCAGTCAAAGAAAAGAAAACTTGGTGGCAGACTTCTTGGCAAACGTGGTAGCGGACTAGGTTCTAAGGGAAACCCATAGGCATTAGGGGGAAGTGGGCCAGGGAGAATTCCATGAAAACATAACACGTTTAGTCCTAAATGATAGTCCCTTTCCACATGGGGTAACAAAATGTCAGAGCTGGTGACTCAATGGTGGGAACGCCAACTTCCCACATGGGTGCATAATTAAGGTACTACATAATGGGTGTCAGATGATCAAAATATTGGGAAAGGGAAGGTGCATATGGCACTAGCTCCGAAAGGATGACAGTTAAGAGATGGAAGTGACAATCACTGCAAGGAAGGTACGACATTTTGATCCTGTGACAGTTTGGTTGAGGGATTTAGGTGGATGACGCCCACGGTGTACCTCCCCAATCCAATCAACATTATGAGTAGATGATATCGGTACAGGGCTCGAGTGAGGAGGAATAATTCGGGTAATTATTATAGAAAGTGGAGGACAAATATCAATTCGTGGTTGAAGACAGGGAAATCATAGTTAAAGAGGTGGTGGGAGAACATACAGAGTTCCATAGCTTATTCAGATATGAACATCTCTGGACCTGTAGCTGAGCTTTTGAGAGGCAGGCTTGAGAGTGGTAAGGAAGTGGAGGAATCGATGGAGGACTCGAGGGTGTCTCTCCACCCCGGGTCAGTCTCTTTGTTTAGTGTGGAGTGTCTCAACTTGAGAGCCTCTAGTTAGTGGGGTAGGTAACCTTTTCCAATGCCCCAATTCTTTAAGGTGGTCAAGGATGAAATTTTGGTTACAAAGAAAAGGTATGGATACTAAATGTTGAAAGGAACCTATGAAAATCCAAGCCCCGACCATCCCTAGTAGGCGTTCGAAGCTAAATCATGGGGAGGGGAAGAAGTCGTCTCTGACCGACCCAATGGCTAGTAGCAAAGAAGTGTGAGCGCGGGGGAGGAAATAAAATAGTTCCATCACCTCTGCTCAATAGTGAAAAAATGGGCCATGTCTAGGCTTCACAAAATGGTCCTAAAGAATAGGAAGGCTAACATGGAGGAGTACATTCTCCTGGAAGAAAAGGATTGAGTGATAGACCCAGGCCAAACAAGGACTAGCGAAACAAATATTTTCGCTTGTCATAGATATACTAGATGACCAAAGCCATGCTGGCTCAGGTAGTTGCTCAACAACTGCTAGAGAATAAGTCTAACCAAAACAAAGTCCATATCTTGGAGGCCAAGTTCAATATTTTTTGTAAGGCTCAATTTGGAATATGCTTCCATGAAAATACCCCATAAGACTAGGAAGCATAGAAAGGGAGACGAGAAGATAGTGGAAGTTAGGAAGGGACCCGAGACAATCCAATTCAACTGGACATAGAAATTTCAGAGCCTAACAAGAGATCCATGGGGGAATCTGGTACGAGAGCTATTCAACCAGCCAGTCGAAATTCAGATGTGAACTCGGGTTTTATCTAGTCTTCCATAATCTTTCAATGTTGTTAAATGATAGTTTCCATTTTGTTTTTTTGTTTTTTTTACTCCTTGGGGAAATATCTTGTTTATCCCAAGATGGATACCTACTATAGCCATGACTATATGACACCAATTATAT
>ML784736.1:0-29640 GCA_009831015.1 Picea engelmannii
AGATGTTCGCACCCTGGCTTAAGGCAGCCTGCGAGAATGGGTCACTCTTGCAGCCAAATATACTAGCAGCCTGCGAACCTTCTTCAAAAATGAGATTTTTGTGAAGAGATGAAAGTAACTTTTCTCAGGAGAAAGTTCTTATGAAGAGCCTGAGTACACCATAATCAATACATCATCATGACGACCAAAATTATGGGTAACAATCAAGGAATTTGTGAATGGCCAAAACATATCATCTATCGTGCTCCTAAAATTTGTTGGGGCATTAATCAAGATAAAATGCATGAACAACCACTAGAAGAGTCCTTTTCTAGACTTGATGACTATCTCCATACATCAATTTATTAATTTGTCACCTCATGATGGAATGACTTTAGATCAATGTTATTGGAATATTTGGTGCATTTAAGTTGATCAAGAAGGTAATTAATCCATAGAATAAGATATTGATTCTTGTATGTGATTTTGTTGAAGGGTTTATAATAAATCTATAATCACCATGCCATATCCTTCTTCTAAAAAAGCATAATTAAGCTCATGCAAGGTGATGAGTTGGTACAAAAATGGCCCTTTATAATTAGCTCTTGAATCTATGTTTTGATATTTTCATTCTCTATAAGAGAGCATTAGTATACTAGGTTGTTATTTGGAGGAGAAACCCTTGTTAAATAAATTTTATTTTTTACCTAATAGAACAATTGCACCCTTGCAAATGTGATGAAGATATCTTAGTATTATTCCACTATATTGTCCACCAACTCCTTCCATGTATAAAAAACCTATGAGAAGACCCTAGCATTCACATTGATCTTGACTTCACCTTCTAATCGAATGATGAAGAGGGAAAATATCCCAATATGATATTATCTTCCTCCACTACATTACTGAAATCAAAGATGCTACAATAGTCAAAACCACCTCCATTGTCATGTAGCATCAACCTACGAATCAATAATGACACCATGGGTCCTAGATTCATACACAACATGATTCCTCCACATATATCTTTGTCATAAAAAAATATCACAAATTTCAAGCAAACATCACATAGTACTAGATATTTGAAGGGGTTGATGTTGTAATGTTAGTGGAATAGATGATTGATTTGGATCTCTCATCCTTGGCTTAGGAATTCAATGGTATATGGTCGGGGTTGCACTATCTGATTGAGAACTTCAACCTCTTAATGACCTCTATGGAGATCAATTTCTTTGGGCTACCGCTACTAACCTTGAAATGTAGCAAAATCCCCTTCACACACAAATATAGGTTGAAGTCATGCTCAACTTCCTTAGGATCCTCTAGTTTCTGTAGTTGATTTATTCATGGTAAAAATGAGTTCCAAATTAATTTTCCATTTCCCTTATCTAGCATTGAATTAAATTTTGAAACTTACAACTTAGCTGAAAATCACTATTTTAGAACTCACACAAGTTGCATGTGTCCTTCTTTGGATTCATGTTTCCCTTCTTTTTATTATGACTTGGACTATTTTCCATGACATTGGTTTTCCTTTTTTTATCCTTTATTCTATGAATTACGATCACTTGACCAACATCTGGTCCAAATAAAATTAATAAGATATGTACTCCAAGTGAAAATGACTAACATTTTAATATATAGTAACTATTATAACTTTTAACATAGTCATATCTTATCTATTTCTTACACTCCCACAATAAGCATTGATCAATGTTATAATTCTTATTTAAGTGTTGCGAATTACAAAAAACAATGTAAAGATCTTATTCTTCACAATCTCTTCTCTTGGTTTGGGTATTTCTCATTAATTTATATTTTCTTTATTTCGCATGGTAAGAATATGACGTAAGTATCATAGATGTGAAGGAAGAGATCACATCAAATGGTACCATAAAATTAATCTCCTTGTGACATTTTTGTTTTTATTGAAGTGTTAATTTTCATATTTAGATCTATGCCTTATGTGAGGGATTTTTCTTGATATTTTATATGGATGCAACCTCACAAAAATCATTAAAGTCCAATCTATTCCTTCTTTCTGTGTATGGTATTTAATCGATGGGATTGGAACCTATTACTTTTAACACATGAATTATAGTATTGGACTTAACTTTCCTCTCTAGAACTTAAATTTTTTTTAGGTAGTTGTACTAGGGTTCCTCCTTCCACCAATCTTAAGAATTTTTTTCCACACCAAGAATAAAATATTAAGCTTTGTTGGACTTAAAAACTAGCTCTTCTATCGGTAAAATATATCTTTATTATCAATATTTTTTTCTTGATCTTTAACCTCAACGATTTTCTTAATAGTAGCACATATCTATTATTCCATAGTTATTTGTATCTATCTTGGTTCAAAATATGGTTACAACAAGGACTCTCTTAGCAAAAAAAAACAAATCCATTCTACGACGATTAATTAATTCCCATTATGTTTAATGTATTATGCAGTGGAGTAAGGATCTCATCACATCTAGCACATGAAGATACTAGATCTAGCATCATAGTCTATTTTATTTATGCATGTTGTTTCATGCATCACCTCAGCTATCCTCTTGGTTCACTTGACCCCATGCCTTAACAGTCAACCAGAAATGTTATCTCCAACATTTTTCTATGTTAATCTTTGGAGGAACATAATATTTTTAGCAACACCCCTACGACATTTGTATCTTCAATCCATAACATATTGTAATAGTTGGAACCAAAACCCAAGGCCTTATATATACATTTGGGGCACCTTCTTTCACACAACAATGTATTCAAGTATTGTTCTCATCAAGGAATTTGTCTTGTTCTTCATTTTTCTTCTTTTATTCTTTCTTTCTTTGCTTCCACTCAGTCCACATAAGGTTGTACTCTCACAACCGACTACAACAATTAACTAACATATTTTGGGTCCAGGTATTTATCTCACACATTCTAAATAATTTTCACATTCACATATTTTACCATTATTCTATTGTGGTGGATTTGCAAACCCAATCTCCCTTTTACTATTTTTCTTAAATTCTTTACTCAATCTTGACACGATATTTATTAGTTGCTCTTAATGAGGAGATGTCTAAGAAATCCATTTATTTTTATATATATCTATGTAGACCACTACAGTATTGTAGAACTAGGTGTCACTTGGAGCCTCTAATACCTAACTTTGAATGCAAGTCCAATATGGTAGAATTACTCATTAAGGTCATTAAGAAAATATGCACAAGTGTGTTATGTCCTAAATGCTTCAAAATCATATCTAACATGGGGAAGGTAAGTATGCCACCAATATTAGACATGGGGAAGGTATCTAAGGACTGTGAAGGTGATCTTCCAAACAATTGAAATTGTTTGAAAACAATAACAACTTTGTAGAAAAATTAATCATTTCTCCAAAGCATGTACATCCATTTGGCCTTTGATTAAAGGAATGACAATCTTAACTTCTACCTTGAAGGGCATCGTACCTCTAAAGTGAGTTCCCATTGAAGGTTCCTATGTCGCCATTGGTAGTCGTCAAAAGATCTAGAGAAACTTATCCATCATCTTGTTCCTTTGTCACATGTGGCTTTCCCCGAGCAACAACCTAATATGATCTCCTATTCTATTTTCTTTCCTTTTCCCCATCATGGAAGGCAAATTGGGATGGTGAGGGTGGTGTTCACTGAGCTATATTAGTTCAAGTCCCAACTCCTTGAACCTTGACCTCATTGAAGACATACACAAAAAGAAAACAAATACTAGATTTCTCTTATATCAATAATCTAGATTATGTGGAGACTAGAATGAATATAGAAATATATGGGGAATCACATAATTTTTTTGCGAAAAACATAATAATATAGTGAAACCGAAATTCTATTAATGAATGAAATAGAAAAACACTACAATATTCAAAGTAGTACAAACTTGTTGGAGTGGTAGTAACTTACATATGAAGAGAGATGTGTCATCTACACTCATTCAAAAAAAGCACATTGCAGGATGTCAAAGCAACATTTTAACATAAAATATAAAACCTTAAGAGGAAAAAAGTCATGAAAATCAAAACCCTGTCTTTAGGAGAAGAGGTGGTGAAAATAATGCAAACCAAGAACAACTTAATTGAAACATCAACTTTCTAGGATCACAACTTTCACATACAAACTTTATTTAAGACCTTTCTTTGATGAGTACAAAACTTATTTGATTCTCTATATCTTTGGAAAATCCTACAATCTTTGGCAAATCTCAATTTTCAATTGCAAGATTGTATCTACTACCACAAGTGAGTGGAAAATACCAAAAAAAAAAAAGAAAAAATACATCCAAAATTGGAGCAACCAATATAAGTCATTTAGAGTCAATGAAAAAGTAGATGACCACCTATATTTACAAGGATCAAAAAGTGTTTCTCACATCAATAATAAGTAAGCTAATTAAAAAAATATTTAAAAATATTATTGGAAGGTAGATATTTATATAAAGGTGATGCTAATTGTTCTTCATATGTTTTTTAGTGAACTTTTGTATTTGTAAACTAAAAGGAATTAATATTTGTTTAACAAAATGCAAAATTGCAATTTTAAAGAAGTCATTTAGTGTTAATAGAAAAAGTCGATGATCACCTATATTTACAAAAAGTGTTTCTCACATAACTAAAAAGAATTAATTTATACATTATTTGTTTAACAAAATGAAGAATTACAATTTTAGAGAAGTAATTTAATGTTAATAGAAAAAGTTGATGATCACCTATATTTACAAAAAGTGTTTCTCACATGACTAATTAATAAGTAAGATAGTTCACATGACTAATTAATAAGTAAGATGGAATTAATTTATACATTATTTGTTTAACAAAATGAAGAATTACAATTACCTCCTCCGCCCAGTGATTTGACTGGTAAAGTCTACGAAGGTATACATACCCTACCCCCCTCTGGATTTGAACCTGTGACCTCTTAAAAGGAAACACATGTTCTTAATTAATAAGTAAAATAATTAAAAAAATATTCAAAGATATTATTGAAAGGTAGATATTTATACGAAGGTGAGATTAATTGTTTTTCATATACTTTTTAATTAACTTTTTTCTTTGTAAACTAAAAGGAATTAATATATACATTGTTTGTTGAACAAAATGAAAAATTGCAATTTTAAGGAAGGAAGATGGAAGAGTATCATCTTTTTTCTTTCACATGCAAGTTTATTTTTTCCTTTGAAAAAATAAATAAATGTTAAATGTTGACTGTACCAGTTATTTTGATGGGTTTATAGTTAGTTTACTCTCTATATAATTAGAGTTTAAAATAATCCGCCTGTACTCATATCCTTAAATATGGTTAAAAGTAAAATATATGTATGTTTGAGCTCGATATCGATAAACACTCATATCCTTAAATACGGTTAAAAATAAGATATATGTATGTTTGAGCTCGATATCCATAAACACTAATGGCCAAGTATTTAATTTTTTCTTACAATTAACACAGTTTTGATGTAGTGGTGAGGTTATTGAACGTTAAATTCTCTATCACGACATGAATGGTACGTCTTTAGAGGATAAGATAAAGCAAGTTTCAAGAGAATTTGGCGAAATAAACACCTTTTATCACAATATTCCTCTGCATGTTGCCATGCAAATTTGTTCGCTACCGTCGTCCCCTTCAGCCTGTGTATTCGCTTAAATAAAATATACCTTCTTTCGGTTTCTTATTTGATTCCACCTACAGATTTACTTTTCGTCATCGCAGGAATGAATGATATGAAAACAAAGCACATGAAGACGAGACTCATGGATTATAATGCTTTCGCTTAAACGTCAGTTTCATAACCGCCAAAAGATCAAATTTGTTTTCTGCTTCACGCCGGACCACTTTAAGCTGCCTTATTTTATTTCTGTATTCTGACGCTTTTGGGCCACATCACCGCCAAAGGCTCATACTTTTGACTCGAACAGCGCGGAGAAAACTCTTTCACACTTCCTTTTTACACTGTAGCAAAACCTAAAATGCCACATGTGATTACGAGCATAAAAGATTGCGTATCTTATTAACATGTCGCAAATTCGTAATGTTGGTTTCATTTTGTTGTCGCCCAATCATGTAAAGTCGGCGCCAGTTCCTCGTTCGTAGATTCCTACACATAAGCACATACATAATCAACTTGGAGTATGTATGTCGGGCATAGAGCTTTCCAGGGAATGTATTAGGGTTTGCAAAAAGGAATAAATAATGGCATGACGTGCTTCAAATCCCACTTGTCCAATACATCTCTTCGTTACTTGAGCTGGCCAAGATACCGGCCATCTCCATATTGTATAATAAATCAGTTTAAATCTCCAATAGTAGGATAGTTTTTAAGTTTTGTTTTCTTCTGGTCCATGATCAGCATAGGACTTGTATAATTAAATCCTGGCCGTATTTTATCAGGGCCTTCAGCTGATTTTGGCCGCGGATTTGGTCATTCGAAGCAGATTTCTTGGTTTTTTGGTGGGGGCGAGGTGATTTTTACAGAAGGTGCTCTGTTTCTTTGAAGAAGAAACGTATCAAGGAAGAAGTTGTATCTGGGGCGTTTAATTGATATCGATAGACCTTGTTGGAATCGACCGAAGTCTGGCCAGATTTACCTGAAGAATCCATAGCTTCTACTTTGTAGCGTTTCTTCTTGCATTTTTGTAGGGTGAAACAGCAAAGTTTGGTGAAGATTTAGCAGTATGGCCCCCATGTCTTTGCCTCCCGGCTTTAGATTTCATCCAACGGATGAAGAACTAGTAGCTTATTATTTGAAAAGGAAAGTTCATTGTTGGAAGATAGAGCTTGACATTATTCCCGAGGTTGATCTCTACAAGTGTGAGCCATGGGACTTGCCTGGTAAGTTCCATGATCTTTGTTGTTGATTGTGAATTGCATTCTGAAGATTTAGTAATGTAAATCCTGTTCGCCTAAAAAGATCTAAATAAATTTAGATTTCTGAGTGTTTCATCTCACTGTCTTTAAATATTGAGCTCAAGAGTTCGTCGTGACATTTCCTGTTGTATGCAGAGAAATCCTTTCTTCCTGGAAGAGATCTTGAGTGGTATTTTTTTAGCCCTAGGGATAGGAAGTACCCAAACGGGTCAAGAACAAACAGAGCCACGGAAGCTGGTTACTGGAAGGCTACCGGAAAAGATCGTAAAGTTTGCTCTCATATGCGTGCAATTGGAATGAAGAAAACTCTTGTATTTTATAGAGGTCGGGCGCCTCATGGTTCTCGAACAGACTGGGTTATGCATGAATATCGTCTCGACGAGAAGGAATGCGAAGCCTCGGCATCTGTGCTGGTATGTGGGTTTTATTGGTCATGTCTTTGTCTTTTCCTGAGGGACCAAAGGAATGAAATTCAGAAGAAAAAGTATACGAAATTAGTTGTGTTTGCTCACCTAGATTCAATTCACGAGCCCTTGAAGTAAAAACGACATAACAATTAGTTAATACTATCAAACATCAGAATTTACATATATGAACTTGTTTATGGTTTCAATAACGATATTTCCTTTGGTATTTTTTAATGTCTCGTACTGTATGGCTAATCATTGCACGAAGAGATGCTCTTAGAGCTACTGTAAAGAAGAACCAAAAGAAAATTGAGATGCTCTTACATCTGATCGGAAAAAAAAAAGATTCGCGAGGATAAATATATGCTAATCTAATTAATTGTTCGAATATTTTGAGCTGCGCGAACTCGTAAAGCGTATGCCATAATTTGGCATTTGCTCCAGAGAGAATAATTTACGAAACCGTACGAAATCAAAAAATTCTAAACATTGTTTTCATGAAAAGCTGCAGTATTTCGATTTCTAAAGTACCTCGATGTATCTAAATATGTCTAATTAGATGTAAAACCCTAAATAAGCCTAATTGGATGTAAAACCCACAGGATGCTTATGCTTTATGCCGAGTTTTCAAGAAAACTGGGCCGGGGCCAAGGATCGCAGAACAATACGGCGCACCAGTTCAGAATGATTTTACGTGTGAAATGGGTCGTTTCTGTAATAAAAACGTGCTTTTGTCAGCGCAAGAGCAATATGAAGAGAATCCATCACCAGCGTCGCAGGAGGAGGATCAAACTAATTCAAGAGAAACATCTTCCGAAATTATAAACGACATAAATGTGGATGATGGAGCTTCAAAGAAAAGGTTTCAATTACTGCGTTATGATACTGCCAATTGCAGTTTCCCCTCACTCAATGAGTCCACGAACCATCCTAAGGTTTGAAAACCAGATTTTTCACTACAGTAAACCGTCTTTAACACTTTTTTTTTTCTTTTCTTATTTAAGGCTTTTCATCCGTGCGTTCAATCTTATTAATATGTTTTACCTTGGGTTTTGCAGGTTGAGCATAATGAGCCCAAATGCCCACCTATGGAGGTCGACAGTTTTCCTCATATTAAAACCTGTCTAAGCCTTTCTGACTCTAGAATTCTCAGCACATATTTACATGGCCAATCATATCATTCATCTGTCGAAGAAGCAGAGATATTAGAGCAACTTTATCGAGATGCGCAGACATCTCAGGAAAATAATTATATAAGCCAATTTATTAACAGTGATGTTGCAGATATACAGAATAATGAAGACTCTCTTCAACTCGATGATTTAATCTCTGGATGGAACACAGAAAAGGATCATAAAAAAACCGGCAACTACAACAAACAAGAAGCGTCCGGTTTGTTTTCAATGAATAGTTTTGTTTCACAAGACTATAATTCTGAGAATCTCTTTGACAGCCAGCCAGACGAGCTCCTCTTCTTTAACCGTTTTCTGAGGCAGAATTCCAACCCTGAAAGGTGTTATATTTAGGGCAAAAGCAGTTTCAAACTGGTATTTTGTGTGAGGTGTAAATTATTAGTGGAAGCTGTAAGTTACACTCAATTCATTGATAGCTTAGTACATGTAAATGTAGTAGATGTAGAGACTATAAACATTAAGTATTGATGTACAAACATTAAGTATTGATGTACAAAGTATAAAACAACTTAAAGACTGTCTATCAGACACTTTCTAGAGAGGAATGTGCTCTTCAATAGATGGCATGTTCTGGATTATTTTCTGTTTGATATAATAAGTTTAAACCATTTTTTTTTAATTATATACATGTGTCGGTCCTTGTGTTATAAAGCTGCCTGCTAAGCAAGTAGCCACAAAGATTAAATAATTTACAGTTGAGAGGGAACTTTAATGATTTTGAAGGCTTTTGTAGGTCCAGAGAAAATCTTTGTAAATTGTAATATTCTGTTGGTTCGCTTCATTTGATTGTTTCTGGCTGCAGACCGTGTGCTTTAGATTATGAGATGTTTCCTCTTAATTGAATTGTGAATATTTCTCTGCCACAGAATAAAACACAGCCAGTAGGCTTCTTCCTAATTGAATTGTGAACACTGCTCTACTACTGAATGAAACATTGCCATAAAATCTTGTAGTTGGGCACCTTGTCTTCCCTGAACTCATACAACTCGACTCTGGCCGCTGAAAACGAAACTGGTTTTAGATCCACTTGCCACTAAAAACCCAACTGGTTTTGTATCCATAAGCACTGCAGCCGTGTGTATTCCTGGTAATGATCTTGGCAGTGACGTTGCAGTTCTCCATGGAATCTGTGGGGGATTTAACGCGTCGTTATGGGTTAAGATTTTCAACAGTTTATTAGCGATTAGAGATTTTTATCAGATTTGTGACAGGATAAAAGAGATTCAGTTTATTACAGATTGAAGCAATTAAATTACTCCGTTGATTAGAAGTGATTAAATTACTTCCTTTGCTGGAAGATTAGATTACTCAAGTTTCAACTAATTAAACTACTCCGTTGGCTCTAGAAGATTAGGTTAGTGCATTCTTTCTAAAATCATCTTAAGATTAGCGCTACAAAAAAACAATAAGCACAGGAGCATGCCTTCACATTTTGGAACAAACAGATGGTTATTATTGCAGTGATGATTGCAGTGCTCCAGAGTGTATAATGACTAATAAGATTTTATAGCTCATCTTAATTGGGTTAACTTTATTTTCTGTAAATTATTCAAGTGAACTCTTTGGACGATCTCATCATATTAGCTAATTTTTCTATGTTCACGCATCACTGATAACATATTATTTATGAAATTTTCATATATTTTTAAATTTTTTTCCATTGTATCTGTTTTGACGCATTGTTTTCCATTCATTTTATTTTACAAGTAACTTTGAACTTCGTCTTCAAGTATCAATCGTCGCATATTATGCTTTAATCAATCTAATATCTAATATATATGTTCATGTAACCGTTACACTTTTATTATATATGTTCATGTAACAGTTACACTTGAAAAAAATTAGATAGTAGAAAGATGAAAAAGTAAAAGATGATATATTATCTTTGAATCTATCTAATATATGTTCATGCAACAGTTACACTTTCAAAAAAATAAGATAGTAGAAAGATGAAAAGTAAAAGAAACTTCACATTCAATCATCACTCAATATTTAACTTGCTATTTTTAATCCACATTCACATTAAAAAAAATAGAACAACAAAGCTGAAAAACAGCTGGTCCATGCTACTGCCTTTACAAATTTGTTCCGACAAGAACTTAACCAACAAAATTTCATGAAACGTGAATCCAATTAGTAAACTATACCTTTCCCTCCATTTACTCCTCCATGGACCTCATATGTCAACATCTAACATTAAAAAGTTTGAAGGCGCCATAACATTACCAACGAGAGTTTAAACCCACTTAAAAAAACCGTTACATTAATCAAATGTTAAATGATCCCATGATTGAATGGAAAACTTGGGCGATCACGAGGGGGACAGCAAGCAACGCCGTCTATGTATGGCTGTATGAGTTTAGAGTTTATGCAATATTGGGAAGGCGTTTTCTAACTGTGTTTTATCAAATGGTTTTTTTTTATGGAAATTTGAAGACATGCATTTTTAAGAAATTATTATTTTTAATTATTTAAAATTTATTTATGAATGTAGAAATGGAAATTATTATTTTTAATTATTTAAAATTTATTTATGAATGTAGAAATGGATTCAGTATGCTGAAAATTTTTGTAGGTATTTAAATTATACAAAATTAATTACTCAAATATAAGGATGGAACATTTTCTCATCCAATTTCACTCAAATATCTCAAAAAAAAATTGCAAAAAAAAAACATAAATCTTCAAAAAAACCCACTATTTTTAATTATTTAAAATTTATTTATGAATGCAGAAATAGATTCATATTGAAAAAAAAATAGACACTTAAATTATACAAAATTAATTACTCAAATATAAGAATGAAACAATTTCTCAAAAAAAATCACTCAAATATCCTCAAAACAAATTACAAAAAAAAACTCATTTTGTAAAACTTTTAAACAACAACTAGTTAAAAATAAAAAATAAATGCATATCAAGCTAAATTCATTATATCTATTTCTTTTCTTATAAGAAAAAATATAAAACATTTAGATTGTAATGCCCAGTCTAACTTAAGGATATGAAGCAACGACAATCAGACATGTCTTTTTTGGATGGTGATATATATTTATTTTATAACTATTGGAAATTTATTTTATTTTTTATTAGATTTAATTACTTTAGATACAATTCTTGAGGTCTAGGGTATTAGGTGAGGAAGTGGGTTGTTAAAACACTTTCTAAGTGAAAGTTATTTGATCAAACCCTTAGAAACACCTCAAATCCATTCATGTTAAAAACAAATGCTCTTCAATATCATATAATATACAACTTTAAAAAACATAGTTTCTATATTAACTAGGCATAGTGTCACAGTAAAGTTCACAGCCCTTTTTAACATATCAGACATTCCAAAGAACAAATAATTTAAACCTTACTTTATTAATTAAATAATTCAGAGAATAAGAACATAAAACACTTAAGAGCAGATTACTGAAAAAAGAAAATGTGAACATGGGCAAAGTGTAAATGGAAACTACCAAATTGCGTTAACTCTCTAAATCTCAATAACTGACAATTCATGAGATTTGATAGACGTTGAAGAAATATTGGCAATGAGTAAATCTTCAACAAGACAACAAACCATAACAGAATGCCTGCAAGTGAAAGGAACTAGCCATTCCAATGTAAAAGAGATTATATCTTGCCCGTCTTCTGCCCAAAATCTAATTTCGTTCACGTGTTTTCCTTATTGGTTATGCAGCGCCCTAAGTGTTTAGACAGATGGGTAGATGGGTAGCTGTAATTTTGTTACAAATTTTTGTTAAATATTTGATATTAGAAGAATATAGAAGATAAATACATATTTTTTCTTTGAATTTGAACTTATGATCTCTTATTAAAAACACATATTTTTAACTATTAAATAGGTTTAAATTATATTCATATATTGTACTAGATATTTATTCAAAAAAATTATTCATTTTATTTGTTTCTCACCTTCTTTTCTTTACCTGAACCTCTAACACAATTTTGAAAAAAATTACTTCCTTTACATAAGCCTCTAACACAATTTCAAAAAAAATTACATAAACAGAATAAGTAAACACTGTTTTACTTACTTAACTTAGAAGTATAAAATAAATACATGCATTCTCACCCATGGAGCATGAAACATAAATTGCAAATCTTAAAAGAGAAGTCTTATTAAGGTATATCCACAACGATCAATGTGCACACCAATGCCATTGCAATATTGGCATGCATTTCAGTCTTTATAAAAGCATATGATCTACCTTACATACATTACATTTATCAACCCGTCAGACCTATATATAAGAGGTAACAACTGCTGGTATAACAGAGTATTTATCTAACACAGGATTTTGGACTATGTGTTAAAGCTCTAGATGGATCAGTAACAGGAATTTGGACTGTGTTAAAGCTATAGATGGATCAGTAACGAGGAATTTGGAATATGTCTTAAAGCTCTAGATGGATCAGAACTTCGTTAGAAGCCTCTAGATGGATCAGAACTTCGGTAGAAGCTCCGCAGGGTTGGGGTTTTGATAACATGAAACTATAGTTTCTTGCAAAATCTATTAGGTAATAGATTTTGCAAAATCTATTAGGTTAAAGTTATTGCGAAGGTAGATTTATACTAAGATATTACTTGCTAAGGAAACAGGTGGAAAATCTGACACGAAACGTTATGATACTAGATATACAATCCTCCATGGACAACGATCACTAGAAAATGATTAAGGGGCAAGCAACTTACATGGTTTGTGCCACACCCTGATATTTTGAGCATGTCTTGATGTGGTGAATAGATACCGGGCATATAACGCAATTCTGCTCGCATGTGTGGACCCTGCAATTGGAACCGATGCTCCCATATCATGTTGAATTGTAACATCTGCATTCTTTTTCAGGGTCGGCAATAAAAATCCGAGACATGTAGATGCGAATTTTCGTATAAGATATATAACACATAACCTACATATAGCATTTCTCGAAAACTTAAACCCTCCCTCACATTCTATATGTCTCCCTATGGATTGTAAATTGAAGAATATGAACTCCGGAAATAATAAAAATGAATAACTTTAACCATGCCCTAACGTGTTCGCTCGAGCTTACCCGGATCGAAAATAGTTAAAGATATTCTTCACTAGTAAATATAATAGATAAATTAAATTAAACAATTATGGGTTTTATTAATATTTGTGAAATGATATTTTTTCATCATTGTTTTAAGAAACTTCTTTTACAATCTAATATGAAGGATATGTTTACTGTAATATAACATAGGATTCGTTCGGACAGGTTAAAGAAATTTAAAAAACAAATAATGACATAATATTTAATGTCGTTATTAAAAGCTATTATGTTTCACAATTAGGTTGCCTTTTATTTCAAAATTTTGAATAAATTGTCATTTTTTTTAAATAATACACTTATACATAAGTAATGTATATGTTAGTAATGTATATATTTGTTATACAAATCTAATGTATATATTAGTATAGATTAAAAGTTGAGTTTTATTGATAATATTATTAAATTTAAATTATGTATGAATTAGTTCAAGTGATTGATTGAGTATTTTGTTTTTAAGAATGATCTATGAAGTTATTTATCTTTATTCTCTATTGTATGTCTCATTCAATATTCCCACCAAATAAAGCACAATGTTCAATGTTAATAAATTTAAATTAAATATTTTTCAAAAGTTTTTTCAAGAAAAAAAAAATTACTAAATAAAAATTGAAAATATAGCAATAACGCATCTCCTTTCCAATTATTAGTGTTGTTTTCCGTTATATTCAAACCATGTAAATGAACAATTTTTTTAGTTAGTGGTAGACCATGCCCTTCTGCCGGGATTTAAAGATGGATGCCAAGATTCACAGATATGAAATCCGCAATGCAATGTTGGACCCAGGGTTTAATGTGAACATCCTTCCCTAAATGTCTATGGAAATGATTGGAAGGCCATGCTAGTATAGTCTCCTATCCATCTTGTTAATTCGATTAGTAGAGATAAATATGAGGAAAAACACTAGAAAACATATTGGGGCATGGTTAGTTCTTCTTAGTATTAAATAAATTTTCTACAATATATATTTAGTAATTTTAGAACTTTCCATAAATAGAATAGGATCGAATCAACTATTCACCCAACTAATTAATCTATGCATACATAGTTGACATGAGAGATTATATTTTTTAACACTCCACCTTAGTCTCAAGTATTATATTTTTTATCATTGGCAATCTGTAAGTGGTGTCTCTAAAACTCAAAAGCAATTATTCTCAATGGCTTAGTGAAGTTCTCTTACATTTATTATATCTAACTAACTACCATAATGGGTCTTATTTAATACTATAGTGGACCTAGTCCACCTTGCATTGAATTCACTCCACTATGGGCCCTCCACGCCCCCACTAACTCTCTAGCTACCTAACATTTCATATCCCTTATGAAAGCATTTTCCTCAACGCTTGGTGTACAACCATATACCAGGGTCCCATGGATAAGTGTCGACCACAGTGTTGAAGTAGACTAAAGAACAAGGGTCTCATTCAGAAATGAAAGCCAAAATGATAAAGTAGTCCGACCACCATTGTAAGTCGAGGTCCCATGTCCAAGTGTTCATGTGAACTCCACGGGGAAGATACCAGAACCTAATAACCAATTGAAAATGATGCTCCAAATACTAACACCTATCTTGTGGATCAAAATAAGAATATTCATCCCCTTAAGAATATACCAGTATAGAATATGCAGGTTGGACACTAGTAATCATAACGAGCTCCTGATTTGTCACATTGATTTTCTCTATAGAAGGTAGAGTAGAGTCATCAAATAAAATATGAAAGTGGTGGTCATCCCCAAAATGACAATTATTCATACACCAGTTATCACAATCGGCCTCAAAATCATACTAAGACTATGCTTCTTGATTATATTCATCCCTGATATCTGCCATAAGATATCTCTCATCCATTTTATCCACGATCATTTGCATATTGTGACAACTTTCCCTAATCACGTGTTTCCCCTCATGTAGATGGTGCTCAAGGGCTTCAATCTTCCATAGACTTCCCATGAGAAGTTGAGAGCTAATATCCATTGGAAACGAAACATATAATATATCAAAAGAAATCTCTTAAAATGATTTATCTAATGGAACTGATATGATAGCAATCTGAACACCTTGTGAAAAGTGATGAACTCTACAGTCTCGTTGTTGTCACTAAAAACCCCCAAAAATGATTGAATTTAAATCAATGATATCTTCACTTCCATAGCTCTAATTTGGGTGATTTTGTTGTTTGAAATCAACTATTTTTGAAAGAGGAAATCATATATGCAGTGGATCATGTGACAATTTGGAATCATCGCACCCTTAACACTGGGCAAGGTGAGATGATCCTTCTTGATAGGGTTTTTTACAAAGGAAAATATAATTTCATTTCTTTGGGAAAATTCATCTTCATTCTTCTTCATGGATTAAGGAAAGTGATCCTTCTAAAGACAAATGATAGGTTTACATCATTAACAGTCATATGGGCGATGAAAATAATGTGTAACAAGGTTGGACTAATTTAACATGGTGGTTTTCATTTCTCAATGGGACCCTTGTTCTCTAGTCTACTTCAGCACTGTGGTCCACACTTATCCATGGGGCCCTAGTATATGGTTGCACACCAAGCGTTGATGACAACACTTTCATAAGGGGGATGAAATGTTAGGTAGATAGAGAGGTAGTGGGGGGGGGGGGAGGAGGGGGGCGTGAGGCCCATAGTGGAGTTCATTCATTGTAAGGTGGACTAGGTACACTATAGTATTAGATAAGGCCCATTATGGTACTTAGTTAGATTTAATAAATGTAAGAGGAATTTTTCTTCTAGAAGGTTCCTCCTCTATAATGTTCTTAGGTTGTTGGTAGCACTATATAAAGAGGTTTATGCACTATAATGAGATATATAAGATACTTATTGTATTTGGAGTGATAGATGAATAGGATGATGGCCCATCAAAGAGGCAAGTGAACAAGAGAGGGTCCCTTCCATAATATGATCCATTGTATGGTGTTGCCCTATCTCAAGGGCCTTTTGTAATAAAGTGTAGTTTTCATATATTCTTCTTGGATCTTTTATGGTGTATTTTGAATTCATATATTGGTACTTAACAAGTTGTATCATATCACTTTCCTTGCAAGAAGTGTGGGAATTTTTATTTTATTTTTGCATATTTTTTCGAAGAAGAAAAAGAGGGATGTGATATTTTGAACAATTTATGTATATTTTTGTGTAAAATTTGTAGAAAATGGTTTTATATGTGTGTTCCTCTCAGAAAAACACCCAATTTGAAAAAATATTTGTTCGAAACGGAGTCCGGGAAGTTGAGATATCGACATTTTAAGATATGCAATTTTTTCAGGGTTGTTCCTGTGGACGACAACATGATTTTTCATTTCTGTAGCACCTGGAGGATGAAGTTTCTAAAAAAATTAGAGATATGATTTCTCCTTTCAAAAATAGTTGATTTCAAACAACAAAATCATCCAAATCAAAGCTCCAAAAGTGAAGATATCATTGATTTTAAATCAATCATTTTTGGGGGGTTTTAGTAACAACAACGAGACTAGAGAGTTCATAACTTTTCATAAGGTGTTCAGATTGTTATCATATCAGTTCCATTAGATAAATCATTTTAAGAGATTTATTTAATTATATTATATGTTGTGTTTCCAAGGGATATTGGCTCTTAACTCCTCATGGGAATTCTATGGAAGATTGGAGCCCTTGAGCACCATCTGCATGAGGGAAAACAAGCTATTAGGGATAGTTGTCACAATATGCAAATATTTTGGATAACATGCATGAGAGATGTCTTATCACAATATCAGGGATGAACATAATCAAGAAAAATATGCTTGGTATGATTTTAAGGCCGATTGTGATGACTGGTATATGGATAATTGTCATTTTTTGGATGACCACCACTTTAATATTTTAATTGATGACTCTACTCCACCTTATGTATAGAACATAAATGTAACAAATCAAGAGCTCATTATGATTACTAGTGTCTAGCCTGCATATTCTACAGTGGAGTATTCTCAAGGGGATGGATATTCTTGTTTGGAGCATCATTTTCAGTTGGTTATTGGGCTTCAATATCTTCTGTTTGGAGTTCATATGAGCATTTGGACATGAGACCCCAATTGATAATGGCGTTTGGACTAATTTAGAATGGTGGATTTCATTTTTCAATGGGACCCTCATTCTTTAGTCTACTTCAACACTAAGGTCTACACTTATCCATGGGACCCTAGTATACGTTTGTACACAAGGCATTGAGGACAACACTCTCATAAGGGGGGTGAAATTATAAGTATATAGAGAGGTAGTTTGGGGGGTAGATGGCCCATAGTCGAGTTCATTCAATGTAAGGTTGACTAGGCACACTATAGTATTAAGTAAGTCTCATTATGGTAGTTAGTTATATATAATAAATGTAAGAGGGATTTTACTCATTTTACTCAGATATAAAACTCGTTTTTACAAATTTTGTAAACATATATACATAAATTGTGGGGAATATCACATCCCTCTTTTTCTTCTCCGAAAAAATCTACAAAAAAAAATAAAAATTGCCCACACTTATTGCAAGGAAAGTTCTCTGATACCACTTGTTAAGTACCAAATATCTAAATACAAAATACACCAAAATAGATCCAAGAAGAATATATGAAAAATACACTTTATTATAAGAAAACCCTTGATGTAGGGCAACACCATACAATGGATCCTATTATCGAAGGCACCCTCTCCTGTTCACTTGCCTCTTTGAGGGGGCTTCATCCTATTGAGATACCGCTCCAAATGCAATAATTATCTTCTATACATCATTACATTGCATGAACCCCTTTATATAGTGCTACCAACAAACTAAGAACATTCTAGAGGAGGAACCTTCTAGAAACAAAATCCCTCCTACATTTATTATATATAACTAATTACCATAATGGGGCTTATTTAATACTATAGTGGTCCTAGTCAACCTTACATTTAATGAACTACACTATGGGCCCTCCACCCCCCCAAATACATCTCTATCTACCTAACATTTCATCCCCCTTATGAAAGTGTTGTCCTCAACGCTTGGTGTACAACCATATACAAGGGTCCCATGCATAAGGGTGGCCTTTAGTTGTGAAGTAGACTAGATAAAGATGGTACCATTGAAAAATGAAAGCCACCATGCTAAATTAGTCGAACCTCCATAGTAAATCGGGGTCTCATGTCCAATTTATCATGTCAACTCCACACGAAGGATATTGGAACCCAAAAACCAACTGAAAATGATGCTCCAAATACTTACACCTATCATGTGGATCCAAATAAGAATATCCATCCCCTTGACAATATAAAATTGTAGAATATGCACGCTGGACACTAGTAATCATAACGAGCTCCTTATTTGTTACATTGATGTTTTGTACGTAAGGTGGAGTAGAGTCATCAAATAAAATATTAAAGTGGTGGTCATCCAAAAAATGACAATTATCCATATACAATTCATCACAATCGGCCTTAAAATCATACCAAGCATATACTTCTTGATTATATTCATCCCTAATATTTTTTATAAGATATCTCTCATGCATGTTATCCAAAATATTTGCATATTGTGAGAACTATCCCTAATAGCTTGTTTCCCCTCATGCAGATGCTGCTCAAGGGCTCTAATATTACATAGAATGCCCATGAGGAGTTTAGAGCCAATATACATTGGAAACACAACATATAATATATCCAAATAAATCTCTTAAAATTATTTATCTAATGGAACTGATATGATCGAAATCTAAACACCTTATGAAAAGTTATGAACTCTGCAGTCTCATTGTTGTCACTTAAAACCCCCCAAAATGATTGATTTTAAATCAATGATATCTTCACTTTCGGAGCTCTAATTTGGGTGATTTTGTTGTTTGAAGTCAACTATTTTTGAAAGGAGAAATCATATCTGTAATTTTTTTAAAAAATGTTTAATCGAGGTGCTATAGAAATCAAAAAATCATTTTGTCTCCCACGAGAACAACCCTCAAAAATTTGCATATTTTAAAATGTCGATATCTCGACTTCCCAAACTTCATTTTGGACAATCATTTTTTTTAAATGGGTGTTTCTCTGAGAGGAACTCAGATATAAAACCATTTTCTACAATTTTTGCAAACAAATATACATAAATTGTTCGTAATATTGCATCCCTCTTTTTCTTCTCCGAAAAAATATGCAAAAATAAAAATAAAAATTCTCACACATCTTCGGAGGAAAGTGATTTGATACAACTTGGTAAGTTCCAATTGATGAATAAAAAATACACCATAATAGATCCAAGAAGAATATATGAAAACTACACTTTACTATAAGAAAACCCTTGAGGTAGGGAAACAATATACAATGGATCCTATTATTGAAGGGACCCTCTCCAATTCACTTGCCTCTTCGAGGGGGATTCATCCTATTGAGATATCGCTCCCAATAAAATATTTATCTTCTATATCTCATTACAATGCATGAACCCCTTTATATAGTGCTACCAACATCCTAAGAACATTCTAGAGGAGGAACCTTCTAGAAGAAAAAGTCCTCTTACATTTATTATATCTAACTAAGTACCATAATGGGCATTATTTAATACTATAGTGTACCTAGTCCACCTTACATTGAATGAACTCCACTATGGGCCCTACCCCTCCACTACCTCTCCATCTACCTAACATTTGACCCCCCTTATGAAAGGGTTGTCATCAATGCTTCGTGTGCAACCATATACCAAGGCCCCATGGATAAGTGTGGACCATAGTATTGAAGTAGAATAGAGAATGAGGATCCCATTAAGAAATGAAAGCCACCATGCTAAATTAGTCCAACCTTTTTACACACTATTTGCATCACCCCTATGACCATTAATGATGTAAAGCTATCCTTTGTATTTAGAAGGATCAATTCAATTAAGCACTAAAAAAGAACAAAGATGAATTTTCCCAGAGAAATGAAATTATCTTTTTCTTTATAAAAAACCCTATCAAGAAGGATCGTCGCACCTTTTCCAGTGTTAAGGGTGCGGTGATTCCAAATCGTCGCATGCTGCACCACAGTGGCCTAGGATGTCGTCACACTTTCTTAGTTTTAATGGTGTGGCGATTTTTCGTACAAAGGAAAAATATAAGCTTCTCGATGTTTCTAGAATAAAAGCTTCGAGGGTGAGGTGGCCTCCAATCGGTTTGGATCTGCTTCATATATTTGATCTCATCGGATCTTAAATATGGTTTTGGGATGAATTTTTGGGTTTGATTATAGTATGATTACAGTCTGCTTGACAACTTTGTATATGATTTTAGTTGTCTTTTATTTGTTTTAGTTTATTTTATTTTGAAATATTTGATCTCTTGCTTTGAGTGTCTTTCAGTTACAAAACATTGTTTTTCTTTAGAATTGTTTAGTGAAAGAACACTTCTTTTTCTGAATAGTTTGTTTTAAAAGAAAAAATGTACTTTGGCCCGCTATTGTTTTGAAGAATATTATTATTTCTTTTAGTGTGTCATTGAAAACAAAAAAAATAAAAATCTTAGTTTGCATTAGATTGGGTTATCTTTGCATTTGAAGTATTGAAATTGCATGGTTTTTGACATTTTTTGGTCTTGAAATCTCAAGAAAAAAGCTCGAAGATCTTGGTCTTGAATTGGCCAAGAATCATGTATTGGTGTAAAGTCTCTTTGGCTCATTTCTTGAATATCTTGATATGTATGAGTTTAATAAAATTTTGGGACATTGTGCATCTAGGAATGATAAACGTTTTCTCATTCTTGCAATATATCTTTCATCGAAGTGAAATATTTGCATTCTCATTTGTTTTCATTTTTTAGAGTCGTTCAAAACATCATCTAGTCCACACCATTTTCCTCTTGAGTAAACAACATCCTTAAAATAAAAATTGATTAAACATTTTTATATTTTATGGTAGCAAACCTACATTATCTTAGGGTGTAGGGATTTGGAATAGGTGTGAAAGTTGACTTTCCAAAGATGTAAACAAACATATAATCTTCTGCTAACGAGGGGTAAATCTACTTATTACATTTTGTCCTGGGAAGCCCTTCTCACACAAGGGTCAATCATGAGGTCACATTGAGACTAACATAGTGACTAACCCTACTTTTTTGGTCTTGGTGTAGTGGTTGAGCGTATTATTGGGGGTCAATTGAGAAAAAAACCCTATGCGAGTCTTCTCAAGTCGATTTCGGGCTCAGTTACACTACCCTTGTGTGTGTATCAGACTATCGAATGCTTCCTTAGCCATCATAGTTGTATTTGGTAACCTTAGTGGCCTTTCTCTTTAGGGTAATACATGAGGTGACGGTGAAGGGGAAGTCTTCATTTTACCTAGAATCGACATTGGCCAAACTCACTCGGGCTCCTTGGAGGTTAAATCCACATTTATTGTGTGGAATCTTGCACCAAGGCGTAATTCTGTTAAGGAGGTCGTCAACGTAACTTTTCCACCCACTCTATCTCAGCCCCTTCTTACATTGTTCTCACGACATGGGATTTCATCACCAACTAGTGCGTTCATTGTGAGAAGGTTTTGTTTGTTTGCTTCCTTCCTATATTTTTAGCATTTGTTGTTTATTTTCCCTAGCATAATCTAGGTTGGATATTTTTTTAATGGCGTCATTTCCCATAACCACCAATGAAGCAATTCTTGCTTCGAGGGAACCTTTTTTTTTTTCCTTATTATAGAAACGTTGGTCCTCCTTTCATCTCTACTTTGAGCCTTTTAGGTCTCACAATTGGATTATCGGTATGGTTATTCTCCACTTAGGTAATCTCGAATGTAGGTGGTGCTTTGGTTGTAAGCACTCCCCCCCAAGAACATTAACCTCATGTTGATCCTTCTCCTTATTCACTAGTAATATCTTCTTCACATTCTTCACTTGAGAGGTTTTCTTCCACTTCATCTTCTTTGCCTGGTGAAATTTATGAAGCTAGTAACACAGTGGATAAGAAGAAGAATAAAAATAATAAAGGGTCCAAACCTCCAACCACTGCCAAACATGTTGGAAAAAAACCAGTTGATGATAATCATGTTGGGAGTGTTGATGATGCCAAGATAACCAAACAACTTGTAAGCTCAAGTACCCTTACACACTTTGTAAGGGTATCCATATTCTTAAGGATTTCCCTCATCTATCCAAGGTTATAGAAGCATATTCTACACGCCCTCACCAACCCATGTCGTCAACCTCTGAACAACATGTTGATGACCTCCCATCAACTAGTCAAGATATTGTTGGGAAGAGGAAAAGTAGAGTCAAGTTCCCATGTATGTTATGCGGAGGGAGTTCTCAAACTCAACTTTTCGCTCATATGGTAGAAGCCTCCAAATTATTGGAAGACATGAATGTTTCTGAACCTCAACTTTCGGCTTCTTTCTGCCAGCTTACTCTCAACCCACTTGAAGTTGATGGCATGATCAATATGGTCCCTTCATCGGTCAGTTTGGTTGATCAGGTAGTCAATATGGTCACGTCCTTAGTTGAACCAGTTAACAAAGTGGTCAATCCGATCCCATCCTCGGTTGATCCCAATCTCCTGTTAGAGAGTGAAACCCAATAGGTCGATATGTTTCCATTCGTCGATCCCATTCTCCCTTGGAGAATGAAACTCAATTGGTCAACTTGATCTCATCATCGGTCGATCCTAATCTCCTGCTAGAGAGTAAACCTGATTCTTCCAATGTTTTTCTCGTTGATACAGATTCTACTATGCTAGGGGGCCATCCTTTTTTATTGGGGTGCACTAATTGGACCTCATCTTCCCTCTCACAGTCCTTTCAACATTACAGTACAATTTTGTGGTTGGGATGTTCCTAAGATGTTGATATACGAAGGTTCATCCATTAGTATGTTTTCCTATATTGCTTGGCAAGCTTTGGGTTGTACTCATCTTGTGTCTTTTATGTAGAATCTGTTAGATTTTAATAGGAGAACCAATGACCCTTTAGAAGTCCTTCCTCAGATTCCCATAACTTTGGGATGGAAAACTATCGTTATTGACATGATGGTAGTCCATGATCCCTTGGATTTCGATTTAATCCTTGAAAGAGATTATGTCTATGTCATGAAATATATTGTTTCCACTCTTTTTTGTGTGATATCATTCCCTAATGATGGAATAATTGTCACTATTGATCAAATTTCGTTCATTGGCTCCCTGATGATGGAATAATTGTCACTATTGATCAAATTTCATTCATTGGCCTTGACTTGACCATAAACTCAATGAACTCCCTAAATAGTTCTTATATGCAGATGGTATCGCCCCCACCACAAGTCAATTATGTGGGATTGTCTTCCATACCTTCAGTTGACGTTGAACATCAACCTCTCAATGTAAGCTCAATATGTTACGACTTGGATATGGTAGTTAGCATGGTGATATCTTCGATAGGACTATTGGAGATTGATCTCCTTACCCTTGTCATGGCCTTCGACATGTGTTCCTTCCAGAGCATTGTTCTTCCATCCAGTCAAGATCACTGGGAATCCATGACTGAGTTTTGTCCCTTGACATGGTGGCCTTCCAGAGAATTTTCCTCTTGAAAGCCATGATGAAGGAGAGGTTATGAGCATTGTTATATGAATTACATGGAGCAATGTATTTCACAAATTTGGATCTTCATTCAAGGTATCATCAGATTAGAATGAAGGGAGAAGATATCCCAAAAACAACATTCTGAACTCATGAAGGCCATTATGAATTTTTGGTCATGCCTTTTGGCCTTACAAATTCACCTTCCACATTCCAAGGGTTGATGAATTCCATTTTCAAGCCCTTCCTTAAAAAATTTGTGTTAGTATTTTTGATGATATACTAATCTATAGAAAGTCTTGGGAGGATCATGTGTGACGTGTTGACAAGGTGCTACAACTACTTAAGGAGAAACAACTATATGCCAAACCATCCAAATGATTCTTTGGAGTGAAGGAGGTAGAGTATTTGGGTCATATTGTATCTCATGAAGGTGTCAAGGTAGACCCTAACAAGATTAAGACCATGATGGACTGGTCGATTTCCAAAACATTCAATAATCTTAGAGGATTTTTGGGTTTGACAGGTTACTACAGCAAGTTAGTTCGACACTATGGAATAATAGAAGAACCTTTAACAGAACTAACTAAGAAGGATGCATTTTAATGGACTACAAAGGAAACTAAAGATTTTGAACAACTTAAAGAAGTGATGTGCAAAGATCCTGTCTTGACCACTCCAAACTTCACGAAAACCTTTATTGTGGAATGTGATGCCTCAGGTAATGGAATTTGTGTTGTCCTAATACAAGAAGGAAGGCCCCTAGCTTTTGAAAGTCGACCACTCAAGGGAAAGGACTTACACAAACCCTTTTATGAGAAGGAAATGATGGCAATACTACATGCATTGAAGAAATGGCGTCTTTACCTAAGAGGTAGGCACTTTAAGGTCAAAACAGATCATGATAGTCTTAAATACTTATTGGAACAAAGATTATCTTCAGAAGAACAACAAAAATGGGTAGCCAAGATATTGGGCTATGATTTTGAAATCGTTTATTAAAAAGGGAAGAAAAATGTTTTGGCAGATGCACTCTCAAAAAAGGATGAAGATGTTGAGTCCTTTCTATGTGCTATCTCGATCATCCAACCCGATTGGATAATAGAAGCAAGGGATGAATGGAAGAATGAAAAAAAAGTGTGGACTCTCATTCAAAGGTTGCAGCAGGATTCTAGTACATCGGATACATTTACATGGAAAAATGATTCACTATGCTGCAAAGATCACTTATATTTATGTAAGAACTCCCAAATCAAACAAAAGGTACTATTGGAATTTCAAACCTCTCTAGTAGGAGGGCACTCGGGATTTTTGAAAACCTGGCATAGGGTCAAGAAGGAATTTTTTTGGGATGGCCTTAAAACTGATGTTCAAAGGTTTGTGGCAGAATGTTTGGTTTTCCAACAAAATAAGCTGGAAACAATTAAGACCCCAAGTATTTTACAACCATTAGCCATCCCAAGTCAACGTTGACAGGAGGTTTCCATGGATTTCATCATAGGGTTACCGAAGTCTGAAGGAAAGAGTGTCATCATGGTGATTGTTGATAGACTGACCAAGTACGCACACTTTTGTGCACTCTCTCATCCCTTCAAAGCCAGTACAGTTTCCATTGCATTCATGGATACAATTCAAAAGCTACATGGAAGCCCAAAGATTATTGTAAGTAACATAGATCTCATCTTCACTGGACATATTTAGACAGAGGTCCCTACGTATTTCTTCACCTTCATGAAGAGTCCATGTAGGATTTTCTAGAGGCTTATTTGGTGTAGAATTTCCCTTTATGGGTGGCATGTTGGTCAGGTATCACTTTTGAACCTTGATTTTGAGGTGGTTTTGCTAGACAATCTTCTTCTGTTGTATCTCCAAATTTTCAGCCCTTATAGGTATGAAACTTTCTTTTTTTTTGTTCTCTAATATTTCTTCTCTGCAATCCCACAGGTCTGATCAAAATTGTGTGTGCCAAATGGAATTTACGGTAACTTCCCAACAACTTGTTGATTTTTGGAATTTCCAGGAGATCTCACTTGTATAGTGTGCCCCAAACAAAATAATTGATATAAAATTATGAAACACGTACCAAAAATACTACAGACTGTGCAATATCGAATGCAACTAGTCTCACTCAAGTTGGATACTCTAGGAAGAAGTTGTGATTGTTTTACTTGGAACACCTTCTTGATACTAGTCAGATACCCTATCTTCCACAAGGTGTATCTGAAAATGTAAGATGACCCAGAAGCTGAAATTTTTACCATAGATACCTTACTAATTTCTATAAATATCCTCCAGATTGTAGGTTCTGAAACATTACATAAAAATATTTATAGCAAAAATTCTGAAATGGATCAGTTCAGGATGATTCGAGAACCCTATCTTGCACAGGTTGTATCTCCGAAAGTGTAAGGCCTCAAGAGTTGAAATTGTAACCCAATGGACCTTTCTCTGTATAATAAATATATTCTAGGTCGTTCCTTCTGAAACATTGTAGAAAAAAAGTTATAGAGAAAATGCCAAGGTGTCTCAGATGTAGCAGCGAAGCCCCAAGACCTTGATCTCTGATACCATATGTTAAGAACCAAATATCAATATAGCATAGAAAAACCTCAGAATAAGTACTCAACTCCTTGAAAAAGAGATAAAATCATATAATATTCCTCTTCGAGGGGGAAACCTCCTTATTCCCACATAAATGTACAATTACAAGATGATTCCAAATGAAAATGTCTCCTTGGTATATATAGGAGACTAGGAGGTATAATTACAACTAATGGAATAAATACGACATAAATAAAATAACATTACTAATGTAATATGCCCCAATTAAGGGGTAATGAGCCATTATTTAGGGCTTAACACACACATAGGGGTTGTGACAATTGGTCAATAATGACTTGGGTACCTAGACATAGTGGTTGTGACAATTGGTTGAGTGCATTCATGAACATGTTGTCATGGATCACAACATGGGGTGCACTCATCAAGCGTACACCACTAAGCATTCACCCATCAAGAACATATATCCCTGACACATTAGGTGTAGCCAAATGGACTTGGCTGAGTTGGGTGCTCTTGGGATGAATGAGATGAATGAGACAAACTGGAAGTATTTTCCTTTGCACAAGTTGAGATGCAATTGTATTCCAAGGCATAGTTATGGGCACATGAGGGGGGTCATATGGAATGAACTAGAAAGAAATGGGAGAACCTCCACTACTACAAATTGAAAATTTTGTGATGACCACTTGCAACAAAAGTACTCTTTCGTCGCAACATGCAAGATTTTTTTTTTTTCCTAAATCTACCCCGTGTTTGTTTCCATCTCGACGCCCACAGTTTGATTGAACTGTAATGGTCATTTTTTGTTGCATATGCGACGACCATACTTTTTTCGTCACCTATGCGACGAAAGTTGACCATAAAAATTTAGTCAAACTTTACCGTTGAAAATGACCTAAAATAAATAGTTGTAAAAATATATATATATATATTTTTAGGTCACTATCGTCGCAATTGAAACGATGGTGACCTAAAATTGGCCTATAAATAATTGATGATTTGAATATGTTGCGACAATCTTGCTATAACAACGACGGTTCTGAAAGGGTATTTTTGTGTGGAAAAATGTCGCAGAATGTTGTTAGAGGTGGGGAAAAAAGTAAAGCAGGTGAAAAGGGTGATGGTAGATGTTATTGCCCTTGTAAAAAATGTTGCCTCAAACGTCCCATAAGAATTTTAATAGCAACAGCTACAAAACATTGTAGGAAATATGGTCGCATTGATGGCGGATCAAATGAATATCGTACCATGGTAATTAACTATATATTTATTATCTTTTTTTATTTTGTCAATTTTATATAAAATTATATATATGTATATATATTGTTTGAATGTTTGTTATAGTATACACTAATTTTGCATGATTGTTTGTAATTATAAAGTTAGAGTTGCCCTCTAACTTTCCACATAATATTGCACCAAGTATTAGTAGAAATGATGTTGTACAAGCTAAGGAACATCATCATGACCAAGCAAATGAGGATCTCATGGAAGAAGATGATGGGACAAATCAAGTTAATGATCCCGTATTGGAAGAAGATGATGGGACAAATCAAATGATCCAAGATTTGTTTTCGCAGCCGGATGAGGATGGGGAAAATGCTGGTATTTATGATGAACCTCTATTAGAAAAGGAAAATAAACAACTTTATGAAGGATCAAGTGAAAATCATCTCTCTGCTACATTATTTCTGGTGAACTTAAAGGTTATGAATAATTTGTCGAACACTTGTATGACACAGATACTAAGGTATGTAATATGTTTCATCTCATACTGTACATAAATGTTGATTTTTTTATATTTGTTTTTACTGTTAATTAATGTGTAAAATAAGAATGCATTTTTTATGATTAACATTCTTACATTAACTAGTTGTTTGTTATGTTGTAGATTGTTAGGTGAATTTTTGTTACCATCGTCAAATATTTTACCTCGCACATATCAAGGTTTGCATGCCATTATCAAAGACATTGGAATGGATTATCAAACTATAGATGCAAGTCCTAATGACCATATTATATATTCTGGACAACATGCTTCAAAAACCGAATGTCTGCAATGTCTTATCAATAGATATCGAACCGATCAAGTAACAAAAAGGGTGCCTTGAAAGGTTCTTCATCATATTCCCATAATTCCACGTTTGCAGCGATTGTTCAAGTGTGAAAGCATATAACAATTTATGGATTACCATGCACATAACAGAAGTGAAGATGGTGTTCTTCGAATGCCTGCCGATGGTTCTGCATTTAGGGAAATTGAGGAAAAATTGGCAGATTTCAAAGATGAACCTCGTAATGTTAGGCTTTCATTGGCAGCTAACAGTGTTAATCCATTCGGTGAGCTTAGGTCTATTTACTCAGTGTGGCCTATTTTTGTTATCAACAATAACATTCCTCCTTGGATGTCAATAAAGAGGGAGCACATAATGTTGACAATGATTGTTCCAGGTGTTTGTTTACATTAATTTTTGGAATTTAACATTTTCATTTGTTTCAATTTTTGCATAATATCTTTTGTTTATTTATTTAATTATATATATTACATCATAGTATTCATTTAGTAATTATGTGTAATTTCAAACAATTAGGTAATTACTAGGTTAAAGATATGAATGTATATATCGAGCCTCTTATCGACGAGCTACTAAAGTTATGGGTTGGCATCACAATGTATGACATATGTAAACCAATAGGGGAGAAGAAATTTAAATTCCATGGAATACTTTTATGGACAATTCATGATGCCCCTGGACTAACACATTTTTGTGGTATGTATAAGAATTCTAATATTTCTCTTTAATACTATACAATATTTTAATGTTATCATGATGTATGTTTACTTTTTAAATAATATCATCGTATAATTGTCGACATTAATCCATTTGTTGCAGGTCTTCAAACAAAGGGTAAATTTGCATGTCTAGTTTGTGGCCCTAAGATGAAGTATCTTCATTCAAAAAGTTTAGGAAATATGGTGTTTGATGAGTATAGGCACCTTCTTCCTAAGAACCA
>ML784736.1:60315-99199 GCA_009831015.1 Picea engelmannii
TTTGTCATCATCAGTCCATTTCTCTTAACTGATTTATAACTAAAGCGTTAATGTGTGAGGAAGAACAACAACCCTCCGATCACTACTTGATCCAACGGTTCAGATCAAATCGGGATTTCACTCATCGCGATTTCGGCATCTGCAATGTCAAAAATCACAAGTCCTCCAGACTCACGATTCTTCGATTCCCGATGGCTCCTTTCATACACTAGCCCTTCTGAGTTTAGCTCCCGGTCATCGTGACCTTCACTCCGTGACCATAACCTTATATCTCTCTATCGGGAATTCAACGTTCTTCATGTTCACTTTTCTTTGCATTATGAAATCCCGATCCCTGAAACTCCGATGAGGAGGATCAACAGTCCAGATGCATTTTGGATTCAATGGTTATGATTGAATCGCGAAATCGCACATCGCGATTTCGAGTTTCTCGTTGTCAAGAGATTTTGACATTGCAAAGTGCCGAATCCTGATCCCCGATACTCCATGCAGGATTCAACGGTCCAGATCACTTCTAGCTCGACGGCTCAGATTACATCGCAAAATCACATATCACGATTTCATAGTTTCCGTTGCAGTGTGTTCTTGACATATCAATGTCCCGATCGTCGATGCCTCTGCTGACGTCACACGTGGTTTGGCACGTGTTAGATCCTACCACATGTCACTCTGATTTGTGAATTGCATGAGCCTGAAGTGTTAGATCTGCCTGACACCTGTCATTCCCTGGTTGTGCCACGTGTCCCTGGGTGACGTGGTCTACCGTCGTGAGTTGGATCAACGGTCTAGATCTCATGTTGATCTGACGGTGCAGATTCAGTCTGGATTCCGCATATCGTGAAGTCGGGTTTTTCGATGCATTGTATTCGTTGCATATTGAAACCCCGATCCCCAAAACTCCGATGAAGCCTCCTGTCTACAAGTGGATGGTCCTGATCTCTGCTTGATTTAATGGCTGCGATCAAATTGCGAAATTGCATATCGCAATTTTAGGTTTTTCGTTGTCGAGTGAACTGGACATTTCAAAGTCCCGATCCCCGAATCTCCGATGACTTATCTCCCTCGCAACTTCTGCAAATCGGATAGTAAGAAACCTTTCGGGAAACTTGAATGAGATCCAACGGTCACTGGTTCACTGTCTTCCTTCTTCTCTGCAAACTCTTGCTGCGTGTGTTTTCTTCAATGTTGTTCCTCCTGAGCTTTTTACGTCCGAATCCCCTACCATCTCCGTTGTTGCCATCAATGACAACAACCATCAACATGCATTCGTTGCTTGTTCAATATTTGCCAACACATATAATTTATATTAATTTTAATTTATATTAATTATATTTTTATTTATAATTTATATATTTATATTATATTTTGTTATAATTAATATAATATATATTATATTGTTTAATAACAAAACAAGAAAATATGAAATAACAAAACGAAATTTTGAAATAACAAAATGAAACATTGAAATAACAAAACCTGTGCCTAGCCTAACTCATGTGAGCGACAGAGCCGAGTGACAGAGCTGCGGGATATACCCTAGCTACCAACAATGTGATCATAAGAGGAGATGGTCCTAGCAATAGTGGATACACTAGAGGATAGCCGAGTTGTCTCTGTCGGTGTATTGGCGGGCTCTCTCAATCTCTTCCAGCGGGCCTAATCTCATTTGGCGGGCTTGCATTTGGCGAGCTTGATCGTATTCTAGGCCTTGTCGGGCTCTCTCTCATCAATCTGTTTCGGGGGGGTGAGATATTTTGAATTGGTAGTCCACAGTGCAAGCAAAAGAGGAGACAAAACATTGAAATAACAAAACAAAACCCGCGCCTAGCCTAACTGCCGAGCGACAAATCCGTGGGATATACCCTAGCTACTCACAGTGCGATCATAAGAGGAGACGGCCCTAGCAATAGTGGATACTCTAGAGGATACCCGAGCTAGTACACAGTGCGAACAAAAGAGGAGACACAGCTAGCGACAGAGGACACGAGCAATGCCTCCAAAATCACTAATTTTCATGCTAGTAATGGTTGATGCTAGAAATTTCATCCCTGATGAAGCTTTGATCTCTCGCCTTCTTTTCTAAAATCTCTTTCCAACATCACCCCTTGACATATACCAATATTTATGGTTAGAGGTTTAAGTTTTGGGCGTATGGGGGCAATTTTGGAATGATGGAACTCAACCCTAAATATCTGAACTGTTGATTATATAAGGTTGCATCTGAATCGTGAGTCACTTAGGGAATTAGAATATTGTAATGCTATGAGGTTTAAGCATTGATTCAATTGATGATTTTTTAAGCAATGATTTATCAATGGTCTTAAGGAGGAAATTGAATCCCAAGTGGAGATGAACCACCCTGCTACACCAAGGTGGAGGCCACTCAACTCACTTTTTTGTGCACAAGTTGTATCCTATGCCCAATGAAAACACCCCAACTTGGGTCCATGGCCAAATTTGATTATTATGCATTAACGAGAAATTGAGATTTTGCTATTAGTTGAACAAAAACTACAACCATCGAGAAAATCATTAGGTAATTATAACATTATAACAAATGTTGCATGATTTCTGTAAGTTGATCTTCCATATCCTTGAGAATATCTAGCCCAACCTAAACACTACTAGTCAAATTGTTCCAACTCAAGGGAGTCTTACATCTTCTCACATACAATGCATTGAAAGGTCTCATGCCTAGTGATGCATGAAAACCATTGCTATAAGAAAATTCTATGAGATCATGTATTCCACCTCGTCCTTTCCATCATCTACAGTTGTAGCATGTGCTCCAACCACTAATTCACTCTTTACGTCTATCCATTCATCCATGGATGATACATTGTGTGGAAATTCCACCAAGTGCCCATGGATCAAAACATATTCTACCAAAAGTTGGAAGCAAACCTCGTATTTCATAATATTCTTTGGCACTCCATAAGCTTGAACTTGCACCTGAATTATCATTCTTTTTTGGTCTTACATTTCAATGCTCCAATGCTCTACATAAATCATAATGGCAATGGCTATCTCCCACACAATCTTTGCTTCTTGTATGTTATGGAGATCACTAACTCAGCCTTTCTTCTTCGACAGTCTCTAATGTAATACCCCTTCTCTTGGTAGTTGTAACAAATCACATCCTCTACCCTCTTCTGGGATGCATCGGTAGGTACAATATTGTAATAAGGAAAACCAAGCCATTAAGAAAGTAATGGGTGGGTTGACACCCTTGTCTTCCCTCAGTTGCTTGTGTTTTTTACTAGGAGTCTTCACTTAGTTTCTTATGTTTTTTATTAGGGAATCCAACCATCTCAACAATTATTTAGGTTGTGCTTACTCCAAACAATTGTTTGCTTGAGTTGGCCAAGCTCTATGCTTCAAATGATGTCGATGGAGGAGAAAATTTCTCAAGATGGATTGTTTATGAGCTTCCAAAAGAACATTGACTTCTATGTGGAGATTGGCCAACCTCTGTGCTTCAAATGATGTTGAAGGAGGAGCAAATTGCTCAAGATGGATTGCTCATGAGCTTCCAAAAGCACATTGGCTTCTATGTGGAGATCTCAATATGAATGATGTTGTAGATAAGATAATAAGACTATAATTTTATTAATGTCTAATGAATGATGACAAAAGTAGGCCAATGGGACTAAAAGTGTACCTCCAATGAAAATAAAAAGGGGGAGTACAAAAGCAACTTCTAGATCAATTCTAAACATAGAAAAAGACAAATATATATGTGTCTATCTATGGGAAGAAATGTCTAGAAGGACATGATAGAGTGCTAGTGTAACAAAAATGATAAAAAAGTGGGAAAAAAAATCATAATGTTGGGCCAAAGAGTGCATGCCAAGCCCTGCTAGAGTTGGCTATCAATAATGAGTGAGAAGGAATGATAGGTTCATCATCAAAGTCATTAATAATTGTGTAAGGCTCGATGCATTAGTGGGATGATATCCTCCAAGGAGTGGCCAAGGGTTGGGGGGTCAACTAGTCACTATATAACTTTGATGGGGCATAAGAGCAAGGGAGCCTAGCTCTCCTAACATCCAAGGTCATGGAGAGGAAACTCTTGATGGAAACCTAGATACTCACCCAAACCTAGGGAGTAATGTGATATATTAGGGGGAGCTTGGCTCTAGGGTGGTCTAGATTTGGTTTATCTACTACTTTGAAGTTTGGTGGTGTACACCATGTGTCTTGAAACAACTCCTTAAGGATCACAAGGAGGTCAATCAATCACCTCAAAGGGAGGTAGGGGCTATCAAGAGGAAGTTAAAGGATTCACTACTCTAGAGGCTAAAGTATCATGAATCTCTATTTGTTACCCCAAGCAAACAACACAATCGAGAAGTTTGATGTGATCCTCCTAATTGCCTCTGATCAACATGAGGCACAAACACACTAAGATCTATGTAAGAGCACCTCCCTCATGAAGAGATCAAGGCTTCTTTGATCAAGTTAGAAAAAGTTATAGAGGAAGCTCCCTAAGTCCCAATATAGGTAGTAGTACCTCCCTTGAATCTCATAGCTAAAAGGGCATCGAAAGATGACATGCATGTTGGACTTCTACTCTTATAGGTGGCATTGTTGGAAAAACCTATCCAACAATGGGATGTGATGATTAGTCCCGACTAGGAACTGGTGAGAACTCACCCGGAACTATTATTCCATTGCTCCCAAGTAGCCTACCACCAAATGTGCACATGTATCATCATCATTATCAGGTGTGTGAAATGGAGTGTAATGGAAAAAGTTGATGCTGAAATATGTATTTTTTCAATCCAAAGACCTATCAACCAAACATCAAAACATAGACAATTGAGTAGCTTCTAGTAGAGCATTGTCCTTGTATTCACATTCCCAGAAGGAGCCTTGTAGCATGATGGCTTATTTTGACAACATATCCTATTTTTTATTAAAATCCATGTAGATATGGAAAAATGAGGCCTCCTCGAACATAGATCTTTTCTCCAAGCATAGTGCCATGATTGGCTCCAAAGAGTATGATTCCATCCCCACATATTTTTGGCGAGCCTTGATAAGATCCATCAAAGAAGTCCCAAGGCTTTGTAAAATCAATACGGGGCTCATGCAATAACCTTTGGGATTTAATATTAATATTAATATCAAAATTGATGCCCAAAATATTTTTTTATTTTTTTTCTAAAAAAATTTTGGCCGTCGCATATCCGACGCCCACTGTTATATATGCGATGGTTTTTCTATAAACAACAGAAATTTGTCGTCAGATATCCGACGACAACTTTTATATATGCGATGGTTTTTCCATATAGACAATGGAAAGTTGTCGTCGGATATCTGTCGACAACTTTTATATATGTGACGGTTTTGCCATATAGACAATGGAAAGTTATCGTCGGATATCCAACGACAAATTTTATATATGCGACGGTTTTGCCAGATAGACAATGGAAAGTTGTCGTTGGATATCCGACGACAACTTTTATCTATGCGACAGTTTTGCCATATAGACACCGAAAAGTTGTCGTCAGCTATCTGACCACAACTTTTATCTATGCGATGGTTATACTATATAAACAACGAAAAGTTGTCGTCATCGATTCGATGACAACTTCTATTGTTTGTGTTGGTTTAGCTACATAAACAACAAAAAAGTTGGCATCGAATATGCGATGACTACTTCTATTGATGCGTCGATTTAACTATAAAAGATGTTGTCGCAATATAGACGAAAAGTTGGTTTGAGATTGTTTTCCTATATCGTCTCTTATGCGACGTTTTATCAAGTTCGTCGCAAATTCCACGTCACCTAAACTGACATTTCAGAGACTCCAATTTCGTCACCATATCAATGACATAACGTCGCATAAATGGGCCAAATGTGCTAGGGCTCTACGTAATTAGAATGACTTGGATTGATTCGATGGAACAACCAATGAACAAGAAAAGAGAAATTAGATTGTGTGGCATGTGGGTCCACCTTGGAAGGAAGGAGCTTGGCAAGACAAGGAAAGCCTCATATAAAAAGGAGGATGACTATGTTTCTATGTATACAAGTAAGGATTTGCAAGAAAGAATCATTAAAAGAGTTATGTGATTGTGCCAAGCTCATGGTTTGGGAAGACTGCAATGAACTATTTTGGCTAAGTGACAAGTAGAAGAGAACAAGATGTACAAGAGGAAGGCTTGTGGTTGCTTCAGGAGTTGGAAAATTATGTAGGTTTTTTTATCTTTTTAAGTGTAGTCTGTAAATGAGTTACATGTAGTCAATTGTGCTCCTTTATTGTACATTGTAAACATTCATCATATAAAAAAATGTCTTATATTATTTTGAATTGTTTCATGACCCCACAATACACTTGCCCAAATCTTGCGATCATACACCCCCTGAGGGAATGCAACATCATGATGGTTCTCACTTGGATACTTAGCGAAAATATGGATACTCCATACGGACTATGCCTCTTAACCTAGAACATAACCATACTCTGTTCTCGGCTATGGGTGAGTCACACTCCTACTCTATGCAATTCACTTGTATACTTATAAAAAATGTTACTAGTATTAACACTTAGTCATTTAAGCATATATACATGGACATGGAAAACCAAGAGAATGCTTGTGAAAAAAACAAGATACACAAAGAGATAGTGCAGGAAACACAAGATGTGCCTAACACCCAACTAAGTCTTATTATTGTGAAACAATTACAATATGAGAACTACTATCTTGATTTACAACTTGGGAAGAGTCACCTAACCAAGACACTCATGCGTAGATTCAACTCACCAAGGCTTGTCCATTGCAACAAATTCCTTAACCCCTGCAGTGCACTCCATACGCACACCCTCCACATATTTACTATTTTTTCTCTGTCACAGACTTGACCAAGCTAACAAAGAATTTTGTTTCTTCCTCATAGCATACCTCACCTATACTTGCGACATGACTTCCCTAGAACTCCGTTGTGCATCCCAATCTTGGCTACTTGTCTTCCATGTCTTCGCAACTCTATGTTTTGTTATGCCTTGCCTCAAAACTTTTCCTTGGTCCCTTGTCACTTTTCCTCTATGTCTTCTCACTCATTTCCTCCCTTGGTTGTGGGCCCTTGTTTTTATATGGACTCCAAGTATCACCTTCATGAATTGTTGCACCCTTTGGGTGTGTTGCACCCCTTCATGAACCAGTGCACCCAAACAAGCCTATGCACTCGTTTTTTGGACCAACGCACCAATGAACCTATATGCTTGTCAACCTTCATGTCCCTTGGGACCAGTGCACCCCAAACTTGGGTGCACTCCTCATGCTGACACACCCCAACCTCTTTTGTGCGCCCTTTCCTTGTGCATTTCTTCAAACCACAATGTGACTTTTTGTGGGTGTGTTGTTGAGGTCACCCTATTGCACAACTGAGAGGGGGGGGTGAATCAGTTGTTACTATGCTTAAGCAATTATGCTTCTTTTAAACTCTTTGCAGAAACACAAAGGGGCACTCACAATAGTGCAAGGACGTAAACAATAGCATATTCAACATCAATCACACACATATGATACATAGAGACAGATATTTCCTGAGGAAACCCATAAAGGGTAAAAACCTCTTTTTCTTTATATGATAAGTAATAGTTACATTCTTTAAATTATCATACATATGAGCACCAACTCATAATGAGGCTACAACCTCTGTTTTGCAAGCTGCAACTTGATGAGAGCACCAACTCTCTGTTTTCTCTAACACCCACTAAAAGGAAGCACAAACTCCCTGGTTTCTCTAGCACCAACTAGAAGGAAGCACCAACTCCCTGGTTTCTCTAGCACCAAGCAGAAGGAAGAACCAACTCCCTGAGTGTTTCCAGCACCAACTGGATGGAAGCACCAAATTCCAATCATACAGGCACCAACCTGTATAACATAGAACAAGAGTTCTCCCTTGCACCACCCTGCCACCCTCGTTTCTCTGGCTGCAACCAGATGGAAGCTACAAGTCCCTGTGTTCAAGCACCCACTTGAACCTATGAGGACAATAGTCCTCCCTAGCACCTCCCTTCCACCCTGAAATATAAATCTTTGGTACTGAAACTTATTACAGTGATATGATGTTCAACAATGGCTTACCAAACTCATCACTGTTCTGCTGCATTTCGTTGCTCTGTCTGGCTCATTGCCTTTTTGCACACATGACTTGTGTTTTCTTCTCTTCTTCTTTTTATTCTCTATGCGCCATGTCCATTCACTCCACAGTTCCTCTTCTGTGCAATTCATTTACTGCACTCTCCTCCTTCTTCACACATGAAACACCTTCACCAACAACGACCACAGCAAACTCCAACAACAACAACAACCACAACTCTTCTCTGTACCATGTACTTATAGCTTCTGTGCACCTTGTGCATGCAATGTGCACAATACCTCTGCATACTTACACCACGTTGATATCCTCCACCTCTCGAGTGCTCTGCCTAATTATCATGGTAACTCTTCAGCTTCTCTAGTGGTTTTCCCACACGTTCAGCATCACTGGGTGTTATGCCAAGATTCGTTTTTCTCTATGGCAGTTGAGACTCTTCATCTTCTCTGTTACAGTCGAGCTCATCCTTTTTGTTTTAGTTACGAGCTCTAACCCTCATCCAACTGTCAATTTCCTCCACGAATCGTCTTCACTCTACTGGCAGATTCCATGTAACTCTTCAACTCCTCTGGAAATCACACAGAAGTCTTTTCGCATCCTCTGGTAGAAACCATCAATGGTTTCTAGCAGTTTCACTGTGTCGTGCAACAGTAGCCCTCCGATCTTCTTCAGTTTCATTCATATCCAGAACAGCCAACCACACACAGTCTGTCTTATTTTCTTTTATACACACCTTCACGGCGGTTCCACTTCACATTTCCTTAGGCAAAAGAAAGACAACTGTCCCAGCAACTGAAACACCAACTGATTCGCAATCATGAATCCATTTCACTAACAGATTCATAACTGAGAGGTTAACTATGAGAGAGAACAGTAACCCTCCGATCAACACTTGATCTGACGGTTCAGATCATTCTGCGATTACGCATATCGTGATTTCGACACTCTTGATGTTCAATGTTCTTGTCACATACAAATCCCGATCTACGAAATTTCGATATAGATCTTTTCTACACTAGCTCCTTCCCCTATATGACTATGGTCATAACCAAGCGCCTATGAAAAAAAGCACTTTCGTGATTTCTCATTTCGTGAATTTCAACACTATGCTCCGTTGACACCAAGTCAGCGAAAATTCGATCACTTGCCACATGTCCTGTGATTCAATGGTCCAGATGTGATCTTGATTCAATGGCTGCGATTGAATCGTGATTTCGGCATTCTTGTTGCATTGGGTTCTTTGCCTCTCCATGTTGCGATTCGCGAAACTCTGATATGGAGTTATGTCAACGGTCCAGATCTAATCTCTATTCAACGGCTGCGATTAAATCGCAATTTCACTTATCGCGAAATCGACATTCCTGATCTTAATAAACTTTGACATCTCCAACTCTTGATCCCCAAAACTTCGACATGGAGTTAGATCAATGGTTCAGATCTGATCTTGACTTGACGATTGTGATTGAATCGCGATTTCGCATATCGCGATTTTGCATTTCTTGTTGCATTGTTTTCTTTTCCTCTTGATGTTGCAATTCACAAAACTCCGATAGGGAGTTGGATCAATGGTCCAGACATGAGCTTGATTCAATGGCTACGATTGAATCAGAATTTCGCATATCGTGAGATCGACATTCCTGTGGATGATATTACTTGACATCTCCAACTCTCGATCCCTGAAGTTCCTACATGGACTGGAATCAGCGGTCTAGATTCAACCTTAATCTGACAGCTCAAATTACATCGCGATTTCGCATATCGCGAAATCAAGATTTATGTGGATGATATTACTTGTCATCTCCAACTCTCGATACCCAAAACTCTGATAGGGAGTCGGATCTACAGTCCACATAACCCCCTGAGATGGACGGTCCTCCTGCTTTCGGGATTTTGTGAGCCCTCTACTCCTTGCACTTTAAAGATCATGTAGATTCTCCTCGATCCAACGGTGGTCGGACCCTGTGCTCATATCTAACATCTAAGATCTATCCTCCTCTTCAATGCGCTCTTCTTGTCTATATTCAGATCTGACGACCCTCATTCTGTCGAGAATTTTGGATGGGATCCAACGATCAGAAATGCTTCACAGACTTTACGGGACTTCATCATGCCTGATCAACATTGCGTTGCCTTCGATCATTCGATCTTCTTGGAATTATCTTCTATTTTCCTATTGATCATCGTTGTTGTACTCAAGCCATAATTACTGTTGTACTTATCTTCCTGGACTTATCTTCTATTTTCCTGTTGATCATCGTTGTTGTACTCAAGCCATCATTACTATTGTACTTGCCATCAATGACAAGCTTACGCTGCCTGTAAAACATACCAAACATCCTCTGCACTATCTCTTCTGATCTTATCGAGGTTGCTCTGTAGCTTCTTCCCAAAATACTTCTGGTGCCCATCTATTACATTCTTCCTGTATTCATGCCATCTTCATTGCTGTACTTGCCATCAATGACAAGCATATGCTACATGTTAAACATTTCCAACAACCTCTCGAACGTGCACATGTTGTGAAGAGCAGCTGGGTCCACTCATTGGGCGTGTGCCCAAGTATCCATCATCTATCGCAAGGAGAGTGAGGCATGTTCCATCTTAGTGTTGCACATCACCATTATGTGTCCAAGGGGCTCCTACCCACAACTATATGACTTTATTTTCCCAACCAATTGCATGCCCCTTGTTCTCTTGTTTGACTCGTCTCCAAGTTCGCCCAATGAGTGTGTGCTCAGTGGGTATCACATAAAGCCTTACAAATTGCATAATAAATTTTTCTAATTTTTTCTAAAACTTTGTTTATGAATATGAATAAGACTTCTTTATGTTTATAAAAAATTATTTATTTTTATTATATTAACACACATATATTGTAACTTGTGTAAAACTTAAAATGTATCCATTTTTTTTTATCATATTCATGTCATATCCATGTCCTCTATCTCATTTCTAATAAAATCGTATTAAAGTAAATGTGACGAGGATTTGGAAAAATTATAAACATATTTCTTACAAGTGTTTTGGTGCATTTTTTTTAACAATGGGAAATTGATAACTCATAAAGTGACCTAGCCTAGGCCTGAGATGAAACCAACCAACTGCCACTATAACTCAACAATATATCCAACAACGTGCAAGCTAAACATACCAATAACTTGTTACTTAGCAAGGGTTGAGACGTCTGTAGACACACGTAGAAGGGAGGTCCAACTCGTGGGTGGAATCTACCATTCGACCTTTATCACAATGGACCAAATGTCTCATCAAGGATTTGAACCTAGGAGGGGAGAGTTCAAAACCTACTTCCCAACCATTCGAGCTATTTTCCCTGGAATTTTTAATAAAGTGACAAACAATTAGATGACATGTGCAACACTAGGACTTCTTGAGAGATTATCCATCTCAATACTACTTTATCACAAGCGTGCTTAAAAATATAGTTTTGTTGAAATATGATGCATTAACATTAATATGATCGTACATGAGTGCATGAATGGGGAGGATAACAATCACTCCTCCCAATTGTCAAAGCTAAACCCAATTGATAAAGAGATTCACATCATGTGAAACTACTTAAACTACTTAAAGTTTTGAACCAACCAATTATCCCTTAAAGGTGCATATCACAAACAACATTTAAACTCAGAAAAAGATAATAACATTTTTCCTCGGTAACCCATTTCTATTTCTTTTACAATAGTGCTTTGACTTATACTTCACCATGCTAAGTTATCAACGACACTTTTCCTTGCACCCTTTCTACTCGCTTAAATAAATATACTATCTATCGGTTTCTAATTTGGTACTAACCAAATATATACATTTTATCATAGTAATTTCGGCTTTTTATTTAATTCCAACCACATATTTCCATTTTATGATAATAACGTTGACGGATTACAAAGAAAACTCGTGATATGAGTATATCATGGATATTAATCGTATCGTTCACTTTCATAACAGCGAAACGAGCAAATTTATTGTTTGGCTACAAGCATGACCACTTTCAACGGCCTTATTTTAATTCTCTTCGTGACGCTTTGAGGCCACATCACCGCTAAAGGCTCATACTTTTGACTCCAGCGGCGCGGAGGAAGCTCTTTAACAAAAGGAAAAATATCTAAAATGCCTTGTGTGCCGACCAATAAAACATAACGAATCCTTTAACACGCACCGATGTCAGTTAGACGTCGTTGTCGCGTAGCGACGTCACTTACACGTCGTTGTCGAACAATAATGTAAAGTCGGCGTCAGTTCTTGTATCCGTACATTCCCACGCATACATACGTACATCATCAATTTGGACTCGGGAGTATGTATGTCCTACAGATTACTTTTCCATGGAATGCCTTAGGGTTTGCTGAAAGGAATAGATACCGGCCATCTCCATATAAATCAGTTCAAATCTAAAATAGTAGGATGTTTTTGAAGTTTTGTTTTCTTCCGGTCCTTGATAAACATAGAACCTGTACATTTAAAGCCTGGCACTATCTTTTCAGTGCGTTGAGCTGAGTTGGGTAACAAATTTCGTCATTTGCTTCAGTTGAAGCAAATTTCTTGTTTATTTGGTAGGCGCGCGGGGATTTATACAAAAGCTGTCCTGTTTCTTCGAAGGCGAAAGTATTAAGGAACTCGAAGTATCTGCAACGCTTGTTTGGATGTTTAATACTTTAGAACAACTGAGATCGGTCGACGTTTATGGGAATCGACCTAAGTCTTGCCAGATTTAACTGAAGAACCCATTGCTTCTACTTTGTAGAGCTTCTTTTTGCACTTTTGTAGGGTGAAACAGTAAACCTTGGTACAGATTTAGCTGCAATGGCCCCGATGTCTTTGCCTCCCGGGTTTAGATTTCATCCAACGGATGAAGAATTAGTAGCTTATTACTTGAAAAGGAAAGTTCATCGTTGGAAGATAGAGCTTGACATTATTCCCGAAGTCGATCTCTACAAGTTTGAGCCGTGGGACTTGCCTGGCAAGTTACATCATCTTTGCTGTTAATTGTGAATTGCATTCTAAATATTTTGTACTTTGAACCCTGTTTGTAATTGTAAATTTGCTGTTAATTGTGAATTGCAATCTAAATATTTTGTACTTTGAACCCAGTTTGTAGATGAATATATAAATAAATTAAGATTCGTGAGTATTTCAATAAAAGCTTCAAAATACTGTTAAATGATTTTGCTAAATAAAACCCTCATGCTTTCACTGCCGTAATTTTCTTTTGCTTAATAGTTTGTCATGGCATTTCTTGTGGTATGCAGAGAAGTCCTTTTTGCCTGGAAGAGATCTGGAGAGGTATTTTTTCAGTCCAAGGGACAGGAAATATCCAAACGGTTTAAGAACAAACAGAGCCACGGAAGCTGGTTACTGGAAGGCTACCGGAAGAGATCATAAGGTTAGTTCTCATATGCGTGCAATTGGAATGAAGAAAACTCTAGTGTTTTATAGAGGCCGTGCGCCTCATGGTTCTCGAACAGGATGGGTTATGCATGAATATCGTCTAGACGACAAGGAATTCGAAGCCTCTCCTTCGTCGCAGGTACCTCGATATTCTACTAATTCCTTTTTCTGTTTTCGTTCGGGACCAACTGCTTGTAAAAATATAAGTTCGCTCTGCGTAGCCTGTGAGAAACACAGGTAAAAAGAATCAGGTACCCATTACTGAGTACCATATAAACAAGGGAAAAATACTATTCGTAAGTACTTTAGAAACATGATACTGATTGTAGACATTTACGATCCAAATTATAGTACATAAACTTGTTTACGGATAGAAAGATTGCATTGTATTAACCATTTGTTTTTAATCTGTACGGAAAGAAATTGGATGAACTTTCTATTATCTATGTTATCTATGCTTATAATCAAGTTACTTTTAATTGTGCCAATTTTAAATTATGAATGCTTATAATCAACTTACCTTTGATTGTTTACATAATATAATTTATGTAATTGATTTTGAACATTCTTTCCATTTTTAAAAAATTTAAAACAAAATATCTATTTTCTATATATAAATATATAATTTTATATTTAAGCTGTATGGCATTATTTTCTTACATATATTTAACCTGATATAATTATAATTTATGTAGTTGATTTTGAACGGTCTTTCCATTTTTTAAAAATTTGAAACAAAATACCTATTTTCTATAATGAAATATATAATTTTATATTTAAGTTGTATGGGATTCTTTCATTACATATATTCAAGTTGTATGGGAAGTCTCTTGGTAATATTTTAATCATGATGTTGTTAGAGATAATGCTTAATTAATGCCACTACTAGAGTTTAGGGACTGGATTGGGTTTGTTAGAGGATGTTGAGAGATTCTTTCAACCTCTCCCTTCAAGAGTTGAATAAGTTGAATCTCACAAAGCTTATTTAAGTGTGATGTATTTATGTGTAATGTGTGGAATACAAACTATCATTTTGTGTATCTCTATGCAATGATTGCTCTCCATATTTTCAATTTGATATTAGAGAGAGGTTGTCTACACATTTGAGAGAGACTTATTGAAATGTTGTTCGCAAAGAAGACGTCCAGAGAAATCAATTGTCGAGGAGAGGTTGTTGTCGTGAAGGAGGTCGTTGTTGTTCTGCGTGATAATTGCCTATTGTTGTTCTGCGTGGTAGTTGCACACTACTAGAGGAGAGGTCGTTGCTGTCAATTACCGAAGAGAGCCACCAATGCTGACGTTGCTAGGAACCAACAGAAAATGAGAACGTTGAGCTTGAGTAAGACATGCGGCCTGTATCATTCAAATTAAGTACAACCAAAAAGAGCTCTGAAGAACTCGACCATTGGCAGTGGCATTCGTCCATGTCTTGGACAACCCAGTAATCTTTAAATATCACCTATCGCTGAGAACTATCCTCCATTTTTTTTCTCGGTTTCCTCCTAATTGAGTGTGCAAGAAAAGCATGAGATGGTTCGTCTGTAAGATGGCTTAACAATGAGCATCATAGCATCCTCATATTCATCAACTGATGTACACGACATTCTCTGCCTTTCGATGTGCGGATCTTGAGGCTTAGAGGACTGAAATCGCAACAGATCTGAGAAAGAAATAGAATCCGAAGACATTGACATCTGAACAAGATCGCTGCAAGGAAAATGTTTTGTGAGGTAAAATGGATTCTATATCTATGGAGAAGTTTATTGGTTTCAATTTCCATACATGGAAGGTTAAAATTCAAATGCATCTCATGAATAGAGGTGTGTGGAGCATAGTAAAAGGCACTGAAAAAGATCCTAGTGATCCCAAACTTCTGGTTGAATGGGAAAATAAGGAAGAAAAGACTAAAGCTATTATTGGTTTGGCTCTTTTAGACACACAATTGCATTTGATTGATTTGGAAAAATCATCAAAATTAATTTGGGGAAAAGGCAATGAATGCAAAATTTTCTTTAAAGGTGCAACCTTTTCGCCTCAAAATGCATGATGAAACCTGTCTCTCTACTCATATAAATGAGTTAATGTCTCTCTTTAAGAAATTAGCTGACATAAGTACTGAGGTAGATCTAGAAGATGCTAAAACATTTCTATTGAATAGCCTATTTTCTAAATATAACAATGTTGTATTCACATTAAGTCAATTACCCTCACAATCATTGGAAGGAATGGTAGCATCATTATTATCTAAAGAAAAAAGGACATATTCTGAACACTTAGATGTAGGTGGTCAACATGAAATTGCACTATTTTCAAAAGGGAAGATGAGAAGAACCAAGGGTTCAACAGAATGTTTCTAGTGTCACAAGATTGAACATATAGCCCGGAATTGTAGAACTCGTGCTAGGGATCTTCTGAATGGAAAACATTGCCATCTTGGATGACTTATCAGAATCAGAGAGTGATGAAGAACCGCGAGAGTCATCTCTCAAACTGTTCTAGAAAAAGGAAAAAGGTGGTGTGCTTAAAGTTTTTTTTTATGTGTGGTAATGTTTAAAGTCTTTCATGTAAATGTTTATGTAAAATAGGAACTCTTGTATCTTGATATAAGCTGGCAGCCTCGGTTTCAAGAACAATTGTTCTTATTCTAAGTCACCTTGTATACTTGAATGTTGATGACATTTTGTATCCAAACTGCTCTTCTAGACACTGACGGATAGCCAAAAGAAGAAATCACAGATGGAGGCATGTTCATAGAATGCATCAATAATTGACATCTTTTCCCATGGAAGCCCCAGTGAGCCGAGATTGTCAAAATTGTCAATCGTACAAGTGCATGAATGATGATTTGAAACATTTATAATTTAAATGAGTTGAAAGGAAAGCTTGAAGAAGAGGAAGAGAAAGAGACGAATCGAGAGGCGTCAGAGTGGGTGTATGTGTTGATGAGGATCATGCCAAAAGAAGTGTTGTAACCTTTTCCGTTATGTAATTTGTCAAGTTTTGTAATGTAGGCATTAACGGGGGGTGTTAGAGATAATGCCTAATTAATGCCGCTACTAGAGTTTAGGGATTGGATTGTGTTTGTTGGGGGATGTTGAGAGATTCTCTCAACCTCTCCCTCCAAGAATGAAATAAGTTGGATCTCACAACACTTATTTAAGTGATCTCACAAACTATCATTTTGGGTATCTCTCTGCATTGCCTGCTCTCCATATTTTCAATTGATACTTCATTTGTATGTTTTGAATGTCTTATATACTAAAAAATAAGCTTCAACAAAGCAATGTCTCATAGGCCACTCTTTGTAGGAAGAGTTGTTTTTACGGTTATTGTAAAAAAATATGTGAGATGCTCTTACATCTGGTTAAAAAAACATCTACTTACAAAATTCCCAAATTCCTACAGAAAAAGAGGAAAGAACCCAATGACAGTTTTTAGCTGAGTAATTAAAACAAAACAGAGTTTATATATAGCCTGTTGTTTGAATCATACATTCATTCCAGAAAACAGAGTATCCAGCATCTGCGCTCATTTACAAAAACAGAGTATCCAACATCCGCACTTATTTACAAAAACAGAGTCATTTTTTAAGAGACAGGAGAAGCTTCTCGAATACACTGAAGTAGAAGAGTCGAGATACATAGAAGAATGTAGAAGGAGGGAAGAAGAATTAAATGCGGCAGTTGGAGAGTTGTTGAGAAATTATGACAGGGGAGATTAACAAAATCTGGAGATCCACGTCACCAACACTCCCCCTTAATCGTCACTGCCATGTATGTCTGCAATACCAATCTCCTCCTGGAGATGCTCAAAAACATTCTTTGCAAGCGGCTTTGTGAAAATGTCTGCAAGTTGTTCTTTGGACCTGCAAAACTCAAGATATATGTCACCATTGTTCACCAATTCTCGAATGAAATGGTATTCTGTATCAATATGCTTGCTCTGTTTATGAAAGACATGATTTTTAGATAAAGCGATTGCAGAATTATTATCACTATAAATTTTTGTAGGTTCTTCTTGTGGATGCCTCAAATCTGAAAGTACTCTCCTCATCCATACTGCTTGGCAAGCTGCTGATGTGGCTGCAACATATTCTGCTTCAGCTGATGAGAGTGCCAAAATTGGTTGTTTCTTTGAAGCCCAAGAGATAGCTCCCAATCCTAGATGAAAGATATACCCTGAAGTGCTTTTTCTATCATCCATACTACCTCCCCAGTCACTATCCGTATATCCAATTAGTTTGTAATTATCTGAAGATGCATACAAAATTCCAAAGCTCTTTGTTCCAGCTATATACCTTAGAACTCTTTTTCCAACTTTCCAATGTGATTCCTTTGGTTTGTCCATGAATATAGAAATGAGACTAACCCCATACATGATATCTGGTCTTCTGGCGATTAGATACATAAGGCTGCCAACTAATCTCTTGAATAAAGTTCCATCAACACTAAGACTTTTATCATTCTTGCTAAGCTTTAAGTCGAATGCAACAGGTGTAGGTGTTGGATTTACATTTTTCACCTTAAATCTCTTCAACACATCATTAGCATACTTGCTTTGACATATAAAAATGCCTTGTTCATTTTGAGTTACTTATATCCCAAGAAAATATTTCATGAGCCCCAAATCAGTCATATCAAACTCTCTTTCCATGGCTTCCTTGAATGAGTTAATTGACATGTTACCTTTGAATATTAAATCATCTACATACAAGCACACTATCAAGATTTCTCCTTCATCATTCACTTTGACATACAAAGTTGGTTCATTGCCACACTTGCTAAACCCATTGTTCACAAAATAAGAATCTATCCTATTGTACCAAGCTCTAGGAGCTTGTTTCAAACCATATAGTGTCTTTTTCAATTTGTATACCTTATGTTCTTCTCACAAAACTTCATAACCAGGTGGTTGTTTTATATACACATCTTCTTCTAAAATGTCATTCAAGAATGTTGATTTAACGTCCATTTGGTAAACCTTCCAATTGTTTTGAGCTGCAATAGATAAAACCATCTTTATTGTATCCAATCTTGCTACAGATGTGAATGTTTGATTGTAGTCTATGCCATGCTGTTGTTTGAAGCCTTTAGCTACTAGTCTTGCCTTGTGCTTTTCTACTTTTCCATCAGCATTATACTTTGTCTTGTAAACCCATTTAACCCCAATCACATCCCTGCCTTTAGGAAGCTCTACTAGATCCCAAGTTTGATTCTTGTCAATGGACTGAATTTCTTCATTCATGGTTGCAATCCATTTGTCATCTTTAATGGCATCTTCAAAATAAACTGGATCAACTTGTGTTAAGAATGCAAAATTAGAGCATAAATCATCATTTTCATCCTCTTTTGTTTCATCATAAATTTCTCTTAGACTACGTGTCTTCTTTGAAGTGTTTATAGACCTTGATCTTAGTGATGCAAGTGTTGGATTAGAAGACCCAGCGTTGTTATTATATGTTGGGGTAGTTGGATTTGGAGTGGTAAGTGCCTTAGAAGGCGTTGTAGGAACATTTGCTTGTGTAGTAGGATTCACAATCTGAGTTTCATTCTCTTCATTCTCTTGTGGAACACTAACTGCAGTTGTAGTTGTCTTGTCTATGCTGCCATCCCATGCTTCTTCTTCAACAAAATCAAGATCATGGCTTATTATCAACTTCTTTGTGATAGGATTGTATAGTTTATATGCCTTGTATTGTTCACTATATCCCACAAATATGCACTTCTCTCCTCTATCATCTAGTTTCTTTCTCAACTCTTGAGGTATCAATGAGTATGCTACACATCCAAAGACTCTCAAGTGTGCTATATTATGCTTCCTTTTGCTCCAAGCTTCTTCTGGGGTTTTATTTATCGTTGCTTTTGTTGGACATCTATTTAATATGTATACTGAACATGCAACTGCTTCAGCCCAATACTCATTTGGTAGTTGTTTTGCTTTTATCATACTTCGTGCCATTTCCATAATTGTTCTATTCTTTCTCTCAGCTACTCCATTTTGTTGAGGAGTATACCTTGCTGTAAATTGTTTCCTTATGCCACTTTCTTGGCAAAAAGTCTAAAAATCATTTGATATATATTCACCACCACGATCGGTTCTCAAGGTTTTGATATAGTATCCACTTTCTTTCTCAACTTTTGCCTTGAACTCCTTAAAAACAACAAATACATTTGATTTGTATTCAAAAAATAAACCCATACTTTTTTGCTGAAATCATCAATAAAGGTCAAGAAATAAAGTCTTCCACTTATGGATGGTGTTTGCATAGGTCCACAAAGATCTAAATGGACTATCTCAAGTGGATGCTTTGCCCTATAAGACTCCCCAACTGGAAATGTTTTCCTATGCTGCTTTGCCAATATGTAACTCTCACATGTTGTCTTAAGTGGCTCTATTGGTGACAATCCATATACCATTCTTTTCTTATATAACAGTTGTAACCCTTTGAAGTTTAAATGTCCAAGTCTTAAATGCCATAGCCAAGATTCATTTTTGTATGAAGCTTTAAAAGCTAACTCAACAACCTTTTACAATCCTTGTGGCTCTAAGAACGGTTCACTTTGAATTCTAAGTGGCAGCATCCTATTTTTTGTCATTTTAACTTTTGCAATTAGCCTATTGCTTGGTTTCGTGTCTAGAATCACACATTCACCATTTTCAAAGCACATTCTATATCCTTTTTGCACTAGTTGTCCAATGCTTATGAGATTGTGTTGTAGTCCAGGAACATAATATACATCTGAAATATGCTTCTCCTCACCTTGCTTAGCTCTTATGTTAATTGAGCCTTTTCCCATAACTGAAACTCGGTGATCAGTCCCCAATTTTACTTCTGATTTTATTGAATCATCCATTGTTGCAAATGTCTCCTTGCTTCCACTCATGTGATTACTACAACCACTATCTAGGAACCATATTTCTTTGGAAATCTCTTGTGCTACATTGCATGTTATCAATATGGTGTTTTCTTCACCATTGTTGGGTTCGTTTTCATTTGTAAAATGTGCATTTTGCTTATTCATGTCATATTGCTTTTTCCTACATTCTGATGCAAAATGCCCAAAATTATTGCAATAATGGCATTGGATATTAGATTTATCATACCTTTTAGCTTGATGATGACTATGAGAATGGTTGCTCCCCCTTCCTCTTGTTGGTGTAGAATGAGCATGTGGGCTTGATGTTGGTCTTCTGCTTTCAAATTGTGTATTTTATTTTCCTCCTCTTGGTGTAAAACGTCCTCTACCTCTGTTGTAATTTGATCTCCCTCTTGTTCTGCCAAATGAATGCTGAGTCTTGAATGCATTTTCCAATGATGATGTCCCTGATCGATTTAATCTTTGCTCATGTGATAAGAGTGATCCCATTAATTCATCTACTGATATCTGAGTGAGATCTTTAGATTCCTCAATAGCTATTACAACTGGATCAAACTTTGTAGGTAAGCTTCTAAGTATTTTCTCTATAACCTTTTGATCTCCAACAGTTTCTCCATATGATCTAAGCAGATTTATTATTGCCATTGCATGAGTGAAGAATGAATCTATTGAATTTGTATCCTTCATTTGTAAGTTTTCAAAATCCCTTCTAAGCATTTGTAATTTTGTTGTTTTTACCTTGCTTGTGCCTTGGTATGCTGAACTTTCCCATGCCTGTTTTGATCTTGTAGCAACAGCTACTTTAGGAAAAAATGATTCCTCAATTGTCTGCTGAATAAAAAACAATGCTTTGGAATCCTTCTTCTTATTTTCCTACAACAAATCCTTCTCAGCTTGTGAAAGAGCCTGATAAGCTTGCTGGTCTGTTGGTTCAGGAAACTCATTTTCAACCAAATCCCAAACATCCTGGGAACAAAGCAGGGTTTTCATTCTTATACTCCAAAAGTCATAATTTTTGCCATTAAAAATTGGAATCTGGGGTTGTAAAATGCTTCCAGTTGCTCCTGCTATGATTTTTTAAATAAAATTTTCCTCTTTTTACTATTCTTCCTCTATTTCTTTTTCCAATCTCTGTCAAACCTTTTGTATGATTAAAACCCCTAAATTTTTGCAATCTCTTTGCAACAGGTTAACACCTCCTCTGTACTCAGCAATAAAGTCTCCAGAAAAAAAAACACAGCAGCTACTTGTTTTCTCCAACCTTCTATACACTTGCTAGGTCTATAGCTTTATCATTCTTCAATACTCAGATTCTTTTGAATCCCCTTCAACATCAGCTTCCACAACTTCAAGTTTTTGGACAGCATCAAATACCATTAACCTTGCTCTGATACCACTTTGCTGGTTAAAAAAACATCTACTTACAAAATACCCAAATTCCTACAGAAAAAGAGGAAAGAACCCAATGACAGTTTTTAGCTGAGTAATTAAAACAAAACAGAGTTTATATATAGCATGTTGTTTGAATCATACATTCATTCCAGAAAACAGAGTATCCAGCATCTGCGCTCATTTACAAAAATAGAGTATACAACATCTGCACTTATTTACAAAAACAGAGTCATTTTTTAAGAGACGGGAGAAGCTTCTCGAATACACTGAAGTAGAAGAGTCGAGATACATAGAAGAATGTAGGAGGAGGGAAGAAGAATTAAATGTAGTTATCCACTCTACTTCTTGTCGCTGCCTAGTTGTAATACTCATCCATTGCGTCTCTTCCAGTTGTTATAAATAAGGATCTTTCATAACAAATCTAATAGATTCTGCCTTCTCCTGTACAAGATTTTTAGGTATTGCCGAGAATTCCTGCATATGAGATGTTGGCTTTTCAATATCTTCTTGCTATCAGAGCGAATCTCTACCAATCTCTTCTAATTTTATGAGAAATATTTGCAAGCTGTGTGGTTTCCAACCTTTAGATCAGATTATAGAGCAATTGTTTGTACCAGCAGATTCCTGGTTGCGGATCTGGTGCACAGATTAGATCCTTCGCATTCAGCAGAAAGCGGCTTCAGTTCGCTCGTGGATTTTAGGTAAAGGTTACGGTTTTCGTGAAGTTTTTTTAGCAAAACTAGTTTTGTTTGATTATATAGTTATATGTATAAATCTATATATCAAACAATAATCAAAACAAAAGAAGTTCAGGGTAGTTGGAATGTAGAGGTGGCTGATTTACGTTTTGGTGCTTGGATCTTGGTCTTCTCAATCTCTTTAGGCCACGCCCGGCAATATGGAGAGACAATATGACGCCGAGAGGAAAAACCCTAAAGACACCTGAGATGCTATTTTATCATATTGCCCATGCATTTAATTATGAATAAATCAAATGTGGATGGCTCTCGTCGAGGTAAATGCCACAGTCCACTCGATGGAGCAACAGACAACCCCTCAATTATGTCTGCAATGAGGGTGGTCACTTTGGCCATCCTTTATTCGAATGTAAATTTGGATTACCCATCAAGCTTGCCACAAAGTCAACCGTTAACTATGCCGTTTGCCTTGCGGATCACCGAAATCTATAATCAAGTTAATCTCAACCATTCACTTCACTATATCCTTTTGGAGTGGACTAACTCGGGAGCAATCTTCCCTCTAGAGTTACTTTTCCGGGAGGTTTTCTCAGACCCTATTTTAAATTTATGGTCAATCCAGAACTATGATCGATTTTCTAACTATTTGGGTTGGTTTAAAATGGGGAAAACCCCTTGGAATAAGGTTTTGAAATGCATTGAACTTTGATCCATGACTATCCTTATCTGACCAGATTTGGGCCCATTTTTTTAACCTAAAAAATGATTTGTTTGCTCCCGAGTTATCTTACTCCTATCCTGTCACTGTGTCATTTGCCTTGGGATGACCAAAATCTACAATCAATATGTCCTTCCACTATGTCATTTTGCATGGGATGAGCAAAATGTGGGTTTGCCTTGGGATGAACAAAATCTGGGATATCCAAAATCTACAATTAAGCTCAGGTACTTTGGAATGTTAATTGATAACCCCCAAGTCAATTGTTGATTATGTCGTTTTCTATGGGATCACCCAAATATACAATAAAGTTACACACTTTGGAATGTTAACTGGTCATTGTCATATGATACTCATATAGAACGACAACTTTTCTTTCATGTCCATTGACTTAGTCACAAACCGTTGTCTCCTTTGCACATAGCCTACACCCTGAACGTTGACAAAATGAGAAGCAGAGAAGACGAAAATGAAAGCAAGAATGAGCAGAGCGCAATTCATTAAGCTTCAATAAATCAAGAAAATCAAGAAACAATTGTATAGTTGGCCAGGACAACTGACAGTATATAGTCACATAATGTTGAGGTTACATATATAATTAACACTCCCTCTTAAACTCAATAGTTACAAACACCAGCACTAATAATACCCAAGTGTTGTCTCTAAAAATCAAAAACGGATTTTCCTAGTCGCTTTGTAAAAATATCTGCGAGTTGATCTTGTGAGCCGCAAAATTGAAGTGTGATGTCACCATTATTGACTAACTCACATATGAAGTGAAAGAAAGTATCAATATGCTTGTTTTTCTTGTGAAACACATGGTTTTTGGATAAAGCAATTGTTAAGGTGTTGTCACAGAAGATAAGAGTTGACTCATTTTCTGTATGTGACATATCATTCAATATTCTTCTCAGTCACACATCTTGACAAGAAGTTGACGTAGCAGCGACATACTCTAGCTCTACAGAAGATATTGAGACAATGGGTTACTTCTTTGATGCCAAAGAAATCAGGTTCATTCCCAGGTGAAAAGGATGTCCTGAGGTGCTTTTTCGATCATCTAGGTTGCACGCAAAATCACTATCTGTGTAACCAAAAAGATGATTATCATCAGACTAAGTGTACCATAAGCCAAAATTGAGAGTTCCTGCAACATATCTTAGAATTATTTTCTTCATTTTCCAGTGAGAATCTTTGGGGGATTCCATGAACCTGGAAATAAAGTTGGTTGCATACATAATATCAGTCATATTTGTTGTAAGATACAACAAACTTCCTACTAAAGTTTTCTATAGGGTAGAATCCACTATGGGGCCTTTATCTTGCTTGCTCAATTTTTGTCCTAGGGGTATAGGAGTTTCTATTGCATTGTAGTCTTCCATGCCAAATCTTTTGATGATGTCTGCTGCATACTTTTTCTGACAGACAAAAATTTCTCTGGTTGATTGGTCAACCTCAATCGCCAAAAAATATTTCATTATGCCAAGATCTGTCATCTCAAACTCAGATTGCATGGCATATTTAAAACTGGTTAACTCAAGATTTCCAGTATATATCATGTCATCAACATATAAACATACAATCATAATTTTACCTTGCTGATCAATTTTGGTGTATAGAGTTAGCTCCTTTTGGATTCTGTTGAAACCACTCTTGATCAGGTAAGTGTCAATTCTATTGTACCAAGCTCTTGGAGATTTCTTTAAGCCATAAAATGATTTCTTCAATCGATACACTTTGGCTAGCTTCTCTTTGACTTCAAATCCTGGTGTTTGATCCACATAAACCTCTCCTTCTAAAATACCATTCACAAAACATGACTTAGCATCCATATGGTATACTTTCCATTTGTGTTGAGCTGCTATGGCTAAGAGAGTCCTTATAGTGTCAAACATTTCTATTGGAGGAAAAGTTTTACCATAATCAATACCTAGTTTTTGTGAGAATCCTTTGGCAACATGTATTTCCTTATGTTTTTCAATTTTCCCCTTTTCATTGTATTTAGTTTTGTAAACCCACTTGACACCAATACTTTTCTTGTGTCTAGGAAGATCAACAAGATCCCATGTCTTGTTCTTCTCAATGGATTCAATATCTTGGTTCATGGCTTGAACCCAATGTGGCTCTTTAGTTGCCTCTTTAAAAGATGTAGGTTGACATGACATTAATGCAAAAACATTGTGCTGATTAGTATCATCCAACTGCTGATGGATTTATCTCAAGCTTCAAGTTCTCTGATTTTGAAGTCCAGAGAATGAATTTCTGCTTGAAGTAGAGTTGTCCTCGGAACTTTCAGGCTATCCTTGTACCTGCAATCTTGGAAGGGTAGGATGATGTGTTTGTTGTCCTCAATTTTCTGTGTTTTCAAGAAGTGGCATCAATGGATTTTTACTATCCATAGGCCAATTTTCAGACTCACTCCGGAACTGATTTTCGAGAAATTTGACATCTCTGCTGAGAATTAGTTTCTTTGAAATTGGATTGTAGAGTTTGTAGGATTTGGATGTCTAATTGTAGCCACCAAAAATGCATTTATCACTTCTATCATCAAGTTTCTTCTTCAATTCAGAAGGTATGTGAGTGAATGCTATGCATCCAAATTTTCTTAGATGAGAAACATTTATCCTTGTCCCACTCCATGCTTCTTGAGGGACCTTCATCTTGAAACTAGTGGTTGGAGATATATTCAGGAGATAAACTGAGCATGCTACCGTTTCAACCCAAAATAGATTTGACATAAATTTCTCTCTAAGAAGGCTTCTTGCCATGTTCATTATTGTTTGATTTTTCCTTTCAGCCACTCCATTTTGTTGTGGAGTATACATGGTTGTAGTTTGCATAATGATGCCTTGTGATTTACAGAAATTTGCAAATTATTTGGAGTTGTATTCTCCTCCTCCATGTAGCCTGAGAACTTTTACATATTTCACACTCTATTTTTCAGCTTCAACTTTTAATTCTTTGAACTTTGCAAAAGTTTTAGACTTGTGTCTGAGAAAATAGATCCAAATTTTCCTGCTAAAGTCATCAATAAAAATAAAAAAATAAACACTACCACCTACTGAATTTGTTTGCATTGGTCTACATAGGTCAATGTGAACCAACTCGAAGTGTTGTTTGGGTTGAGTAGAGGACTGTGGAAAACTAGTTGTCTTATGTTTTCCAAGAATGCAAGACTCACATGGGGGATTTTTCTCTTTGAAGACATGTAGAAATTTGACCATGGAGTGCTTCAGTATAAGGCTTAGACTCTGAAAGGGTAGATGTCCAAATCTTGTATTCCAAACCATAGTTTCATTGGGGATGGATGCAGTTTGTGCATATGATTGGATCATATTTGCAGTTCTAAGGGACATGGGAAACATACTATTCCTAGTCACTTAGATTTCAAAGATCAATTTTCTACTGAGAGTTTTATCATATATCCTACATGATTCTCCTTCAAAAAGTACCTTATAACCATGTTCAATTATTTCTCCTACACTTAACAAATTATGTTTCATATCTAGAACATGATAGACATTGTTTATGTCTTTCATTACATTTTGTTTAGTAAGAATAGGTACAGTTCCTTTTCCTTGAACTTTGACTAAGGAATCATTTCCAAGTGTCATATCATATGAAATTGAAGAATAAATGAATGAAAGTAAATATTTGTTACCTATCATTTGATTTTTGCATCCACTGTCCAACAACCAGAGATCTTTATGTTGTTATTCAGTCTTGTGGCATGAGAAAAACATACCATCTGAGGTTTCTCCTTCATGGTTTGAGACATGTTCTTTGCCTAAGAGCTTATATGTTTTCTTCTTATGACATTCAGATCCATAGTGCCCATACATTTTGCAGTAATAACATTGTATGCTTGATTTTTCATTTGATCTTCTCCCTTTGCCTCTTTGAGGATGAAAATTATGATTCTGGTTATGCTGTCTGTGACCTTGGAAATTTTGATTCCGATTCTGTTGTCTATAACATTCACTTGAGTGAATGTTACTTGGACTTATCCCTCTTCCTCGGTTACCTCTCCCTCTGCCTTTGTTGAAGGAGAATTGAGTCTTGAAGGCATTGGCTATTGACTCATCTTCGAGATGTAGTCTGGTCTCATGTGTCAATAGAGAGCCCATTAATTCATCTGTTGAAAAATTTGATAGATCCTTGGATTCAAGGATGGTTGTAACAACCATTTCGAATTTCTTTGGTTTAATTATGAGGATTTTCTCAACAATTCTTTGATCGGGGATGGCTTTACCAATTAATCTAATATTGTTTACAATTCCCATGACTCTAGTCATAAACTACTCAACGTTTTCAGACTTTGTCATTTTTAAAGTCTCAAAATGCGTCGTCAAGGTTTGCAGTTTGACTGTTTTGACCCTATCATTTCCTTGGAAGGATGATCTAAGGATGTCCCAGGCCTATTTTGAGGTAACAACACCTGTGATTTTTGAGAAAATCGATCATCCACGGATTTTTGAATCCAAATTTTTTCCTTATTCTCTTTGTTCCTCTGTGTTGTCTGAGCAGTTCTCTGTTGATTGGTCATGTCTGCAAGGTCTACTAGATATGGTTCCATGTATCCAAGATCCATTGGATCCCAACAATCTTGTTCTTGTAAGAAGGATCTCATTCTAAGAGACAAAAGTTCATAATTCTTTCCAAGAAGAATCAATCCCTATGTTAGTCCTAAATTGCTAGAGGTGGCCATCTTGTAAAAAATTGAACAGAATAAAAACATTGTTAGAGATTTGAGTGCTTACTTGTTTGCTGCGTGGAAAACCAGGTTTTCAAAATTCTTTGTGTGACTTCAGGTCAAAAAACATGGGGTAGGACACTTCTTTAACTTCAATCAGGCTAGATTTGACTATCCGAGCACGAGATCTATAGAGTGAGAGCTCGGAGCTGTGTTCTTTAGCAGCTATAGCCTCTCTAATGGCAGAATTGGTCTTTCTGAGTTTACTGGAGAGCCAAAAATAATTTGAAGTTCATCTTCTCATGTGACCAGGGTCTGCAAACCAGGTGCTTCGGGCCTTCGGGCGTTTCGACGAATGAAGGCCTCAATTTCTTTGAATAGTTGAATAAATGAATTTCTGCAAAGTTCAACGGTCTACAATTACTTCGGGACTTCATTCCTTTGGGAAATCGGGGATCCAGGCGATATTCCTTTCTTACCTCACAATCCTCTTGTAATGCTACTTTTTCTGTTACCAAGGCTTAATCGCTTTGATACCAAATTGTAGCACCACTTTTTACATAACTCATACAGGCATTATATAATACACATGCATTTAAGAAAGAAATGCATTTAAGCTCAGAGTAAGCATAAGAATTATTACTTACATAAATAATCCATGGCAATAACATTAATCCAAATGCACAACAGAATACATGATAATTAGAATACACAGGGATACAAAAACATAATTAAAGCATCATCTGATACTTATCTTTGAAACAGTGGTAGTTCCACCAACTAGGTTCAGGCCTTCCACAAACCTCCCAACCTTAGACCACACTACTCGCCAGCTCAATAGTGGGTCACCCTTGAGCTGGGACTAAGATCCACTCCCAAGGCAGGGAATCCTAGGCTAGGTTGAGGTTACAGGGGAAAAAAATAGTCACAAGGAAGGAATTCTCTCCCAGGAACCACTCATGCTCACTGCCCACAGACTCTCCTTCCCCACATGCCTGTTCCACCCTAGGAGTATACACCTTCTCTGTCACCTAGACAGTCCTTCGACTGCTAACCTCCATTGCCTTGGGTTACAGTAACAGACTAGACTGGAAGTCTCTGAGCTCTGTGGCAGCTATAGGATTTCTTCCAGGAGTTCTCTCTTTCCTCTACACACTCTCTGACCTGGAGAGAGTCGCTCACAGGCCAAGCCACCTGTTATTCCAACTTCAATCACCTCTCTCACCAGGAGAGAGTGTTGCACAACTGGCCAACAAGCCACATGTAGTCCATCACTACGTGGCCATAACAACCCACGAGAAAAATAGGCACGGGCTTTCCAACAGGTTCAACAATGGCAGGTCACTTCTTATTTCTCAATCTGGCAACACAGCATAGACTCACGCTCTGTTCCTCGGGGACACGTGGCAAACAATCCAAGCAGGGGTCAACACATGTCTGAACTATTCAGACAAAGGATGTATTGGTTATCCCAAAATGAACACAGATACACAACTTTTAGTTCCTAAGATGCACGAGGGTTTCTCTGCAGAGGTCAGACTAGTTCACCTCAGGCAGTCGGGGGTCAAATGCAGGAGGAACCCCTCTCATGGTTCATCTTGGTCCTTTTATTCACATGCACCAGGGTTGACACTTGTCACCCTTGGAACTGCATGTGTTCCATCAGCATGCATCCCCTTTGCACATTTTCCCCTTACCACGAACTTAGGATAAAAAAATATAAAATGCACATGTTCTTTGGAATAATAATAAAATATTATTCCCAAGGCTTAAGCCCCTAGGCTCAACACTTAGCCCCTTTTCCCACCTTCCATCCCCTAATTCCTTGCCCACTCTGTGGAAGCTCAGTCCCCCATCACTCATTCATCGTGGTCAGTCTGCACATGGTGGTGTTTATATTTTATTAATGTGCTGCATACATACAGGTACAAAATCATGCCCTTGGCCTCCAACCCTTAGGCTCTCAGGCCTAACAATCACATAAGCACATCGGCTTATACAAACCTGGCTCACTAGCCTATAACACATATTTACAACTCATTTCATACATCAAACTTACAAAGGGATCGATCTTGGGGACACTACAATCCCCCTCCCTTTATTTCTACACTGTCCTCAGTGAAACCTTACACTGTCTCTGCAAGCTCTTCAAAATTTTTGAAAAGATGCGGGTACTCTTCTCGCATAGCATCTACATTCTCCCATGTCGCGTCCTCAGGACCATACCAGGTCCACCAGACCTTTACAAACTCTATAGCTCGATTCTAGAGCTGTTTGTTTTTCCTGTCCAATATGTGCACAGGATGCACTTGCAGGACACCTTCTGGTTCCACCTGAAGCACATTCCAATCGATAACATGATTAGCATCAGGTATATATTTCTTAAGAAGTGAAACATGAAATACATTATGTACAGTCATAGATGCAGGTAGTGCAAGCATGTATGCAACTGGCCCAATCTTTTCTAGGATTTTAAATGGCCCACAAAATCTCGCTGCCAACTTGGCGCAACTTCCCAACTTTAGGGAACTCCTATTAGTTTTCACTTTCAGGAAAATGCGGTCACCCACTTTGAATTCTCTGTGAGTTCTATTACTATCAGCGTAAGTTTTTTGCCTATCCTAGGAAGCTTTTAGATTCTGTTTAATTCTTATCATTTGGTCTTCCATCTCTTTAAGCAACTTAGGCCCAACTACTACTCTATCAACTAGATTATCCCAGCTCGCTGGAGTGTTGCACTTTCTTCCATAAAGTGCTTCAAATAGGCTCATCTTCAATGATGTATGATACCCATTATTGTAGGCAAATTTTACCAAATGTAGGTAGTCTTCCCACCTTGATAGTTTATCCATCACATACATTATCAATATGTCTTCTATTACTCTATTCACCCTTTCTGTCTAACCATCAGACTCAGGATGATACGTTGTACTAAAGTTCAGATTCGTTCTGAATCCCTTAAACAGTCCTTTCCAAAAATTCGAGGTGAATTTTGGGTCCCTATCAGACACAATCGTCTTAGGAATTCTGTGCAAACGTGCCACTTATTTTAAGAAGATATCAACAACATCTACTGCCTTTTGAGTGGTTTTCAGTGGAATAAAATGGGCAGCTTTTGTAAGCTTGTCCACCACCACCATGACTGAATTATGGTACTTGCTTGTTATGGGAAATCCTGTGATAAAATCTATTGTCACCACTTCCCATTTCCACTTAGGAATGGGTAAAGGTTGCAGCTACCATGCTGGGTGCCTATGCTCAGCCTTAACTTTCTTGCACTGCATACATTTGGCGAGGTATTCAGTGATTTCTTTCTTCAGATCCGACCAAAAGTAATGGATTTTGACAGCTTCCACAGTCTTTTGAGATCTAGGATGTCCAGCATAAGCCATGTTATGCATTTCTGTTAGAATGTCCATCTTCAATTCTCGGACATTAGGTACATACACTCTATTTTTATACAAAAGTAAGCCATCAGTTCGCAAGGTGTAACTTCCCTAGGTCTGTGGTCTCTCACGTTGTTGTAGCTTTGCTACCAGACCTCTGTACTACAAATCAACATTTGCATCTTCCAAAATTTTGTCCTTAATCTCAGTCCTGTACATGCTAATGGTTGTTGCATGTAATTCGTACACTTTTCTGCTGAGTGCATCAGCCACCTTATTTCCTTTCCCTTTGATATGCTTGATATCAAAATCATATTCACATAGAAACTCCAACCATCTTGTTTGCCTGGCATTTAAAGTCAGCTGATCAAATAAATACTTCAGACCATTGTGTTCTGTTCTCAATTTGAATCTCCTTCCCATGAGGTAATGTCTCCATTTCCTCAATGCGTAGATGTTTGTTGCCAGCTCTAAATCATGAGTGGCATAATTCCTTTCATGCTCTTTTATCTTTCGAGATTCATAAAAGAGTACAAATCCCTCTTGGCTGAGAACTCCTCCCAGGCCCTCCTTACACGCATTTGTGAACACCACAAAATCTATATTTGGATCTGCAATATTCAGGATTGGAGTGTTGGTTAACAACTGCTTCGATCACTGGAAACTGCTCTCACACTCTTCAGTCCACTGAAACTTCTTCTCCTTCCTTTTCAAGGAAGTGATAGAGTGAGTTATCTTTGAGAATTTGGCTATAAAACTTTTGTAGTAGCCTACTAGACCCATAAAAGATATAAATTCTGCCACATTCCTTGGTGCTGACCATTCTCGAATGGCCTCAACCTTTTCAGGATCCACAACGATCCCCTCTTCTGAAATAATATGTCCCAAGTAATGGATATGCCTTTGATAAAATGAGCATTTTCTCCGCTTGGCATACAACTATTGTTCTCTCAACACTTGCAACACCATTCTCAGGTGTTTCTCATGCTCTTCCTCTAAATTTGAATACACCAAGATGTTGTCCAGGAAGACTATGACAAACTTGTCTAAATAGTCCCTGAATACACCATTCATTAAGCACATGAAAACAACAGGTGCATTTGACAATCCAAATGACACCACCGTGAACTCATAATGACCGTACCTTGTTCTAAAGGAGGTATTGTTGATGTCCTCATCATTTATTCTTACTTGGTGATATCCATATCTAAGATCTATTTTTGAAAATATTTTCGCATCCTTCAACTTATCAAAAAGATCATCGATCCTTGGCAAAGGATACTGGTTCTTGATAGTTACCTTATTCAACTGCTGGAAATCAATGCATAGTCTCAACGTCCCATATTTCTTCTCCACGAATAGGACCGGGGCTCCCCAAGGTGACATGTTGGGGTGAATGTACCCCTTCTTTTGTAGCTCTTTGGGATGCAATTGCAACTCTTTCAGCTCTGGCGTACTCATTCTATAAGGAGCTTTCGAAACTGGAGTTGCTCCTGGTATCAAATTTATAGAAGAATCGATGTCCCTCTTCGGAGGTAGTCCAGGTACCTCCTGAAATACGTCCTTAAACTCTTTGTGTACTTCATGGTCTTCTAGCTTCGAGACTGCATCTCTAGATGCTTCTCCCACACGGGCTATAAATAATTGAAAGCCTTATTTGTAACACTTCTTCAGCTGCATGGCTGAGATTTCTCTAATAACCATGGCTCTAGGAATTCCTTGGACTGTTACCTCATTTCCCTCTTCATCCAGGCATGTAAACCTCTTGTTATGGTAGTCCAGAAGGGCATGGTGCTGGTCCAACCAACCCATCCCAATTAAGAATTCGTAAGAGCCTAAAGGCAAAATATTCAATTTATCCTTAGTGCTCAATCCTTTCATGTCCACTGAACAGGACTTAACCAATTCGGTGACCTTCCTTTTGGTTCTTGTGACTAACTACACTAGCCAAGACTTTTAATGTTTGCTTCTTGTTAAACGCAAACTTTCCACCACCCTAGGATCTACATAACTATGGCTATCCCCTGAATCAATTAAAATAATGAGTGGTCGGTTGTTAATCATACCTTCCACTTCAATAATGTGTGATTGAAATTCTACTTTCTTGTTGTCTAGGGCTGCGTAGATCCTTGGCATTATGTTGCCCATATCCTCCACCGTTTCAACTTGTTGAACAATATGGATAGTTCTCACTTTATCTTTTCTGTGGAGGCAGTCTATGTACCTATGGTTCCCTTTACAACCCCAACACTCCATAGGTGGGGGTCTTGGCATCTACTCACTCCCTTCAAATTTTCTGGGCTCTCTAAAAGATGCCTATCCCCAAGGATTGTTCCTGAAAAAGCAAGGCTTGTTTCCCTTTTTCCTCTGTTCCTTCTTAAACCTCTTATGGTCATCCCAAGCCTTTCGAAGGATAGGCCTTTCTCTTTGTTGTTCATACAAGAATTTCACCCTTCTTATTGTTTCTTCCATAGTCTTAGGATCATCATATTGAATCTTGTCACCAATAGAAGGTGGAATTCCACTCAGATACCTATGAATTTTCATAGCCTCATCTTTGATGAATGGAACATACTTCAATAGTTCTAGAAAACTTCGTTCATACTCATCAATGGTCATGCTGCCTAGCTTGAGTTCAAAGAACTCCTTCATCTTTCTGTCATAGTATCTTTTGGTCGGGTATTTCTCCTTGAAATACCTCTTAAACTCCTTCCAAGTGATATATTTCTCTCTGATGTGCTGCACTTGCATAAACTGATCCCACCACATGGATGCTTTTCCTTTTAGCTGATACATCTCAATTCTTCCTTCTGCATGTGCAGAATAATTTTGCAGTTGGAAATATTTCCTCATGCCCAACAACCATGTTTTAGCATCTTCCTCCTTCTTATGTTCACCATCGAATGTTAGAGGCTTGATCTTGTTCATCTCCCATTTCAATTCATCCATTCCATATTTTCAGTGTTTTCTAGTAGTAGACGAGCTTGAACTACTGTGTGCCTCCCTACTGGAATTCTTCTGGGAGTGACAATGATCTCTGCTACTACTCCTTGATCTTCTTCTCCTCTCAGGGGTCCTGACACTTATTGATCTCCTTTTTCTCTCAGGGGTTTTGTGACTCTCTGTCTTGCTTGAGTCCCTTCCCTTCTCAAATGTCCTTTCTATTATTTCCAGGCTCTTCAACATTTTATAGTTGAATTCACCCTGTCGATCCCTGACTTTCATGAGCTTTTGGCTATCAGCTCAGTGTGCCTAGGCATCTCTTTGAAATCCTTCAATGATTTTCATTATGTGCCCTTCCTTTTTTAATTCTCTTCCATGCCCATTGTAGTTCGATCCTTCGACTCCTAGGTTGACATTTCTTCCTTCTCTTTCGTCCTCTGAAATGGAGGCAATCTGCACCTCTTCCATTTCTATACTCGAAATCGATTAACTGGTGTCCTAACACTCATTGAACTCTGCAAACACAATGTGAAATCAATCCAAAGTTTGTCAGGCCTTAAAACTTTAATAAAATCACAATAATCATAAACCAACATGAGTGAAAAATATTTGACTTCACAAGGTTTTCTAAGCTCTGTCAGCTCTGCAATTTTTGGGACTTTGGGTTTCTGGTACCCGAGAGTTCACTATGCAATGACTCCTAAATTCTTGTCACTACAATCCTCAAAATCCAAAATTTCGGTTTCCTTGTTCTTCGGGCCCACAACAAAGTTATCGCCCTTAAAACCTGTTACGGTTCTTCAGTCTCCGATGGCTTCGGGATTTCAGGACTTCGGGACTTCGGGTTTTGAGACTTCGGGTTTTCGGTACCTGGGATTTCACTATGCAGTGAATTCCAACTCCTTGTAACTACAATCCCCAAAATCCAAAATTTCGATTTACTTTATTCTCCAGTGCCATAGCACAACTGTCTCCCTTAACCGCAGTGGCGTGTGGCATGTTCTGGAGGATCCACGTCTCCATCGGCGACGTCTTCGGGTCCCACTAATCTCACTTGTCTTTTCAATTCTCTGGCACGTGGAACACATAGATGTACCCAGGTCCATTCCAAGAAAAAATCCAACGGTTAGGTCCCCTCTCAGATCTACGACGCAAATTCTTTCGGTGTTTCAGGGTTTCGGGCATCGAGAGTCCATGTATCCCATATCTCAAGTTTCGTTTGCCGAAATACCGAAATTACGGTTTACTCATCAACTTGATCTAACGGTCAACTCCCTTCCTACAATCTACAGTGTAGATTGTTTTGGGATTTTGGGTTTTGGGTTTCGGAGGTGTTCCCCTCCCTCACTTCCCATCTCCCAACTTTGTGAAATCCGAAAGGTTTTCGCGACTAACTCGAGCGCAACTCTGTCATATCTAATGGTTTTTCGGGAGTTCAAGTATCGCGATTCCCACGCTCTTGTGCAACAACAAAGGGTTTTTAAATCCTTTGCACACTTTCCAGATCCAACGGTCACAAGGGTTCCCCTTCCCTCCCAAATAGATCCTAAGGCTCCAACACTTCTGGTGTGGAGTCCTCTCTCCCTTTGGCCATAGACCACACTGGCTATGGTTTCACAACACCGCTATACCTCCTGAGCTTGTAGGCATGCTCAAGTAACTCCTTGACACTCCGGATCATTCCAGGGTCCGAAATTGGTCCTCCAGACACAATTTCTCCTCACACCCTCAGTCCAAAGACCACTCAACTGGCCCATCTAGGCTCAGTGTCGAAACATTGGCTCTAATACCAAATTGTAGAACCACTTTTTACATAACTCATATAGGCATTATATAATCCACACGAATTTAAGAAATAAATACATTTAAGCTCAGAGTAAGCATAATAATTATTACTAACATAAATAATCCATGGCAATAACATTAATCCAAATGCACAATAGAATACATGATAATTATAATACACAGGGATACAAAAACATAATTAAAGCATGATCTGGTACTTATCTTTGAAACAGTGGCAGTTCAACCAACCAAGTGTAGGCCTTCCATGTACCTCCTAGCCTTAGACCACACTGCTCGTCAGCTTAGTAGGGAGTGACCCCCGAGCTGGGACTAAGCCCCACTCCCAAGGCAAGGAATCCTAGGCTAGGCTGATGTTACAGAGAAAACATACAGTCATAAGGAAGGAATTCTCTCCCAGGAACCACTCATGCTCACTGCCCATACACTCTCCTTCCCCACATGCTTGTTCCACCCCAGGAGCATACACCTTCTCTTTCACCTAGACAGTCCTTCGATTTCTAACCTCCCTTGCCTTGGGTTACAGCAACAGACCAGACCGAAAGTGTCCGAGCTCTGTGATAGCTACATGATTCCTTCCAGGAGTTCTCTACTTCCTCTGCACACTCTCTCACCTAGAGAGAGTCGCTCATAGGCCAAGCCACCTATTCTTCCAACCTCAATCACCTCTATCACTGGGAGAGAGTGTTTCACAATTGGCCAACAATCCACACGCAGTCCAGCACTGCGTGGCCACAACAACCCATGGGAAAAATAGACACAGGCTTTCTAACAGGTTCAACAATGGCAGGTCACTTCTTATTTCTCAATCCGGTAACATAGGATAGACTCATGCTTTGGTTCTTGGGGGTGCGTGAAAAATAATCCAGGCAAGGGTAAACACAGGTTCAAACTGTTCATACATAGGATGTATCGGCTATCCCAGAACAAACACAGATACATGACTTTTGGTTCAGAAGATGCACAAGCGTTTGTCTGCAAAGGTCAGACCAGTTCACCTCAGGAAGTCAAGGGTCGAATGGTGGAGGAACCCCTCTCATGGATCATCTTGGCCATTTTATTTTCATGCACGAGGGTTGACACTTGTCACGCTTGGAATGACATGTGTTCCATTAGCATGCATCCCCTTTGCATGTTTTCCCCTTGCCAAGAACTTAGGATAAAAAAACATAAAACGCACATGTTCTTTGGAATAATAATAAATTATTATTCCCAAGGATTAAGCCCCTAGGCTAAACACTTAGCCCCTTTTCCCACCTTCCAGCCCCTAATTCCTTGCCCACTCTATGGAATCTCAGTCCCCATCACTCATTCATCGTGGTCGGACTGCACGCGGTGGTGTTTATATTTTATTAATGTGTTGCATACATACAGGTACAAAATCAGGCCCTTGGCCTCCAACCCTTAGGCTCTCTAGCCTAACAATCACATAATCCCATCGGCTTATACAAACTTGGCTCACCAGCCTATAACACATATTTACAATTTATTTCATACATCAGACTTATAAAAGGCTCGATCTTGGGGACACTACACCTATGAACTAGCAAACCTTCTAACATGGGGAAGAGATCGATGGTGTCAGTTACTCGTCGATATATACGACTCATAATTCCTTCAGGAATTTAGGCTTTAGAGAACTCTGACCACTCTCAATCAAAATACTCTCCAAGTGTCGAAGTGGAGAATTGTCTGGAGAGAGCTAAATACAACGATCCCTAAGCCTTGGAAAATGAATGACCAATACATCCTTCGCAACTCCGGTGTTTGGGAGTTTCGGTCTGATAATAGGCCCAATCCTTCGAAGTGTTGAATCTCCGAAGTGCGAGATAAAACTCCACGTGTTCTCTTTATTTTGATAGTTGAGATCTACTTCAGAATCTAGGGCTTCGTCCATTCCATTATGAACAACGCAACAAACCTACCGTTAAGAACCAAATATCAATATAGCATAGAAAAGCCTCAGAAAAAGTACTCAATGCCTTGAAAAAAAGATAATTTCAGATAATAAGCCTCTTCGAGGGGGCAACCTCCTTTTACCCCACTTAAATGTTCAAGTACAAGATGATTCAAAATGAAAATGTCTCCTTGGTATATATAGGAGACTAGAAGGTTTAATTACAACTAATGTCCTAAAGCCGACATAAATAAAATAACATTACTAATATAATATGCCCCAATTAAGGGGTAATGAGCCAATATTAGGGCTTAACGTGCCCCTCCCCTTGATACAAGTGTTTTTTGCAACACTTGAGTAACTCTAGATGCTTCTGTATAATAGACTCATCTTCCCAAGTGGAATCTTTAGTCGGTGGTTTCCTCCATTTAATGAGATACTCTGAAATGTATCTATTCCTCAACTAGTGAATTCTTGTGTCAGTGATGGCTTCAAGCTCCAATATGATTTTTCCTTCCTCGTCAAGTTCTGGAAATATAGTTTGAAATGGGATCTTGTCTCCTATAACCTTCTTTAAGCATGAAACATGGAAAACTGGGTGTACTCATGAAGATGCAGGCAACTCCAATTTGTATGCCATAGTACCAATCTTTTGCAACAACTTATAAGGGACATAGTACTTTGGTGATAATTTATTATCCTTCTTGGCTTGCTTGAGGGGCATCTGTTTGTATGGTTGTAGTCTTAAAAACACCCAATCCCCTACTTCAAAACTTCTTTCACTACGATGTTGATTTGCTTGTTGTTTCATGCAATTTTGTTCCATGGTCAGGTTGTCCTTTAAGATTTGGAGAACTTGTTGTTGATTCTCGATGTGATCTTCCACTGCTTGAACCTTATATTTTTATTTTAGAGAAGAAGTGATGGAAGGAGGGTGGTATCCATAAAGTGCCATAA
>ML784736.1:107165-117610 GCA_009831015.1 Picea engelmannii
TTTTGTGAAATAGATTGCTCCATGTAGTTCATCTAACAATTCATCAATGATGGGAATGGGAAACTTATCTTTAATAGTGATCTTGTTGAGCTCTCTATAATCTGGACGCATACACCATGAGCTATCTTTCTTGAATACCATTACCACTAGTGCAGAGTAAGAACTTTGGCTATGTCTAATAATGCCAGCCTCTAACATTTCTTCAACCATGCGCTCAATTTCACTCTTCTGGGTGTAAGGGTATCTATATGTCTTGATGTTAGGAGGAACACTCCCAGGAATTAGGTGAATTTCTTGATCATGATTTCGAGTGGGTGGAACACCTTTGGGAATATCTTCAAATACTTTGGAATTCTTATCAATGATCCTTTGGAGATCTTGAGGAATAGATGGCTTAGATGTTTGAACATATAGTGAGAATAGTTGTGCAATAACGCCTTGATGCCCCTTTTTCAATAATTTTGTCATGCCATTAGAGATTATCACCTTATCGGGTTTCCCTGTCATACCTCTTAACTCAATTTCTTTTCCTTCCAATGAAAATTTCATGAAAAGTTCTTGAAAATTAAAATCCATTGTTCCTAATGATTGTAACCATTGGATTCCTACCAAAACATCTGCACCACCCATGGGTATAGAAATCATTGGACTATTCATTACATATTCCCCCATAGTGAGATTAATCTTATTGCATTTTCCTGAGCAATTGATAGTTCCTCCATCTGCAATCATTACTTGAAACTCTGGCACTGGATATACAAAGCAATTGAGATCTTTGGCTAATTTATAGTGAATGGAATTATTAGTACTACCAGAATCAATTAGGATTGTTACCTTCTTTTTTCAATGTATAATTTGATCTTGAGGGTTTGAGGAGTGCTAATTCCAGCCAGTGCATTACACGATATTGTGGGAGTCAACTCTTCAGACGAAATTGCTTCTACGTTTTCATCTTGAGATGGTTCTTGTTCTTAGTCTTCTTCCTCTTCACAATTTATGTAGAATAATTTCTTCTCACCAAACTTATGTCTCTTACTGTACTTGCTGTCACAATTAAAGCATAAACCTTTTGCTTTTCTTTATTCCAATTGTTGAGGTGTCAACCTTGTAGGTTGAGGTGTTTTAGAAGAATGATCATTGTTCTCTCTATAGATGTTAGGATTGGTCCTTCTAGTAGCCATAGCCACATTTTTACTTTCAACATTTCTTGCCACCTTAAATGCATTCTCCAATTATTTGGGTTCCCAAAGGCGAACCTCATGTTGAATGTTATCCTTTAAAGTTCCTATGAATACATCAATCAAGTGATCATATGGAATATTAGTTACCTTTATATTTAATCTTTGGAAGTTCTCAATGCGCTAGGTAATTGAACCCTTTTGCTTAAGATTTATCAATTGGATAAAGAAGGTATTGATCCTTGTATCCTCATAGTGTGCTATCATTTCTTCTGTGAAAATTGTCCAAGTGACAAGTGATTTGCAAGAACAAAGCCATTGACACCATACAAATTGATTAGGTTCTAAATATAAAGAAGCAATTTGTACCTTTTGTGTATGTGGCACAATATGGAGATCAAAGAATTGCTCCATCTGAAGTATCCATGTGATTGGGTCCTTGCCAACAAACTTCCTCATATAAATCTTAGGAACGTGGTTGGTATTCAAACCAAAGTTGGGGTTTCTCCATTCTTGATTCACCTTCCTTGTGTCCTCATCATGAATTTCATGGGATGAATTTTCACTTTCAGGTGTCTTCTCTGTTACAAAAATTTTCAATACTTCCATGATCTCCCCTTTTAAACCATCCATCTTAGTATCCAACTTAGCTTCCATTGAATCCATATTAGTATCCAACTTAGCTTCCATTGAATCCATATTCTTTTGTGGTTCATTTATGTCCCTACGCATTTCTTCACCCTCATCAAGAGTCAAAGTAGGATTTTTTGGAGGCTTATTTGGTGTAGAAGTTCCCTTTTTTGGTGGCATGTTGGCCAAGTATCACTTTTGAACCTCGATTTTGAGGTGGTTCTGCTAGACAATATTTCTTCTATTGTATCTCCCAAGTTTTGGTCCTTCTAGGTATGAAACTTTATTTTATGTAGTTCTACGATATTTCTTCTCTGCAATGCCATAGGTCTCATCAAAATTGGATGTGCCAAGTGGAATTTATGGTAACTTCCCCACAACTTGCCGATTTTTGTCCTTTCCAGGAGATTTCACTTGTATAGAGTGCCCCACACACAATAATTAATATAAAATTCTAAAAATAGTACCAGAAATACTACAGACTGTCTGCAATCCAATGAAACCAGTCCCATGCAGTTTGGATACTCTAGGAAGAAGTTATGATTGTTTTACCTGGAACACCTTCTTGAGACTAGTCAATAGGACTAGTCAGATACACTATCTTACATAGGGTGTATCTACAAATTTAAGATGACCCAGAAGCTGAAATTTTTACCACCGATTCTTTACTAATTTCTGTAAATAGCCTCCAGAGTTCAGGGCCTAAAACATTACATATAAGTTTGTATAGGGAAACTTCTACAATGACTTAGTTTAGGATGATTCCAAAACCTTATCTTTTATAGGTTGTATCTCCAAAAGAATAAGGCCTCAGGAGATGAATTTTGAACCCAACGTACCTTGATCTATATACTAAATATCCTCCAATCCATTCCTTCTGAAACATTGTAGAAAACAAGTTATAGAAAAAATTCCAAGGTGTCTCAGATGTAGCAGTGAAACCCCAAGACCTTGAGCTCTGATACCATATGTTAAGAACCAAATATCAATATAGCATAGAAAAACCACAGAAAAAGTACTCAACGCCTTGAAAAAGAGATAGTTTCAGATAATAAGCCTCTTTGATGGGGAAACCTCCTTTTACCCCACTTAAATGTTCAAGTACAAGACGATTCAAAATGAGAATGTCTCCTTGGTATATATAGGAGACTAGGAGGTATAATTACAACTAATGGCCTAAAGATGACATAAATAAAATAACATTAATAATATAATATGCCCCAATTAAGGGGTAATGAGCCAATATTAGGGCTTAACACCTACGAAGTGTCAGATCTGTCAACGCGTGTCCATGGCCTTCAATGGCTCAAATTTAATTTGGGACTTCAGGTAGTTCTTTCTCTAGTGCATCACTCCACAAAACCTTCAGGAGTGCTAAGTCTTCAAAGTGAGAGATCTGGCACCACATCTCCACATTGATAAATAATCCAGATGAACTCTGGGATTCAGGACTTCGAGAGTTCTGGCTTCTCGCATCCATATTTCTTCTGAAGTAGTTATCTGCTTGAGTGTAGGATCTCCTTCCACATATCAAATTTGATCAACGATCTAGATCTCTACATCTCTTCAAAGCTTGGGGCGTTCAGGAGTTCTTTACTCAGCTTCTGCTTCTACTTACTTCCTCCTAAATAACGAGATCACTTGACACATGTCCCTTGCTTGAATATCAATGACCATGAGTGATTGTGGAAGCTCAACTCACTCACTCTTTATTTTTCATCTCGATCTCCACAAAATGAAGATGATCGCTCATAGGGGGATCGATATCCATTGTTGATCTTTTGATATAACAAGATCAACGATCCTGAGGAATTGTGGGCTCATAACTTTCTCCTGCTTCAATTTCCTTCCCGATCCCCTCAATGCGAAGATTCTCATTTGTAGCGGGATCGATATCCACCATTGATCTATTGATCTAGGAAGATCAACGATCCTGAGGGATTGCGAGCTCACAACTTGCACAAAATTTAATTTCCTTCCCAATCCCTGCAATGCCTCCCCACTGTAAATCTCTCTATAATGAGATCTGATGGTTGTGACTTTATATTATCTTGATCTGACGGCTAATCTAGCTCTCGCTCAGATCTTACAGCTGAAAAAAACAATTCTCCTTATCTGCAGGTTCATCAATTCTGATCTTAATTAAGAGCTCAGATATGTTCCTGCATCCAATCATATGGCTAAATTAGCTTCTCCTTTGTTGCTTCTGTAAATTTCCTCCTGAAAAAATAATTCCACGAATTATTTAAATGCTCACGAATATTTAATTCTTTTTGTCCTTCTGCAGCTCTGTTTCCTCACGCTTGTTGTCTCTGATGATATTTTGAGCATATTGTAGACTTCTCTCCAAGATCTGTGAAGAATATTTTGTCTTGTGCTCTCGTTTTTGAGACAATGTAAGATCTTCGCTCTTCTTATTATGATCAGGCTTCTCTCCAGGCACTGTGAACAGGCTTACGTCCTAAGCTCTAATACCATGAAAAAATGAGAAGCAGAGAAGATAATAGAAAGAAGACAAAAATGAAAACAAGAATGAGCAGATCACAATTCATTAAAGGAAAAGATTTGAGCTAAATCAACTTAAAAAAATCAAGAAAATCAAGAAACAATCGTACAACTGGCAGTGTAGAGTAACATACTATTGAGGTTACATATATAATTAACAAAGGTGACCTATGTCACCCCACTCTAAACCAGATCATGACGTTATCTTCCATGGTGGCCTTCCTAGGCCCAATGGATTTTTTTGTTTTATAGGCACCGGATCTTGGACTCTTGCTAGAGTGAGTGAGATAATGTAGGACTACATTTTTAAACAATCTCCCCGCATGCAAATTTTAAATGGAAGCACTATGAAGATGTTGAAGGAAGATTGAGTACGGTAAATTGTTTTTCATCTTTCTGTTGTTTAATTATATTCATTCTTGATCCCACTTCATTTTTATGTTTTTTCTCTCTCTTCATATTTTTAAAGTACTTGTGATGCAAGCAGTGAAAGTACGACTTGGATTTGTTGGGAATTCATTGAAATTTACAAGTTCTTGAAATCCTTCTACCAATTATAATCAATTTGCTTCATCAAGTGATGATGAGAGCCCATCACATCAGATGACTCTTGCATTGTTGAGTTACCCTTATTGAACCAACTTTGGAGTTTTCATTTCCAAACATGGAATCTTAAGCACGTAGTTCAAATTGTTATTTGCTAGCGTTGGACTCTTGATCTGTCACTCATATTTATGACAAACCAGGAGAAACCTAGCTTGTAATTTGATTTTATGTCCATCTATTATATAAGGTGTTCCAACTTGGCATATAATTATACCGTCTCAGAAGATAATTATTATTCCACTTAAGCTTAATAATTGTATGTACACTAACACCCCCTTTAAAGTGAAACATAGGGAGTAAACAAAAGAATATAACAGATTGGGTTTCTACCCAGGCTTACTAAGGTAACCAAGAAAAAACTCTCATAAGTAGAAAAACAAAGAAAACCTCCTATGAAAAAAAACTATCCATGAAAGAGAGAAAACAAATAAAGTTGGAAAGGCCTTAGATTTCAAAATGAAGAATATCCCACAATGATGCATTGAATGGCAAGAGCATGAGGCTTCTGGAGGTTGAAAGATCCAACTTATGACCAAGCAACTAAAGAGGAGGGTCAAGTAATCTCAAGGAGAATGGATTAATTCAGAAGTGGAAGATGATTAGGTATATAGGAAAAAAAATGGAAAACGTTAGTGCAACTACTACATGAATTCCATAGGAAAAGGGGAGTTGGTTAGAATTCAGAGAAGAATTGAAAATAAATTAAACACCATCAACAATAAAGAGTGAAACTAGGTATATGGATGCTAAAATGATCCAAATTTTATGAGCAGAACAAAATGAATACAGATTATTAAAATATTCTTAACATAGAATAAAAGAGATACAATAAAACTGGTTTTCTATTCAATAAGAAAACAAGTTGAAACTGTAAAATGCAGTGGAAAACAAACTTGTCGGAATGGTGGCGGTTTATCTCTGAGAATAGATGTTACAACTGCACTCATTTGCAAGAATATTAATACAATGAGGATCTAAAGGCATTTTTACAATAAAATGCATTGTCACAAACCCTAGACATCCAAAAAATATAAACCTGGGAGATCAAGCGCCAAAAGTCATGTGGGCCCCATCTGGGTAAGTTAGTACATCAACTTCTCGAGGTCGTTATTTTTGCATACAATCTCTGTTTGGGGAACACGATAGCTTGTTGGAAAAGTATATTCGAGGAGATTCATTTTGGTGGCTCAATCAGATACTTTGGCCATAATTGCAAAGCTCGATCCTGAAAAACCTTCATTTACGCTCTCAAAATGGCCCTTCATGTTAAAAAATACTAAAAATAATAACTTACCAAAATTGCCAGAAAATTGTTTTGAGCCAGTTGGAAAAGGTCGGTGGCCACTGATATCCACCTATATCAATACTCCCTCCTTAGTAAGAAATGGTCTCCATTGAATTGATTTACCCCATCAGATGAGGAAATTTATGTTGAATTTGGCTTCGGTCTAGTAACTTGCCTTGGTGTAGGAGCTGCCCTGCTTTGATGACTCGATAAAGCTGGATCCTTTATGTTAGAGTACCGTTGATCTGTGTGTCCAAAATCTTATCACTAGATGCATTTTTCATGCAGTCATGGTTGAGCGTTGTTGGTGTCAACGTCTCTTCTATCTCTGAGGTGTCCAATAATGGTGGGAAATATTGCCGAAGGAGAGCCACGTTGAAGACTCGATGCAAGCCAAGGAAAGGGGGAATGTTGAGCTCAAAAGCATATTCACCCATAGCCTTGGTGATGGTCTACATATCATAATGGAGTGGGTGAATCTTCCAATGGGGCCCTATAAGGAATTCTTTCTGCAATTGCAACCAAACTTTGTCGCCCACCTAAAACTTATGTGGCACTTTTTGTTGATCATGGCACTACTTGTACTTGGCATTAGACTTCTGTGGAATACCCTAAACTTGATTTTTCATCTTCTGGTGGATGAGGGGACGAGTCGATCGAGGTGGTCACCAGGGGTAGTGCAACATCCATGGGGCCCAATGGTTGGAATCCCAACCCTGCCGAAAAGGGGTTGTGGCCAATTGAGCTATGTAGGGCTCAGTTGTAGCTATGTTGGACATAAGGAAGACTCTCATCCCATGTGAGGGTTTTTTTTGAATTGTACATGCACTGGATATGTACGATCATTTGATTGACGGCCTCAGTTTGTCCATCTATCTAGGGGTAGAAGGCAATGGATTTGGTGATCTTGGTATCCAGTAGTGACTAGAGGCTCAACCATAATGTGTCAAGGAACCGATTGTCAAGGTCTGAGATAATGGTTTATGGAATCCAAAAATGTATCCATATGCATTCAAAGAAGAGCTTGGTAGTGGGTTTTGTTGTGATTTTCTTCTTGCAGGTGGCTAGAATCACCATCTTGGAAAAGTGATCAACAACCACAAAAACAAAGTCATTTCCCCTCTTGGTGGGCATGAGGCCCGACATGTAGTCCATTGAGATGGATTCCCATGGCCTGTTAGGAGTAGGAAGAGGGGTGTACATGCCTTGTTTCTTTGTGGTTAGTTTGGCAATAGCACAGGCGGTGCATGATCTGATATACTTTCCAATATACTATCGAAGTTTCGGCTAGTAGAAATGTTTCTGCAACACTTCCACTATCTTTTCAATGCCAAAGTATCCTGCCACCCGATTGTACTGAGCTTCCAAAATCAGCTTCACACATTCACTTGATGGAATGTAGAGATGGCCCAGATGACACAATAGCCTATCCTGAAGATAGAAATTAGTGACCACTGAGTTGGCACCCAATATTTGGTAGGTGGTGGAGAATTCAAGGTTTTTCTCATAGAGGTGGGGCCATCTGGAGGTCTCATGGACGCAAGAGTCTAGCACCATGGTGAGTGCCATGAATTGAGTTCGACTAAGGAAATCAAAAACTCGGTTGGTACTTCCTATTTTATACTTGATGTTGAGGTGGAATTGTTGTAAGTATGTGGACCACTTCTGATGGCGGTCATTCTGTAATTTTCCTTGTGTCTGCATGAACTATAGTGTCTTGTGATCAGTGTTGATGATTGTCTCCTTCCCAAGAATGTATTGTCTCCACTCGCTGCAAGCTTTCACAATGGAGTACATTTATTTATTGTAAGTAGGGTACTTACAGATAACATATGATAGTGTGTCACTATGATATGCCACGGGGTGTCCTTGTTGAGTGAGAATCATGCCCACAACATAGTTTGAAGCATCTGTCTCGATCTTAAAGGGATGTTGCAAGTTCGGTAATGAAAGTACCAGGGATGAGCACAAATGATTCTTCAAGTCCTCAAAGGCTTGTTATTGGGAGAGGCCCCCAAAAATATTTTCCTTACCAGGACTTCTGGTTACTAGGATGAGGGCCCATGCGATATGAGAGAATCCCAACATGAACCTGTGATAGAAATTGGTGAGGCCCAAGATGCTCCAAAGTTTAGTGAGTGTGGTTGGGGCTGGCAAGTCACATATGACCTCGATCTTGTCTGGATCCACATGCACACCATGATGATCAATGATGTAGCCTAAGTAATGTACCATGTCCATGCCGAAGGATCATTTTTCCAAGTTTTCATATAGTCTGTGTTGTCGTAGGGTGTGTAGAACCTACTTAATATGTTGCAAGTGTTCCACCCAAGTATTGTTGTAGATGAGGATGTCATCCAAATACACCACTACAAAAGTAATGGTGAAAGGTTGTAGGATATCTTCCATCATCCTCATAAACATTGTTGGAGAATTTCTCAAACCAAAGGGCATTACCAATCATTCAAAAAGACCATTTTTTGACTTGAAGGCGGTATTCCATACATCTATCTGTTCTATTGGGACCTGGTGGTAGCCAGACTTCAAATCAATCTTACTGAATTATTTGGCCCCCATGAGGCAATTAAGGAGGTGGTCGATTCGGGAAATTGAGTACCAGTTTCATATTGTCATTTTATTCAGCGCCTGATAATCAATGCAGAATCGCCAGGTCCTGTCTTTATTCTACACCAACATGACTGGGCTTTCACAAGGCGATGATATGGGATGGATGTGCTTCTTGTGCAGAAATTCTTGGATCTGCATCTTGATCTCCTCATTTTCTAAAAGAGAGCGATGGTGGACTGACCCATTGGGTAGTGGTGCCCCTATTATTAGATCGATGGGATGCTTGACCTAGCAGTGCAGAGGTACCCATATAGGATAAGAGAAGATATATGAGTATTATTCCATGAAATTATCCACTTGCTTCTGTTGTGTGGAGAGATCAGCTGCAGAGGCCCTAGATGTGGATGCAATCTTTCGCTCACTCTAAGAACGAATCACGAAGAATAAAAACACCCCGATCCAAGAGATTACCTTCCTACATTGCTTGGAAAAGATCAAGAAAATATCACTAGGAGGGACTCCCTCAGGCATCCTGTAGAATTTCATGTTCAAAGTAATAATAATGCTACGAGGCCTAGTCTCATATACAACATGACATTTACATAAATAATATTGGCCCAAAAGAAAATTAAAAAATTTGAAAGGAGAAACATTATAGAATAACTTGTCTTTGAAGGGATTGATGTTGTATGACAATCGAAACTATTGGATGACGTAGAGATCACTTCCTTGGAGGAGCCATCCAATTGTGTAGGGTTGTGGGTGCGGTGTTGTCGACAAGGCCAACTGCTTGACGACCTCTACTGAGATGAGGTTCTTCTGGCTACCACTATCAACGATGAAGTGCAGTGGGGTTCCTTTCACCCACATCTGTGAATGGAAGAGGCACTCACCTTCTTCTGGTTCATTTGGTTGACCATGATGGAGCTTGGTGGTAGAAATGGTGGCACTGGGTTCCATGTCAATGATCTATCTTCCCCTTTTTGGTTTTGAATTAGAGTGATAACTTACATCTGATTAAGAGGATTTCACTTTAGCCATGAGTGACTGCTTTGAGAAGCAATCAACAATGTTATACGAAGGGCTCTTATGGAAGTCACACCACTTCTCGGTATCTTTCTTTGTCTTTCTGGTGTCCTTCTTTGCTTGCAGCTTGGACTTGTTGTATTGATACTATCCATATTTTCTCTATCCTTTGTTATGTGGGTTGGGGCCACCCTTTCCTGGATCTTTTTGTGATGGGATCCCAGGCCCAAAATGTCACGTCTTTTGTTTGATCTTCTACTCAATTTTGACATTGTATTGATAGGTTGCGCCCAAGGAATAGATGTCCATAAATTCCATTTCAGTCTATATATCTATGGAGAGCATCGTGATACTTTAGCACTAGATGTATCTCTGAATCTTTGATATGTAGCTTTGTGTGCATGGTATGGAAGATATTTGTGAACTCTAGCACTAATTGATCTCTTTCCTGCCGCAATGTGGTCCATTTGGTATACAAGCTCTCATAGCTTCCAACAGGGTAGTAATGTTGTTAGGATATTTAGACACTTAGGAGTTAGTTAAGATCTACTTGGTCTAATATGTCGTTAGGTAAAAGTGTGTTTCTTTAGTATGCATTAGTATGCATTTGTAGTTAGGAAATCCGACGGTCACGATATGTTCCCGAC
>ML784736.1:139823-174595 GCA_009831015.1 Picea engelmannii
TCTATAGCAAGTCTTGGGAGGATCATGTGTGACATGTTGACAAGGTGCTATAACTACTAAAGGAGAAACAACTATATGCCAAACCTTCCAAATGTTTCTTTGGAGTGAAGGAGGTAGAGTATTTGGGTCATATTGTATCTCATGAAGGTGTCAAGGTAGACCCTAACAAGATTAAGGCCATGATCGACTGGTCAATTCCCAAAACATTGAAGAATATTAGAGGATTTTTGGGTTTGACAGGTTACTACCGCAAGTTTGTTCAGCACTATGGAAGAATAAAAACACCTTTAACGACACTAACTAAGAAGGATGCATTTTCATGGAATCCAGAAGCAACTAAATCTTTTGAACAACTTAAAGAGGTGATGTGCAAAGCTCCTATCTTGACCACTCCAGACTTCACAAAAACCTTTATTTTGGAATGTGATGCCTCAAGAAATGGAATTGGTGTTGTCCTAATGCAAGAAGGAAGGCCCTTGGCTTTTGAAAGTCAACCACTCAAGGGAATGGACTTAGAGGACAAACCCATTTATGAGAAGGAAATAATGGCAATACTACATGCATTGAAGAAATGGATTCCTTACCTAATAGGTAATCACTTCAAGGTAAAAAATGATCATGATAGTCTTAAATACTTCTTGGAACAAAGACTATCTTTAGAAGAACAACGAAAATGGGTAACCAAGATATTGGGTTATGATTTTGAAATCATCTATAAAAAGGTGAAGAAAAATTTTGTGGCAGATGCACTCTCAAGAAGTGATGAAGATGTTGAGGCCTTTCTCTGTGCTATCTCGATCATCCAACCTGATTGGATAATAGAAGAAATGGATGAATGGAAGAATGAAGAAAAAGTGTGGACTCTCATTCAAAGGTTGCAGTAGGATTCCATTGCATCAGATACATTTACATGGAAAAATGATTCACTATGGTATAAATTTTGCTTATATTTATGTAAGAAATCCCAACTCAAACAAAAGGTACTATTGGAATTGCACATCACTCCAATAGGAGGCCACTCGGGATTTTTGAAAACCTACCATAGCGTCAAGAGGGATTTTTTTTGGGATGGCCTTAAAACTGATGTTCAAAGTTTTGTGGCAGAATGTTTGGTTTTCCAACCAAATAAGGTGGAAACAATTAAGACCCCATGTCTTTTATAACCATTAGCCATCCCAAGTCAGCGTTGGGAGGAGGTTTCCATGGATTTCATCACAGGGTTACCGAAGTCTGAAGGAAAGAGTGTCATCATGGTGATTGTTGATAGACTGACCAAGTACGCACAATTTTGTGCACTCTCTCGTCCCTTCAAAGATAGTACAATTGCCACTGCATTCATGGAGACATTTCAAAATCTATATAGTAGTCCAAAGATTATTGTAAGTGACAAAGATTCCATCTTCACTGGACATTTCTGGACATAATTATTTTCTTTTTTGGGTACTCAATTGGATCATAGATCATCCTATCAGCCTCAATCTGATGGACAAATGGAGATAGTGAACAAATTTCTAGAAGTCTACCTTCGTTGCTTTGTCTCTAATAAACAAACACAATGGTTCAAATGGTTACCCTTGGCAGAATGGTGGTATAACACTTCCTTTCATACTGCAACAAAAATGACACCATTTATGGCTCTCTATGTATACCACCCTCCTTCCATCACTTCTTCTCTAAAAGAAAAATCTAAGTTTCAAGTAGTGGAAGCTCACATCGAGCATCAACAACAAGTTCTCGAAATCTTAAAGGACAACCTGACCATGGCATAAAATTGCATGAAACAACAAGTAGACCAACATCGTAGTGAAAGAAGTTTTGAAGAAGGGGAGAGAGACTGGGGGAAGGAAGAGAAGTGGAGAGAGGGGGAGAGAGGTAAACATAGATGGAGGGAGAGGGAGAGGGAGAGAGGGAAAAAGAGAGATGGATGTTGTGTTAGTACAGATGTGTCTGCATTCCTAATAATGTGCATGTGTGCTATATAAATGGATACATGTTCTTAAATGATGCATGAATTCCTAAAGTGCGGGGATGTTCCTAAAGCATGTGCACATTCCTAAAGCACACACACTCTCCTTTCATTTCAATTTTTTTTGGTGGGAGTGACAACTCTAGTGTATGTGTTTGATAAGTTGGCTGCCTCATATTTAGGTTTGGGATGACAAACCTAGTGGTTTGGTCTACAAATACACTAAAACCTCCATTTTCATATTTAGAAATAAGTTAAATGCCATAGTAGAAGAGACCAATATCTACAATCTAAAAGAAAACCAATGCAAGGCCTTGTAATTTCAAGCACATAATGATTTTCATAATTTAAAAAATATATAAAATTAATATTATAAATTTTCAAATAATACAATTCAGTGGGAGAATGGCTTCTCTACAATTATACAATTTGTTTTAAGTAAATCCCATCCATAAGGCAGTCAACAACATATACATTATATTTTAATTGAAAAATAGCATATCATTGTTACAAAAAAAAAAAATTCACATAGTTATTCACAAATTATACAAATAGAAATTATATATGCCAAAAGACAAGTTAATTAAAAAACACTACTAATAACCTCTCAAAAGACTAATTTATATAATAGTTTTTCTATTTGAAACATATTTTAGGGAAGGGATGATATGCATAGTTTCATCATTCATACACGAATCATGTACCAACTCCACCATTATAGGAAACTTTCTAATGACGTAGCAATGAATTTCCTTGTACAGAACTAGAACACATATTAAAAAAAAACAATCAAACCACAATATGAAGCAAACATTGAAGGCGTAGGAATTTGTAACACTATCAATATAAACAATAAATCCTCAATATGAGTTTAATGTGATTGCAAATATAAATAGAGGCCCCTAACAAATCGATACTTAGAGCCTCCCTGTAGAGCCATGCTCCATGTACAGATACAATAGAGGTAGAGCCAAATGCTATATGTTTCACAAAACTATGATAATTTCCAGGAATGTGGCCATATTGTGAGATAGTGACCATGATCTAGGAAGAGGACAAACTATAATAATTGAGGCCACCATGTAGACACACACAATCTAGGTAAGGTCGAGTGTGTCACTGCTAAGAAATAATCTCATCTAAACAAGAACCAATGCTTAGTTAGATGGAGGGTGTTTCTATTGGTATCAATATAATGGATCTATAGTACATATAAGATAGATATTCTATGGTTTTAGAGAAAGTGCACAATCCAGCATTGGTGTTAAGTGGGTTTACAAGACAAAACTGAATGAGAAAGGAAAGGTAGAGAAATATAAGGTAAGTCTAGTTTTCAAAGGGTTTTCTCAATAACCCGGTATTGACTATGGTGAGACATTCTCTCTAGTAGGAAGGTTGGATACTATTAGAGTTGTAATAGCCATTGAAACCAAGAACAAATGGCCAGTTTACGAGATGGATGTGAAGTCAACCTTTTTGAATGCAAATTTAGAAGAAGAGGTGTATGTAGATCAACCACTAGGATTTGAAGTAAAAGGACAAGAGTACAGAGTATAGAAGCTGAAGAAACCCTTGTATGGTCTGAGTTTAAGAGACAAAACATAGGCATTGTCATTGATGAAGAATGTAATAGTTGAGATTAAGGTGGAGTATTAAAGCATGTAATCTCTCTTTTTTACTGAGTATGCATAGATTAGTTAATTGGGTGAATAATTGATTAGGTATCTTTCTATTTATTGAAAGTTGTTAGCCAATTGTTATCTTTGATAGTTATATAAAACCTCTAGGGTCTCTAAATCTCTATTATAGAAAATATATTTAATAATGAGAAGGGAGAGCCATGCCCCAATAAGGTTTATGATGCTTTTCTTCATATTTGTCTTTTCTTAACAAATTAACGTGGTATCGGAAAAGGTTTGTTGAGTGGAGAGAAGATAGATTGTGGAAGAAAAACATCTGAGGAGACGAGATATCCAGAAAAATTGGAAGAGACAAAGCCATGTTTTAGTAAGTGTTGGAGACAACATTTTGGGACCTGTTTGGGAATCATGTAGGAGCAAACCACGTGACAAGTCGACTAAGGAGTAGAATTCGCAGAACAGAGGAAGGAAGTTAGCATATTTTCAAGGATCAACACATGTGAAAAGCGAAAGATAGTTAGAAGTTATTAATTATTTTGGTCCATTTTTAATGGGATAATCCCTAATGAAAAATTATATATATGTAAGGGTTTTTGGGTAGAAGGTACTTCTTGAAGTGGGGAGAAAAGAGAATAGGATATTATGAGATGTGAAATATGTAAGTCAGGATAAGTATGAGCTTATTATATATTATGTACAAGTGATGTTGAGACTATGTATGCAGAGAATGAGATAAGTGTGCATTGTATGCATGAACGATAAGGTAATTTTGTGTATAACCAAGATATTATGTATGAGTTCACTACACACCTTTTGTAAGAGATGATGTTGAATGATAATATAAGAAACTTGTCATTGCAAATGTATCCCACATTGTGTGAACCACTTTAAAATATGGTGTGCTTTGATGTGTTTTTTTATTGTTATGTTTATTGCGCTCTCTTAATGTAGGTTGGGTAATATGAATCTATTATATGTTGTTATGGTTCTGTGAACATAATAAATGGTATAATGAATGAATGTTAAGTCGAATGGTTAGAATGAATTTCTCCCTTCCCATAATGAATGAATGTTAATTCGAATGCTAAGTCGAATTGGACAATGGCTAGAGTTAAAGGATAATGATTTTTCCAAAAGTCATGATAAGAACCTGAGGATCAGTTCAGAACAATCATTTCAAAGGTATGTATTCACAGATTTACAAGAAAATTTCTTTGTTTATTTCCTAAATAATTTGACTGAGTGGATATAGAGGTTAGTTGAATAGAACATAACATTCTGCATTGTGGTACCTAGGAATTAGACCCTTGAGATGATTCACCAAATTAATACTGTAAGCAATAAGATATCGTGCATAGTTGATTTTTGGTTGGATATCATATTGGGGGGTTATATTACTGAGTTTGTTATAGATTGTTCCCAATCATATAGTGTTGCTGAAAGAGAAATATATAAAGGTCTGCATGGAAGGTATTTGAAATCATTTTCTACTTGGCTCAAGATGTTGTTGTGTGATAAGGGAGTTATGAAGATGGAATCTAATTTCCCTAGTAGCTAAGCACCTTCTTACACATTGGGGGACTGGGGGTTGACCAGTTGATGGTTTGGGTACTGTATGGAAAAGATTAATTAAGAGAAGGAATGGGGAGTGTATGGGCTGAGGACACTGAGAGAACAAGAATGCATGAGAGATGAAAATATTGGATTATTTCATGGTGGTAAAATATTTAGGAATAGTAGGAAGAGGAATGTGGATGAGAGAGAAGGGAAGCACAGTGAGATTGAGGAAAGAGACACTTGTGTAATACTCCATATTGAAGGAATATTGCGTACAAAGGAAAAGGAAAAGGATCATTGACTCAATATGGTAGAATAATATTTGTTACATCCCACTTAGGAAAGACTCTGCATCGAACCCAAGACCCCATGTGCATCTCCAAGAACCGAGGTGAGATATAAAATTTTGTCACTTGTAGTTAGTGAATGAAGTAAAGATAACAATAACGGTATTCAAAGTAATGGAAGTAGTAAGCCAAGTCAAAATCAAATAGCGTCACCATGGAAGAATACAACGCAAAATGCAATGGTAGGGTTAGACCCCACTTTGAGAATGCTTGTCTTCCATGGAGAGGGGACAAAGGATCCAAAACAACATGTGTTTGTGAAGTGAAGTGATATGGATAGTGAAGAATGTCCAGGATGATGATGCAAAGATTGTGAAGTTGGAAATGACATTTCAAGAATGTGCATTACTATGGTATATGAAGTATCAGTCTATTGTACCTACTAGACAAACTAGAACATTAGTAGACATCATGAAACCCTTGTTGAAAGAGTTCTAGAAACCGAATTCTAAGTTGTGGTGTATTACAAAGTTAAAAGAGATCAAACAATTTCCAATTGAGTTAGTATGGGATTTTTACCAGAGATTCAAGATATTAAAGGACCGATTGACCTTATAGATTCCAAATGAGAACAAATGAGAAACATAGACAATGGTTCATTGTAGGAATGTTGTCACATATACGCTTCCCTTGGACATAGTAGAATATTACATCCTAGTTAGGAGCCCTAGATATTACTATCAGATTGGAAGCGTCTCCTGTAAGAGAAAATGGAACAGGGATGGATCACGTCTAGTCACAATTAGAAAAATTGACTATTCAATTGTCAGAGAGGCCTAATGGGAAGGAAAAGTGTGAAGAAGTATGGTGTACTACATGCAGAATAGAAGGTCATCATAAGAATGAGTCTCCAACATTTAAGGAGTATTTGGATACAAGAGCTATGAATCCTTTGGGAGTATGGAGTGAGATATGTAAAATCATGGGTCATCACCCTAGTGCTTTTCTATTAATGAAAAAGTATCTGAGTATGCTAGAAACTTATTTTGTAGTTTTTCTAAGTTAGTAGGACATGATGAAAAGGAATGTCGTTCATTTTATCTTATGAGAGGGTGAAATATAGATGCATATAGATTCCAAGGGGAAGAAGGACCAGAAGGAGGGGTACCGTAGTAAAATACTCCAAGAGGATACAATCAAGGAGGAAAAGGAGGATTCAAAGGTCGTGTAAGAGGAGGATTTGGCAGAGTAAGAGGTTGGATTCTAAATTTATATGTTATAAATTTAATTAGCATGAGAACTTGGCATGAGACTGTATGAACTCATGTACAACATGGACTTGTTGTAGACAATTGTACCATGTGAAAAAAAATTGTCCATAACTAATTGCGAAGTGGAAAGAAAAGAGGAATCGAATGTGCAGATTATAGCTGAAGAGTACCGTGAAAAACAACCTAAGGTAGCAGGAGTTACGTGCAGAGGATCCAGAATAGGATTTGATGCAAAATAACAAGGAAACCATATCAAACTATGGGTAAGTAAGTAAGTAGAGCCTCTTCTATTGTTTGACCATATAAATGAGAAATACACGTACCAACAAGCAAGGAAAGAATTGTTGGAGACATAATGGATGGCATTGACTTCGACTACACCACCAGTGTATAATAGTGAGACAAGGGTTTCAAACAATAAACCCTAGCCACTTCCATAAGGAGGTCAATTGGAGTCTTTGTTTTGAATTTGGACAAATTTTATTTTTAATTCACGTTTAAATAGTGTTAAAAAAAGTATTTAGGTTGTTCATATTAAAAACTGAAGTTATTTTTTTTTCCACAAAGTATTTAGGTTGTTCATAAAAAAATGTGTGATTGAGGATTAAAAGAAAGGGACAAAGTTAAAAGGTGGAAAAATAACGAAATAACCTTAACATAGGTTTTTTATTGATTTTTAATGGCTTCAACAAGTAATCTAGGGAAAACATTGGGACTTGTTCTCATTGGAAAAAAGTAGGAGTTCTAGTATCTAAGGATGAAAACCTTCTTGGAAGTCTTGGAATGTTGGGAACCAATGGAGAATGGATTATCAGAGCCCGATCAAGCAACTTTGCAGGCCATGACTAATGGCCAAAGAAATGATCTTATAGAATTGAGGAAAAAGGAGAACAATGCCAAGTTTTGGATCCATATTTTAGTGGGTGATTCGATTTTTCCCAAGATAACATGAGGATCTAGTGAAAATCAATCTTAGGATATCATTGAATTAGCATATCAAGGTAATGACAAAGTGAAGGATGTGAAGCTTCAAACCCTAAGGAGAGAGTTTCAAACCTTAAATATGAAGGACAAAGAGAATATTGACCAGATCATGACCACAATGATGGGAGTTGTTAATCAACTCAAGATTCATGGAGAGAAGATTGAAGATCATAAATTTGTTGAAAATTTTCTTAGAAGTGTACCTAATAAATTTGAAATGGTTGTCATTTCCATAGAAGAGTCCAAATATTTATCTAAAATGATAGTCGAAGAACTGATGGGTTATCTTTTGTCCCATGAATGAAGAATGAACATTGAAGAGGAATCCTTGGAACACTCCTTTAAGACTCGTGAATTCATTGGTAGAGGAAGAGGTAGAGGTCAAAGAGGTGTAGGAAATCATCAAGAAGAAGGAATATCAACACCCGAACAATCAAAACAATCAAATCATCCTAAATACTCTTAGAACTAGAGGGGGAGAGACAACATATGGACAAAAAAATATAAAGTCCAATGTTACTACTATGCAAAATATGGTTAGTATGAAAGTGGATGAAGAAAGAAACAATCATATATAAACAAGGGTATACCTAATATCTCGATCACTGAAGAACAAATATCCAAGATAATGTTCCTTTCATGTGAAATCACTAAAGAAGATCACAAAAAGGATCTTTGGTTGTTGGACAGTTGCTACAACAATCACATGGCATGTAACAAAACGTTGTTTTCTAGCATTGATAGTTCTGTTCAATATAAAATTACTTTAGGAGATTATTATCATGTCAAGGCCTTAGGAAAAGGTGTTGTGTCATTCTTAGCCAAGAAAAATGAGAAGAAATCCATTCTTGATGTCTTATGTGTACCCAATATTAGACATAATCTAATAAGTATAGGACAATTGGGTAAAAAAGGTTATGATGTCATATTCAAGTACTCCACATGCACTATCTCATATAATCGACTTAGTATAAGACTTGTTACAAAGGTTCAAATGACCAAGAATGGAATGTTCTCATTGAATCATAGAAGTGTAAACATGTCACAATCATATGAAAAAAATGTGTCAAACACAAATGAGACTTGGTTGTGGCATATTAGGTATGGTTACCTATATTTTAGGAGTCTTAGTCTCCTGCAAAAATAGTTGATGGTTAAGAGACTGCCTATATTGAATGAACATACTAGCCCTTGTGTAATTTTCATTCTTGGAAAACATCAAAGAAATGTTTCTCCAATAGCCTCCTACAAAGCAAAATAACATCTACAACTAGTTTATACAGATCTATCGACCCATGCAAACTCAATTCATTGGTGCAAGTCTTTATTTTCTAATGTTTATTGATGATTTTAGTAGGAAAGTTTGGGTATATTTCCTCAAAAACAAATATGATACATTGACAAAATTCAAAGAATTTAATGTTGTAGCAGAAAAACATAGTGGAAAATATGTCAAAGTACATAGGTCATATGGAGGAGGAGAGTATGACTGAAAGGAGTTTACAAAATTTTGTATACAATAGAGAATTAAAAGGAATTTAACCACTAGATATACTCCACAATGGAATGGTGTGGCTCAAATAAAGAATCAAACCATCATGAACATGCCAAGGAGCATGATCAAAGCTAAAAATATGTCTAATGATTTTTGGGTTGATGTTTCTTGCTCAGTGAACATACCCAAAAGATCTCCTACAAAAATTGGGAAAGATAAAGTTCCTGAAGAAGCATGGAGTGGCACGAATTCAAGTGTCTCTCATTTCATAATTTTTGGTTGTATAGCATATGCACATGTCCTAGAATAACTAAGAATGAAAATTGACAACAAGAGTGAAAACTGCATTTTCATTGGGTACAGTGAATAACCCAAACCCTATAGACCGTATAATCCAGTCATCAAGAAAATTTGTGGTGAGGACATATGTAAAATTATTGGAGGAAAAATATCGAACTGACCAAGAAAATGAAACAATGGAAAACCAAAATATATTACTCCAAATAGATGAACAAGTGGAAATCTTAGGAAGGAAAGTACCTCCACCAAGGCTTCCAACGTTACAAGTGCAAAGACAAGATGAACATAAAAAAAAATTAGTTCTTGTTCCAGCAGTGAGTCGGTAGGTTCTATGAGAAATCGGAAAACAAGGATCTTGAGGGAAATCCATGAAGAATTGAATGATATGGATCAACAAGATCATTTTTCCATATTATCCTATCAACCTACTTATTTTTAATAGGAAGTGAAAGAAGAAGATTGGGTATATGCCATGAATGAAGAGATTCAAGCTATTGAAAGGAATGAGACGTGGGATCTTGTTGATCTCCCAACAGATAAAACCAACATTGGTGTTTAGTCAGTTTAGAAGTCAAAACTGAATAAAAAAGGAAGGAAGAGAAATATAAGGCAAGGCTAGCTGCCAAAGTGTTTTCTCAAAAACCTTGTATTGATTATGGTGAAACCTTTGTTCCAATAGCAAGGTGTTGGATACTATTAGAGCTGTGATAGCCATTGTCACCTAGAACAAATGGTCAAATTACCATATGGATGTGAAGTCAACCTTTTTGTATGGAAATTTAGAAGAAGTGTATGTAGATCAAGCATAGGGATTGGAAGTAAAATTCCAAGAGTACATAGTGTACAAGTTGAAGAAAGCCTTGTATGGCTTGAGTTTTAGAGACAACACTTAGGCATTGTCATTGCTTAAGAATTTAACAATTGAGATTAAAGTGGAATGTTAAAGCATATAATCTCTCATGTTGACAGAGTATGCATAGATTAGTTAGTTGGATGATTAGTAGATTTATTCTTTTTCTATTTATAAAAAATTGTTAACCAATTGTTAATTTTGATGGTATCAAACCTCTAGAATTACTAAATATTTATTATAAAAAATCTATTTAATAATGAAAAAGATGAACCATGCCCCCAATAACTTTTAGAGACTCAATTTACGAAATAACAAAATGTACGAACTTCCTTAAATTTTAGAGACTCAAAGAACACTATGATTGAAGATAGCTACACTAGTCCTTAAACTCTAGAGACTCAAAGCACACTATGATTCAAGATCGCCACAGTATTCATAGCAGTACATTCATTTTTTTATTATTTAAAAAAAAAAGACTTTGCTGTGAGATAACTGTCGCAAGCAAAAAATAGTGAATTTCACCAATATAACTATGAGGAATGAGGACTCCTTGAGTTGTAAGACACCTCATTGGAAGAACACATGCCAAATGATGTTTCCCTCCAAAACAAAAACAATAAATAGATAAAGAGATCCAATTGTAATTTTACACCAAAACAAAAAAAAAATGTAGAGAACTAAATCTAGGAAGGCTATGAGGCTACGTGCAAGAGGATTATATTCTAAGTGGGTGAGATTCTAGGATTTGATAGACGGTCCATCATTCTCACTCCACATGATCTGAAGAGATTTGAGCAACGATATGAGTTTGCAATGCGAGGTGGCGGTCTTCATCTTTTCCCATGGCAGTTGGTTTGATTTTAAATAAAAAAATACTCTTTTGCCACTCCACCACCGCCACTACCATGCAATCTGCTGATGATTAACAAATTTGGAATAGATTCATGATTAGAGCCACATAGATCGATCGGGAACACTCTCAAAGTTAATGGCACCAGCTCTAAAACTGAGGCCAGTGAACCACGCCTCTGCAACCCTAGGCGAAAAGTTCTGTCGCTACCAAGATGCAAGCCACGGAGCTGTGACAACTGCACTTTGAAGTCGCAAAATAGGACGTTGCAGTGCCCAAGAATTGAAGCACATTGAAAAAAGGTCTCATCACAAACGCGATCCCGAGCAAATGGAGCTGAATCCACTCGCGCAGAAAAAGGTAGGGTAGCAAGCCTTCGCTCTGATAGCACATAGAAATTGAGGCTCTTAAGTAAATTTTTAACCTGGATCTTGAAAGAAGTTAGATGTGATAAACTCAGTCTATATATTACTATTATGCTGCAATACCAGAGAAGTTGTCCTTATCCTTAGTATTATAAAAGTGGGGAGAAGTGTAGCTCATAATTTGATTGTGTGCCAATTGAGCAAATAATACGTACCGACATAGCATAGAAGTATCCTAGTTCGTAGATAATTATTAGCTTATAGTTATACGTACATTATCTAATTCTTTGTAATGGGCTTAATGTTTGGTCATGGTAGTCAGGTAAGTATTACTTGTCACTGATTTTGTTCATTTTTCTTGTAAATATAAAAATATTACATACACAACATAAAATTAATATAAAATCGCATTTAATATAATATTATAAAACTGTTTTACATGGACTATAACACCATTAAAAACATAAACAAAAAAGTTTTATAGATTACCTTGATACAAAAATTTACATAGTTAAAAGCTTACATAGTTTCTATCTTGAAAATCACCAAATAAAAGGTTCCAACTAGTGACGTTTTATTTTTATTTTTTCTAGTCATTTAAATATAATGTGTCATATGTGTTTTTGTTCATTTTTATTGCAAATACAAATGCATCCCATGCACAACATAAAATTATTATGAAATTGCATTTAACATAACATCATCAAATTTTTTCATATGAAATACAACATCATTAAAAACATAAACATAAAAGAAATAAACAAAAAACCTTAATAGATTACCTTGATACAACAATTTACACACAATTTGAATTTTGAAAATCACCACATAAGTGGTTGCCACCTCATTTTATGCTTACATTACACATTGATCTAATCACTATACACAAAGAATTGACCAAACACTAAGTAGTAGGCATGCAATGATGCCAAGATAGCTACAACCTACCTTAAAAGGGAAAATAAAAAATCTACTAAAAAATCACTACACATATGATGGGTAGAATTTCCAATATGTTCACCCCTCTCGGTGGTAGTTATGGCAAGCCTCAAATTATTGATATGTGGATACTATTTGGGCATTCTGGACATTTTGTGTACTTATATTTTAAAAATGGTTAACAATAAAGAAATTGTGCTCAAATTTAGGACAAATTTTAGATTTTAGGACAAATTATTTTTTGTCGACACTATTGAAATTTATAGAATTGTTTTAATGAAACTACACATACCTCTCTCACACATTTTTTTCTTTGACACAACTAACACTTGAAATTTATGGAATTTTTTTTGCTTGGAAAAAACACATAGTTGAAATTTATGGATTTTTTTCACAGTTGCACACATATATAGAAATGTTTTTACAACTATAATTGTTTTTATAGTTATAGACATAGACATTTGTTTACAACTATAGAATTTTTTTTACAGTTATAGAAATGTTTTTATAGCTGGCGGTTTTAGGAATTAAGTGGATATTATTGATAAAACTACCACTATATATGACAATTAAAACTAGAGAAAATGGGTAAAGACCAGTCAAATATAACCATTGCTTGTAGCATTTTTGCTCACCTTTATTGATTGGCCATAGTAGAACCATTGCTTGTAGCATTTTTGCTCACCTTTATTGATTGGCCATAGTAGTAACTTTTATTAAATATATTTTTCTTAAACCATTGTTGTGTTTTTTTATCTTTTGCTTAAAGTGATTGAATGTTGATGGTATTTTCTACAACTCTTTTTAGCTTCAACATATTCATTGGAGTCTTTTGTTGATTTGAGAAACTTTTTAGTGAGACTATGTTTTTCTTCTATTGGATAATAATTTTTTGGAGACTATCTATGATCTGTAAATTGTTGTGGATATTTCAATGGAACAATTTATCAGAACCAATCTAATAAAATACTGAAATCTTTACTATTAAATTTATTTTTCCTTCAAATATATAGAATATTCAGTTATTGATTTTTTGTTTATGCATGGAATAGATAAAATGAGGAAATTATACAACAATAAAATACAATCACACCATCCACACATTAACACAATATATGACCTAGGAAACTTGATAGAGGATAAAATTGATCTAGAAGGTGAGGCTACTCTACTCAGGTTTCTCTAGTATAGATATGATGCAAGTACAAAGAAAGAGACACTCTCTGTGGAGTTTCCTTTGACCTGTCGCTTGTATTCCCACTACATATTCTCTCCTCCTCTATTATGCTCATAGAATACCACTCTAGAATTTTCTTCTCAACTATGGAACAAGATACAATGCAAGATAATGGAACCCCTTTGTCCTCCTAGTTGCATGGTATTTTGTTCAGAACCAAATATCAATATAGCATAGAAAAACCTCATAATATGTACTCAACACCTTGAAAAAGAGAGAATTTCAGATAATAATCGTCTTCGAGGGGGCAAACTCCTTTTACCCCACATAAATGTTCAAGTACAAGATGATTCCAAATGAAAATGTCTCCTTGGTATATATAGGAGACTAGGAGGTATAATTACAACTAATGGAATAAAGCTGGCATACATAAAATAACATTACTAATGTAAGATGCCCCAATTAAGTGGTAATGAGCCAATATTAGGGCTTAACATGCCCCTCCCGTTGAGACAAGTGTTTTCCACAACGCTTGAGTAACTCTAGATGCTTCTGTATAAAAGACCACATATTCCCAAGTGGAATCTTCAGCCGGTAGTTTCCTCCATTTAAGGAGATACTCTGAAATGGATTTATTCCTTAGCTGGCGAGTTCTTGTGTTAGTGATGGCTTCAGGATCCAACATGATTTTTCCTTCCTCATCAAGTTCTGAAAATATAGTTTGAACTGGGATCTTGTCACCTATAACCTTCTTTAAGAATGAAACATGGAAAACTGGGTGTACTCATGAAGATGCATGCAACTCCAATTTATATGCCAGTACCAATCTTTTGCAACACCTTATAAGGGACATATTACTTTGGTGATAATTTATTATCCTTCTTGGATTTATTGAGGGACATCTGTTTGTATGGTTGTAGTCTTAAGAACACCCAATCCCCTACTTCAAAACTTCTTTCACTACGATGTTGATCTGCTTGTTGTTTCATGTGATTTTGTGCCATGGTCAGGTTATCCTTTAAGATTTGGAGAACTTGTTGTTGATGCTCGATGTGATCTTCCACTGCTTGAACCTTAGATTTTTCTTTTAGAGAAGAAGTGATGGAAGGAAGGTGGTATCCATAGAGTTCCATAAATGGTGTCATTTTTGTTGCAGTATGAAAGGAAGTATTATACCACCATTCTGCCAAGGGTAACCATTTGAACCATTGTGTTTGTTTATCAAATACAAAGCAATGAAGGTAGCCTTCCAGGCATTTGTTCACTATCTCCGTTTATCTATCAGATTGAGGATGATAGGATGAGCTATGAGCCAATTGAGTACCCAAACAAGAAAATATTTTTTTCCAAAAATGTCCAGTGAAGATGGGATCTCTGTCACTTGCAATAATCTTTGGGCTACCATGTAGCTTTTGAACTATCTCCATGAATGCAGTGGCAACTGTACTAGCTTTGAAGGGATGAGAGAGTGCACAAAAGTGTGTGTACTTGGTCAGTATATCAACAATCACCATGATGTCACTCTTTCCTTCAGACTTTGGTAACCCTGTGATGAAATCCATGGAAACCTCCTCCCAGGGTTGACGTGGGATGGCGAACGGTTATAAAAGACCTAGGCTCTTAATTGTTTCCACCTTATTTTGTTGGAAAATAAAAAATGATGCCACAAACCTTTGAATATCAGTTTTAAGGCCATCCCCAAAAAAATCCTTCTTAACTCTATGGTAGGTTTTCAAAAATCTCGAGTGCCCTCCTACTAGAGAGGTGTGCAATTCCAATAGTACCTTTTGTTTGAGTCGGGAGTTCTTACATAAATATAACTGATCTTTGTACCATAGTGAATCATTTTTCCATGTAAATGTATCTGATGCACTAGAATCCTACTGCAACTTTTGAATGACAGTCCACACTTTTTCGTCATTCTTCAATTCATCCCTTGCTTCTATTATCCAATTGCATTGGATGATTGAGATAGCGCAAAGAAGGGCCTCAACATCTTCATCCATTCTTGAGAGTGCAACTGCCACAACATTTCTCTTCCCCTTTTTATAGATGATTTCAAAATCATAACCCAATATCTTGGTTACCCATTTTTGTTGTTATTTTGAAGATAGGATTTGTTCCAAGAAGTATTTAAGACTATCATGATATGTTTTGACCTTGAAGTGCCTACCTATTAGGTAAGGATGCCATTTCTTCAATGCATGTAGTATTGTCATATTTTCTTTCTCATAAACGGGTTTGTGTAATTCCTTTCCCTTGAGTGGTCGACTTTCAAAATCTAGGGCCCTTCCTTCTTGCATTAGTACAACAACAATTCCATTTCCCAAGGAATCACATTCCACAATAAAGGATTTTGTGAAGTCTGGGGTGGTCAAGAGAGAATATTTTCACATCACCTCTTTAAGTTGTTCAAAATCTTTAGTTGCCTCTAGATTCCATGAGAATGAATCCTTATTAGTTAGTGTCATTAAAGGTGTTTCTATTCTTCCATAGTACCGAACAAAATTGCAGTAGTAACCTGTCAAACCCAAATATTGTCTAAGATTTTTCAATGTTTTGGGAATCGACCAGTCCATCATGGCCTTAATCTTGTTAGGGTCTACCTTGACACCTTCATGAGATACAATATGATCCAAATAATCTACCTCCTTCACTCCAAAGAAACATTTGGATGGTTTGGCATACATTTGTTCCTCCCTTAGTAGTTGTAGCACCTTCTCAACATGTTGCACACGATCCTGCCAAGACTTGTTATAGATTAGTATATCATCAAAAAATACTATTTTTTTTTCCCAAGGAAGGGCTTGGAAATGTAATTAATCAACCCTTGGAATGTGGAAGGTGCATTTGTAAGGCCAAAAGGCATGACCAAAAATTCATAATGGCATTCATTCGTTCGGAATGTAGTTTTTGGGATATCTTTTTCCTTCATTCTAATCTGATGATACCCTAAACGAGGATCCAATTTTGTGAAATAGATTGCTCCATGTAGTTCATATAACAATTCATCAATGACGGGAATGGGAAACTTATCTTTAATAGTGATCTTGTTGAGCTCTCTATAATCTGGACAATACGCCATGAGATATCATTCTTGAATACCATTACCAGTGGTGCAAAGTAAGAACTTTGGCTAGGTCTAATAATGCCATCCTTTAACATTTCTTCAACCATGCACTCAATTTCACTCGTCTGGGCATAAGGGTGTCTGTATGGACTGATGTTAGGAGTAACACTCCCAGGAATTAAGTGAATTTCATGATCATGATTTTGAGTGGGTGGAAGACCTTTGGGAATATCTTCAAATACTTTGGAATGCTTATCAATAATCCCTTGGAGATCTTGAGGAATAGATGGCTTATATGTTTGGACATCTAGTGATTATAGTTGTGCAATAACGCCTTGATGCCCCTTTTTCAATAATTTTGTCATGCCATTAGATATTATCACTTTATCGAGTTTCCCTGTGATACCTCTTAACTCAATTTATTTTCCTTCCAATGAAAATTTCATGAAAAGTTCTTGAAAATTAAAAGCCACTGTTCCGAATGATTGTAACCATTGTATTCCTAGTACAACATCAACACCATCCATGGGTATAGCAATCATTGGACTATTCATTAAATATTTCCCCATAGTAAGATTGATCTTATTTCATTTCTTGAGCAATTGATAGTTCCTCCATCTGCAATCATTACTTGAAACTCTAGTGCTGGATATACAAAGTAATTGAGAGCTTTGGCTAATTTATAGTGAATGAAATTATGAGTACTTCCAGAATCAATTAGGATTATTACCTTTTTCTTTTTGATGCATCCTTCAATCTTGATGGTTTCAGGAGTGCTAATTCAAGCCAATGCATTACACGACATCATGGGAGTCAACTATTCAGATGAAATTGCTTCTACGTTTTCATCTTGAGATGGTTCTTCTTCTTCTTCTTCTCCCTCTTCACAATCTATGTATAATAATTTCTTCTCACCACACTTATGTTCCTTTCTGTACTTATTGTCACAATTAAAGCATAAGCCTTTTTCTTTTCTTTCCTCCAATTGTTGAGGTGTCAACCTTGTAGTTTGAGGTGTTTTAGAAGAAGGAGCAATATTCTCTCTATAGATGTTAGGATTGGTCCATCTAGTAGCCATATTCATATTTTTACTTTCAACATTTCTTGCCACCTTAAATGCATTCTCCAATGATTTGGGTTCCCAAAGGAGAACCTCATGTTGAATGTTATCCTTTAAAGTTCTTATGAATACATCAATCAAGTGCTCATCTGGAATATCTATTACCTTTATATTCAATCTTTGCAAGTTCTCAATGTTCTCGGTAAATGAACCCTTTTGCTTGAGATTTAGCAATTTGAAAAGAAGGTATTGTTCCTTGTATCCTCATAGTGTGTTATCATTTCTTCCGTGAAAATTGTCCAAGTGACAAGTGATTTGCGAGAACAAAGCCATCAATACCATACAAATTGATTGGGTTCTAAATATAAAGAAGCAATTCATACCTTTTTTCTATGTGGCACATTATGTATATCAAAGAACTGCTCCATCTAAAGTATCCATGTGATTGGGTCCTTGCCATCAAACTTCCTCATATTGATCTTAGAAACGTGGTTGGTCTTCAACCCAAAGTTGGAGTTTCTCCATTCTTGATTCACCTTGCTTGTGTTCTCATCATGAATTTCATGGGATAGATTTTCACTTTCAGGTGTCATCTCTATTAGGAAATTTTTCAATCCTTCCATGATATTCCCTTTTAAAGCGTCCATCTTAGTATTTATTGTCTCAAACTTAGCTTTTGTTGAATCCATCATCTCTTGTAGTTCATCTTTTGTTACTGTCTTCTTTTGTAAATCATTTATGTCCCTACGCATTTCTTCACCTTCATCAAGAGTCCAAGTAGGATTTTTTGGAGGCTTATTTGGTGTAGAAGTTCCCTTTTTTGGTGGCATGTTGGTCAGGTATCACTTTAAACCTTGATTTTGAGGTGGTTCTGCTAAACAATCTTCATTTTATTTTATCTCTAAAATTTCCACCCTTCTGAGTATGAAATTTTATTTTTTATAGGTCTCTGATGTTGCTTCTCTTCAATTCCATAGGTTTGATAAAAATTGGATGTGTCAAGTGGAATTTATGGTAACTTCCCCACAACTTGTTGATTTTTGGCCTTTCCATGAGATCTCACTTGTATAGCGTGCCCCGCACAAAATTATTGATATAAAATTATAAAACTTGTACTAGAACTACTACGGTCTATCCACTATCCAATGGAACTAGTCTCACTCAATTTGGATACTCCAGGAAGAATTTATGATTGTTTCACCCGGAACACCTACTTGAGACTAGTCATTAGGACTAGTCAGATACCCTATCTTCCACGGGGTGTATCTACAAATTTAATATGAAACAAATGTTGAAATTGATACCATAGATACCTTACTAATTTTTGAGAATAGCCTCCAGGTTTCAACATCTGAAACGTTATAGAAAAAAATTTATAGAGATAATTCCGCAATGACCCAATTCAGGAAGATTCTAGAACCCTATATTACAAACTATGTATCTCCGAAAGTATAAGGCCTCAGACGTTGAATTTTTAGCCCAAATTAACTTGATTTGTCTGATAAATATCATCCAAGTCATTCCTTATGAATCATTATAGAAAAGATGTTATATCAAAAATTCCACGGTGTCTCAATTGTAGCAGTGAAACCCTAAGACCTTGAGCTCTGATACCATATGTTAAGAACCAAATATCAATATAGCATAGAAAAACTCATAATAAGTACTCAACGCCTTGAAAAATAGAGAATTTCAGATAATAAGCATCTTCGAGGGGGCAATCTCCTTTTACCCCACATAAATGTTCCAGTACAAGATGATTCCAAATGAAAATGTCTCCTTGGTATATATAGGAGACTAGGAGGTATAATTACGACTAATGGAATAAAGATGACATAAATAAAATAACATTACTAATTTAATATGCCCCAATTAAGGGATAACGAGCCAATATTAGGGCTTAACATATTTACCAAATCCCAATAGCCATCTAGGGGTAGGGTTTTGACTTCCTCAACCTTCAATTGTGGTAAGGTTTTGGACCTTCTAGAATGTTCTTAGAAGTTTCATTGTGTGGCTAGCTCCACATGTCTAAGTAATGGAGGCTGATGTGGCATCCACTCCCACAATGGTGATTAATATGGTAGGTCAACTTGTGGGAGGCATAAAATTCTCATATGAACTCTTAATGATGAACAATATGCACTGTTGGAAAGGTATCAATGTGTAGACTATAGGATATTCCTCAATAGTAAAATTTGAACAAAAAAAATGATCTTTTATCCCTCAAAATGGTTTTGTAATATTTCATATGGTTTTTTGGATACGAATTTAAAACTTTCGACCAACTGTCGAGATAGCCCTGCAAGTTGATTTCTCGAATTTTTCCACCAAGAAAGTATTTAGATAGATGAAAAATAATATAATGATGTAATACAGATCATACCTGTCCATTTAGATATGCTTTAGGTCACTAAAATATTTATTAAATAAGGTGAGGAAAATTTTCCTCTACCTTCTCCGTGGAGTACCACTTTGATTTTCCTAGAAGTTGTCCTTTCAACCAAATCTTCCAAAGGTCATGCTACCCCTATATTGTAGTTATCAATGATTTCTGCAAAAATGTGTCCTCTGCCACCTTGGATTGAGCATCTGGTGCTAAATCTTCTATGGAATTTAGGACCTCCTCATCCTCTTAATCAAACATGGAGGGATCATAGAGTTTGATATTCTTCAGATTCACTACTAAGTAAATGTGCATGTATGGGGGTAGAATGAGTCTCTAGGATTTATCACTCACCTTTTCCAATACCTCAAAGGGACCATACCCCAGAGCCTTAATATTCTTACCAAGACCCCATATCCTTTCCTTATTCAATTGGAACCATACTCTGTCTCCCACTCTGAATTTTCTCTCCATTATGTGTTGTTCATGCCTAGACCTATAGTTTTCCTATGACTCATTCAATGTCTCTTGTACTTGCAAATGGATCTGCCTTATCTTCTCAACATTTTTTTCTTCTTTTAATTCATATCTTGTGATTTCCTCACTCACTACTCCTTACTTCCCATATACAACATCTAAAGGTGCAGGTGGAAAATACCCAAATAAAGTTTCAAAAGATGACTTACCAATAGAAGTGTGGAATTCTCTTTTATAAGAGTGGTGTATATAGATCAAATTTTCATTCTAGGTCGTTGGATGCTTTTGATTGTAGCCCCTCAAACAATGCACAAAATTCTTGTTGATTACTTATGTGTACCATATGTTTGTGGATGGAATGTTTTATACCTTTTCAACTTAATGTCCATCTTATCCCAAAACGTAGTCCAAAATGCACTGTGAAATCTAGTATCCCTATCTAAGATGATGCTCCTTGTTATACCAAAGTGCACCCAAACTTTTTCAAAGAATAATTTTGTTTCTTCCTATCCCTTGATGGTATTCTTACAAGGAATGAGAATGCACATTTTTTTGAACCTGTCAACTATCATAAATAAATTGTCATGTCCCTTCCATGTGGTTGGTAAACCGCACACAAATTCCATGGAAATGATTTCCCAAGGGCATCTGGGTTCATGTAAGGGATGGTATAAGCCTTTATTCATGTTACTTGGATTATTGGTACAACAAAGTATACATCCTCTAATATATTGTGATAAATCTTATTGCATTTTGGGCTAGTATACATACCTTTGTAAATTGAAAACTATCTTCCCAACACCAAAATGTCCTACAACCTTGGAGGGGTGAGCCTCTATGATAAGTTGCAATCATTCACCTTTAGTGAGATAGAGATTGTCAAGATTGTATATTAAACCATTAAGGAAATGATAGTCATCCTTTCCAACACCTTCTTCTATATGAATTTGGCCATGTAGTTGTTGAAACACCTCCCTGAAGTCCTCATCATCTATGGATTCCTCTTTGTATGCATCATGGATAAAAGGATCCATGTGAATTAGAGTTCCCAAATTTTTAATAATGGATGTGGGTAGCAGTGAAAGAATTTATGCCAAGTTATTTGTTCTACCCTTCTTATACTTGATAACTGGACAAAATTGTTGTAAAAACCCCATCCACTTGTGATTCTTGGTTTGTTGTAGCTTAATTTGGGCCTTCAAATATTATAGTGGTTGTTGATATTTGTAGATGATGATCTCCTTTCTCATCAAATAATGCTTCCATTTTTTGACAGCTTGTACCAAGGCATAGATATCCTTGTCTTAGGTAGGGTAGTTGAGCACCTCCGCATGAAATACTTCATAATGATAGCGTACGAGCCTTCATCCCTCCATCAGTACTACTCCCATTGCATACTGAGTTACATATGTCTCCACTTCGAAGGTATCTGCCAGTTTGGTAGCGCAGTCACTATTGCTTGACTGATAGTTCTTTTCATCTCAATAAAGGATTGCTACTAATTCTCCCCCCACTAGAAACTCTTTCCACTATTTATTTGGTGTGGAGTGGTGCAACTATCGCTGAAAATGAAGCTATGAAGTTATGCACGTATTTTTATACCCCAACAAAACTCATAACTTCAATGCAATTTGTAGGAACTCTCTATTTCATAATGTCCTTTATCTTCTCAAGATCTATCTTGAACTCCCCTGCATCGATCAAATACCCCAAATATACCAAAGACTATTGATCAAACTCACATTTCTTGAGATTGGCTAGTAGTTGGTTCTTTTTCAGAGTCTCTAACATCTGCATAAGATGTGATATGTGTTCTTCTCAGGTAGCGCTATAAACTAGTATATCATCCAAATAAAAAAAACAAACGAATCTAGATAAGGACATAAAACATCATTCATTAGTCTCATAAATGTAGTTGGTGCATCGTATAAACTTAATGGTATAACCGACCACTCATAAAAACTTTTCCTTAGCTTGAAGGTATTCTTTCAGGTATCTTCTTATTTGACTCGTACCTGGTGATATCTTGATTTCCAAACCATCCTAGTGAAGTACTTGGCTTGCACCAATTGGTCCAATAGATCATTTATCCTTGGTAGAGTGTATTGATTCATTATGGTAATATTGTTTAATACCCTATAATTGATACGCATTATCCAAGTCTCATCCTTATTGGGTAAAATTATGATGGGTTATCCACAAAGTGAGGTACTTGGTCAAATCACACCATTTTCCAACAACTGTTGCAACTAGTTATTGACTTCATTCGCTTCTAAAACAAACTATCCATAAAACACAATTTTCATCAATTGGGCTTCTATAAATAACCATATTTCATGCTCCACATCCCTCTTGGTTGGTATCCATTTAGGATTATTGGAAAATCCTCTATATTCCTGTAGAAAATCCTCCGAGTGATGTGAATTTTCTTTAGTGCACCCCTCCAAGGATTCCTTCATTCTCATTGAATAATCATCAAAATGATTTTCTCTTAATAAAATAAAAACATATTTATTACTAGAACCAATCAACTTATTTGTTTGGTTCACACTTTTGAGTGATATATTTGACTTTCCTTTATGCATGTTGATGATGTAGGGCTTCCCATCCTTGATGAGTTGGTACTGGTTGAGTTTCCACATGAAGACTGCATCCCTAATATACACGTAATGGATTTCACACACTACTCCACATACATCAAAGGGTATTGCATCCAATTCCATTTCATCGATAAAATAACTATTTTGTTACCTTTATCTCCACATCATTGTTTATGCAATCCAGTGGATAGGGAATAGGATGGTTGTGAACATTCAATCCAATCTTTCTCACTAGATTCATTGTTATGATATTATCATGTTAACTAGAGTTGAACATAGCATTTGTCTTGGTCCTCTTGATCTAAATCTTGATGTGGAAGAGCTTGGTCATCTCATTATCTTCATGGTGATGAAGGGTACTTAGATTGACCTCCTTTTGCATAGATGTGAAGACAAAATTTTCATCCACATTGAAGCTATTGTCAACTGGATTGCTTGAATATTTGGCTAGAAGATTCATTTTCTTTCCATCATTCTTGCGGTTCTTTGAATTCAACTATGGATGCAGTTTCCAACATTTTTTCTTGGTGTGGCCATCAATGTTGCAATGATTGCAATGTTTTCAAGGATATTTTCACTGATGTGGAGTGGTTGATGTATTTTTATCTTTTCCCCCTTTCCACATCCTTTCCCCCTCCTATGAAGCTTCATAATTCTCTTTCTTCTTTGAACCACTTGGTTGCCCCTTCTTTTGGCCTATGTTTTCTAGTTATTTTTCATGTACACATTCCTCATCCACTTTCCTTAGCTTGAATATCATCACCGTATTTTGTATATGACTATGTAAACCCCCCAGATACTTGAGGACTACATCTAGGTCCCTGGCATAAATACCCAAGATGATGGCCATTTTTCTGTACTTAGTGGTGTACTTCTATAAACTCTTCCTCTGCCTCTGCCTAAAGTAGTGCCATCAGATCCATTGGGCATATACATATCCGATAGGGTAGAAGTGGGGCTTCCTGAGGGTTTCAAAGTTCTCCCACCTAGTTACTGGTGGATCACCCTTAAGCCTAAGTGTTTCTGTATGGATTTCCCACCAGGTAAAAGCATGGCCCTCTAACTTCAATCCAAAAAATGAAATATTCTTCTCTTCATCTATATGATGAATGCTAAAATAAACTTCTACTTGTTCATTCAACCAATTATTCAATTTTAATGCATCAATCTCACCTTTGTATGGATTTATGTCAGCTTTCAATTCCATCTTAAATAGGGACTGTGAAGGGTTCATGGCACTCGAGCTGAGTTACTCTTTCTTGTATTATTTTCATGAGTCCTTTCATGAGTATTCATGACCTTCTAATTTCCCTTCCAATTTGTTCTCTGATTTATAGCCTCCATCATCTTTGATTAATCTAATCTTTCTTGCTAGAGCCACCATGAGGAGGTTCATATTGTGACTGATGTTGGAAACTTGTTCTTCCAACTACTCATATCTCTCTTCTATTGGATATCAAGGGTTCTTATCTACATACTCATCCACCATGGTTAAAGTTTATGTGACTTCTCTTTCATTCAATTCCTAGATCTTGAAACTTTCCACAAACACCCAAACGTAAAACGTACACTGATACCAATATGATCTGTAAACTATCGTGGATCTTCCACTGGAACAATTCATCACAATAGATCTAATAAAATACTAAAATATTTACTATTAAGGTTATTTTTCCTTTAGATCCCCATAATATTTAGTTACGCATTTTTTCTTATGTATGAAATAAATAAAATGTGGAAATTAGAGAATAGTAAAATAAAATAAAACCATCCACAAATTAACACATGATATGACATGGGTTATCCAATATGTGATAAAACCCAATTAGAATGTGAGGTTTCTCTACTCTCTTTTCTCTGGTAAAGAAATGATGAAGGTACAAAGAAAGAAGCACTCTCTCTGGATTTTCCTTTGACCTCTAGCCTGTATGGCTACTACAAATTCTCTCCTTATCTATTATGGTCAAATAATACCACTCTCATATGTTCTTCTTAGCTATGGAACAATATACAATGAAAAATAATTGAACCCCTTCTCCTTCTAGTGACCCAATATTTAACAAATCCCAATAACCATCAAGGGGTAGGTTTTTTATTTCCTCAACCTTCTATTGTGACAAGGTTTTTAACCTTCTAGAATGTTTTTAGAAATCCACTACGTGGCTAGCCCCACATGTCTAAGGAATGGAGTTTGACATGTCATCCACTCGAATTATAGTGATTAATAGAGTATGTCAACTTGCAGGCGACGTAACTTTCTCATATGAACTCTAATTGATGAACGATCTGTGCCATTGAAAAACATATTAGTGTGTAGAATATATCATCTTCCACCATAAAAAGGTTTGGGCCAAAAAAGTGTCGTTTCATTCCTTTAAATGGGTCCATAATATTTCAAATGATTTTTTGGACCCAAATTTCCAAATTTGGACCAGCAACCAAAATGGCCCTACAAGTTGATTCCTCCAATTTTTCCACCCAAAAAGTATTGAGATAGATGAAAAATAATATAATGATCATATTCAGATCAATCTACTACCAACATCGTGGGAAACTTCCCACCCTTCATGTTCATATGTTTTTATTTTATGTCATGAAATTAAAATGTGATGATTACTCACTTATACATGGGTACCTATCATGGCCTTGTTTATACAAACCAATATTAAGAAACGTTGTCATTGATGGATTTATTTTTTGGTGCATTTTTTTTTTCACCTTTGAATAGTTGATTTTGGCAATTCATCTAGATATTCTTAGAGTGTCACTAAGTGTTTTCCTCCACGACCATCCATGTTTTGTAAACCTTGGAGCTAGCAACTTTGTAGTGTTTTTTTCACGGTATCTCATTATTGTAGTCACCTCCAACTAGTACTTCCATACTTTTTCCATCATATGTGACATTTGTTTCCATCATCTACATCCACCCAGTTCGACATTATGGGGTGGATGGTGTGCAATGCTTCCTTGAGTGATTCTTTATTACTTACCATTTCGTAGGAGATCAATTTTATTTACAGTGAGCCTCCTATGTAGCATTGGTTCCTATTTTGATTTGGCAATTGCAACAGCTAGTTGCCCATGCACTCCAACAAGAGAATCTATTGTCGTTTAATTAATAATGAACTATGAATATATTTTGATCTTCTCAAATCCTTTTCCTTAACTCCTCATTCATAATAAAGAAAAGAGGTTGCATTATGCAAATGCTATAAGAGAATTTCATGAGATCTAGGAAGATGGTCCTTCTTACATCTAATAAAGGAATGTTCATATCATATATTTATGTACATTGTTTCTTGCCATTAAAAATAGTTTGGGATAATGCATTTTTACTCATTTTTCTTTTTAACCTCATGACACACCCCTAGAAAAGGGTCAACGATGACAAATGGTAAATTAGAAATCCAATGGTTAGGAACGATGGAGAAATCAGATGCCTATGATCCAAAAGGTTAGGCAATTCCATACTAGAATCAAAGTTGTAAAATTTAGATATTCTCTTTATTTCCCCATATGGAGCTTCAATTGCAACCATCAACATCAAGTAATTATTAGTGTACTCTATATCAAAGGTAGAGAGAAATTTTTCCTCAACCTTCATTTTGGGTAGACATTGTTGTTGTTCTCTAAATCTATGTTTCACTATGATCTTCTTCATCATATGACACTTGTTTCTCTAATGATTGGAACCCTCTTGGTTTTGTTTTATGACATTTTTATTCATTTTAGATAAGCTTAGGTTGAAGGAAAAATATTATGGAAATGTGTCTCTTGTAGAAAATATTTGCATGGAAATGTTCTATTTTAATAATCCAATTCATGTATCTATCTAGAGCCTTCCCTTTCAAGTATAATATTATCTATTAAGTCTTTACTAAAGTCAATCTCTATACAAATATGGATATATGTAAAAATATCAAGTTTAGTCCAATGAATATTTATTTTTAAATATGCCCTAAAGCATTCCCTATATATGAGAGAGACACTTAGTAGTAAGAGAGTGAAATCGAAAAATAAAAAATACCTTTACAAACAAAATATACCTCGCAATCATTTTTCTGGTTCAAATTAAGCTATTTGTACAAGTTTTGATACGCTAAATCCCATTACACCATCAAATTATCACCCTCCTTTCATAGTATGAAAGGAGTTCAAAGAATTTCTACACCATTACCTCTATAATTGAAACCTCCTTCGATTTCTCCATTATACACACATTGCATTGATGAATCGACACCCCTCTATTCATAGTATGAAAGGAGTTAAAATACTTTTGACACCATTACCTTTAGAATTGAAACATCTTTCGATTTCTCCATTATACATGTTGGAAACGGTGACAACGAATTTTTTTTATGAATAAAATTTTAGATTTTATAATCCAACGTTGGTTGTAACCAATACGACCAAGTTAGAATACGGATGAATTTACATTTAATAATCAGTTTCTAATGTACATTGATATAAATTGATGTATGCCCGTAGAGCCTCTGAAAGTGAGATGTATGTGAGCTTGTTGTAATCTCCTTAATCTGAATAGTGAAACGACTGATACCTATATTTGGTGCACGTAGCCCAACCTTTGAGTGAACCACATAAAGTGTTGTGTTTTCTTGTCTACATTTCTATTGATTGTGTTATGTGATATTTTTGTTTCCGCATTAAAAAATAAAACAATTAGTATCAAAGCGATAAGAAGGCTACACATCACTCAAAGCGATAAGGAGGCTACAAATCACTCAAATTTCGTGAGGAGGCCGCGCACCAGAAAAATTTGATGAGGAGGCTGCAGACTGAAATGGAAATTTGAAGTTGTTTTCTTCGCTGAAGGAGCCGCACCCTCAAAGAGCAAACTGGAAGGGAGCGTTGTTTACAACTCAGCGCTGGTAGCTCTAGTGAAGGGGAGCATTGTTTTAGTACTTCACTTATGATGGATACGTATATTCCTTTCAGCGTTGGCCAGTATAACTAAACTGAGCGCACGTATATGCATTTCAGCGCTGACCATTAAGAAAAATTGGCATGGTCTTTTTTCTTTAAGGAATTTAAGGATGCGATTATTTAAAGGAACTTAAGGAATTAAACACAATGATGGAGGATGAAATGAGGATGAAATTACAAAAAGGTAATGGTATTAATATTATATAGTATGCATATTGTATTAAGTCGTCTATGCACATTATATTATATTTGGAAGGTGGGGGATTTTTTTTAAAAACGGTGATTTTTATTTAAATTAATTTTTTTTTTATTAAAACTTGTAGAAGATTAAACCATTATTCCTCTACATATTTTATGAAAGGGCCTTGGTTGTTATAAGAAATCATGTTTTTTTTTTGTTTCCTCTAATGAAAAATATGCAGAGTGCTAAGTTTGAAATTGAGAAGTTCAATGGCAAGAACAATTTCGTGCAATAAAGCGTGGTGAAGACGCTTTTGGGAAAATCAAAACAACTTGTACATCCATAACATCTGAAGACTGGGATTAGATAGATGCGAGAGAATTGAGTACCATACGCCTATGTTTGGCCGATAGTGTTTTGTTCAATATTGTCTCGAAGAAGACAACAACAGGTTTGTGGACGAAGCTAGAAAGCCTGTACATGACAAAATTATTGACAAATAGGATCTTTCTGAAAATAAAATTGTACAGTTTGCACATGAAGGAAGGTATGAAGATAACTATCATTTGAATACATTTAGTACTCTCTTAGTTCAGTTGACTAGCATGGGAGTGAAATTTGAATCTGAATATAAGGCAATTACATTATTGTGTTTTTTGACCATTTCATGGGATCACTTTGTTGCCTCGATTAGTTTCAGTTAAATAGAAAGTATTGAGTTTGATGATACTGTTGGAGCTTTACTGTCTGAGGAAACAAGGAAGAAATCCAATCTAGAAACCTCTACATCTGAGACCATGGTGATCAGAGGCAGACCTAAAGAAAGAGGACATGGCTAGAGGGATTTCTCTCGGTCAAAGTCGAAGGGTAGAAAGAGCAAGCTTAAGTGTTGGTTTTGTGGCAAATCTAGACACTTGAAGAAGGACTGTTGGAAGCGACAACAAGCTTCCAAAGAAGACCCTCCAAAAGAGATGAAGGAAGCAAACGCAACTGAAATAGGCTTATCAACAAGTTTAGGTATGGTTGATGAAGTTTTATCAATTAGTATTGGTTCACATCATGATCAATAGTGGTTATTAGATTATCGTGCTTCAAACCACATGTGTCTTTATAGACATTGGTTTATTACTTACCAGTCTATAGATGATGGAGTAGTTTACATGCGAAATGATATTTCATCTAAAGTTGTGGGAATTGGTAGCATTCAAATTAAGATGTTTTATGGAACTGTTAAAATAGTAATTGATGTAAGACATGTACCTAAGCTTACGAATAACCTAATCTCTTTGGGAGTCTTAGACATAGGGGGTTACATGACTATTGTTCAAGGTGGATTTATGAAGGTCTATAAAGGAATTCTACTGGTTATGAAAGCAAAGAAGTTTGGTAACCTATTTCTGTTAGAAGGGAGGATTGAATCAGATCACGCAACAATGGTATCTGAGAATGACAATGATTCTATTTAACTATGGCATTAATGGTTGTGTCATATGACCGAACAAGGATTAAAGGTATTAATTGATCGCAAGTTACTTCCTAGTCTAAAATCTTTAAATTTAGATTTCTACAAGCACTGTATTTATGGAAAACATAATAGGTAGAGATTTAAAACCAGAAGACACACTAGTGAAGGAATCCAAATTCATATGGAGGGTCATCATATTTTGTAACTTTTATAGATGATTTCTCTAGGAAGGTGTGGATCTATATGTTAAAGACTAAGGATGATGTATTTACAATTTTCAAGCAGTTTAGAGCTTTAGTGGAAAAGAGCACGGGTAGATCCATTAAATGTTTAAGAACTGATAATGGTGGTGAATTTATGTCGATGGAGTTTGAGAAATATTGCAAGGAATTTGGGATCAATAGGCATAAAACCACTACCTATACTCCTCAGCAAAGTGGAGCTGCTGAATGCATGAACATGACTCTTCTAGAGAGAGCAAGGACTATGCTTAGTAACGCCAAATTGCAATAGGAACTATGGGTAGAAGTAGTAACTGCAACTTGTTATCTAGTGAATCGATCACTGTTAACAGCAATAGAATGCAAAATTCCTCAAGAGGTATGGACAGGTCACCCTTGTAATTATTCTAATCTTAAATTTTTTGGTTGTGATGCCTATGTTCTAATTCTGAAACATCATGGTTCTAAATTAGATCCAAAATAAAAAAAGGCTTATATTTGTTGGATATGGTGATGGTATTAAGGGGTACAAGTTGTGGGATCCTACTGCCCGCAAGATCACTATTAACATAGATGTAATATTTGATGAATCATTTCTCATCAAATCAAATGTAGATGTTCAAATGAGACAGGAAGAAGCACCAAAGTATTAGCAAATTCAATTTGAAAATAATGAAGGTGAATATGAACAAGTTTCAAAAGATGTTCATGAAGAGTCTCCTGTAGCAGAGGAAGATATGGTTGATGTTGATAGTCAACAGATTGTGGATGAGCCACAAACTTCCCTAAGGAGGTCTACACGGGTCAGAAATCCTCCAAGAAGGTATGATGATTTTGTTTCATCAGTTTCTTTAAGTACTAATGATGATGAAACTTCATGCTATCATGAAGTTGTGAAGGGTTCAAAGATCGATAAATGGAAAGAAGCGATGAACGATGAAATGAAAGCATTAGAGAGGAATGCTACATGGTACCTGGTAGAACTTCCAAGAAATAGGAAAACTATAGGTTGCAAGTGGGTCTACAAGCTGAAGAAGGGTGTTGATGATAAGGTGGAAAGGTACAAGGCAAGTCTAGTTGCGAAAGGATATTCTCAAAAGGAAGGTATTGACTTTCATGAGATTTTTTCACCAGTTGTAAAGACTGTTTCAATTCAAATTGTGTTAGCATTAGTTTCATTGCTTGATTTGGAGTTGGAGCAACTAGATGTTAGAACTTCTTTCTTACATGGAGATTTGGATGAAGAAATTTACATGGAACAACCAGAAAGGTTCGTTCAAAATTGTAGCAATAAGTTTGTTTGTAGGCTCAATAAATCATTCTATGGTCTAAGGCAGTCGCCCAGACAATGGTACAAGAAATTTGACTCTTTCATGGTGAGCCAAAATTATACAAGGAGTGAGTATGATCATTGTGTATACTTTAAGAAATTGAATAATAAAATATTCATTATCTTAGTATTGTATTTTGATGATATGCTTTTAGCAAGCAAACACATAACTGAGATCAACAGGTTAAAGGCTGAGATGGCTAGGACGTTCGATATGAAATATCTAGGAGTAGGAAGGCAGATTTTGGGCATGGAGATATTCAGAGACAGGAGGAATGCTAAGATTTGGTTGTCACAACATAAGTATGTTGAGAAGATACTTTTGAGGTTTGGTATGAACGATGTGAAACCGGTTTTAGTCCCTTTGGCTTCCCATTTTAATATTTCTTCAAGTTTATGTCCTAGTACAAAAGAAGAAAATGAATATATGTCTCGAATACCATATGTTAATGCAATAGGAAGTCTAATGTATACGATGGTTAGTACAAGGCCAGTCATTTCACATGCAGTTGGGGTTGTCAGCAGGTTTATGGAAAATCCAGGTAAAGAGCATTGGGCAATAGTGAAATGGGTGCTTCGGTATCTAAAGGGAACAAGTGATTACTGTATCACCTATAACAATGGTTGTGAATCAGTGTATGGATATGTTGATTCTGATTTTGCAAGTGATTTGGACAAGAGAAGGTAAACTTGAGGGTATGTTTTTACTCTTCCATAGCTGCTTCACATGCTTGCAAAGAGGCACTTTGGTTGAAAGGTTTGTTTGGTGAGTTTGGAATGATGCAAGTCAAAGTAATGTTACTTTGTGATAGTCAGAGTTCTATTCACTTGGCTAAGAATCCAACCTATCACAGTAAAACAAAACATATACCTATCAAGTACCATTTTGTAAGACAGGTCATTGATGAAGGTGGAGTCTCTCTTGATAAAGTGCATACAAAGGAGAATTGCGCAGACATGTTCACAAAACCAGTAATGTTAGAGAAGCTGGGATGGTGCTTGGTTTTTCTCGTTTTGCAAAAAAGGTGATGAACAAAAGGAGGAGCAAGGTATCAGGTTAATTGTTGTCAAGGTGGAGATTGTTGGAAACAGTGACAATGAATTCTTCCATGAATAGGATTCTAGGTCCTATAATCCAGCGTTGGTTGTAGCCAATATGACCCACTTAGAATATGGATGAGTTTACATTTAATAATCAGTTTTTAATGTACATTGCTATAAATTGATGTATTCCCATAGAGGCTGTGAGAGTGAGATGTATGTGAGCTTGTTGTAATCTCCTTGATCTGAATAATAAGACAACCGATACCTATGCTTGGTGGACATAGCCCAACATTTAGGTGAACCACATAAATTGTTATGTTTTCTTTTCTGCATTTCTATTGATTATCTTATGTAATATTTGTGTTTCCACATTAACAAATACAACAATACACACATTACATTAATGAATTGAATAGCTACAAAGGTTTTTGTTGTTCACTACATCGTTAAAAGAGGGTCCAAAAGAGGGAACCTTGGATGAGGAGGGACTCCATTCCCACTACCCATCACTCCTCCACGTAATTGTAAATGCATGATAAGAGTGAAATCATTGAAAATGTTGTAATTAGACCGTAAGGAATGACGAAACAGGTTGTTGCTGGTCCACAGGGATCTAGTGGATATGCCCTAATTTGTCGTTTATATCATCCACATAATCATTGGATGTCACCCACAAGAGTAAGGTTTTCCTCATTAAAAAAGTTACCATAATCTGAAAGCATGCATGGACATGAAAACCCTTTTGGAGAATAGCCTCCCTGCCATTACCATTGAGGGCATGCTCTTTTTGAAACACTATTAGCACATGAATTACATCAAACACTTGTCTTACCGAAGTTTCGTTCGTCCAACACTTGTTTTGCAATCTCTTGATATTTCCTTCGAGGAAACGTAAAAGTTTGGGCTTTTCTTCCACACTTGCCTGTTCCGTCTAATCTACTAAGTTATGAAGTCCTAGAGGTGATGGTGCTTTCAGATGACCAGGCAGACCGTTCTGCTAACATGTTCATGCCAAGAAGCAATGGAATCCCCAAATGCAATTAACGAGCAAACCCTCCTGGTCGCGAGTTGCCTCTGCACAAACTGGCTCCCTTGCTTTCCATTGGGTACTGGAAAATATGGAAGCGTTAAGGATTTGACTGTCCCGAGGAATGGCTCCCACAATGAGAGAGGGATAATGCAGCCAATCAATACGCCACAATGGTGAAGGATATCACTAGACATGACTGAGAAGAGACCATGCTATCGTGTCTACGTGCTCTCTTAATGTGTACAATGAATCTGTAGAATTGGGACTTTTTTCAAAGCCGAGGAGGCCTACAGGGATACACCACGATGGTGAAGGATATCACTAGATATGGCTGATAAGAGAGCGTGCTATCGTGTCTACGTGCTCTCCTAATGTGTACAATAAATCTGTAGAATTGGGACTTTCTCCAAAGCCAAGGAGGCGTACAGGGAAAGAGATGTAGCTTGATTTATTGAGTCCTCTAATTTACATTTCATCTTTTCGGCAGGTTATTTGATAGAATCTCCTTAATGGAAGATCATGATTTTGACATGAAATTATACAATATGCCAGTTTGCTAAATTCTGACAGGATAGATGGATTTGGACATCCCATTTTCATTACAACAACTCCATACAGCGATTACAATGATTATAACTGATAACTTAAACATTTCGTCAAAAATATTACTAAAACTAATAAAAAAACACTGTTTGATACAAAATTGACGTACTCCAATTTTACCAACCTTGAGGAATTTGAGAAAAAGCGATCAAGAAATAAATCCATCAATAAATATAACGTCGGACCGGCTATTGGGATGGCTATCGTTCTAAATATCCATGAATGCACCCTGCGCCAGTGAAAATCCCGTAGCTGATCAAAACTCTTGGGATCCCTATTTCCCTCGAACCCAAATTGATGATGTTCCTGTAAGCTGCGCAAACACCGAGCAAAAGCCAAATCATGGCATACGCGTATGCCATAACTTGGCCTTTGCCCGACAGAATAATATATCTTCCGTGGAAAAAATACTAAATATTATTTACTTCAATAGGTGTACTATTCCTATTTATGAAGTAATTCATGTATCGATTATATGTCTGCAAGATTTGAATAAGTTTAATTGGATGTAAAATCGACAGGATGCTTACGCTCTATGTCGAGTTCTCAAGAAAACTGGGCCAGGGCCAAGGATCGGAGAACGATATTGGGCAACAGTTGAGAATGATTTCTCATGTGCAATAGGTCATTTGTGTAAGGAAAAGATGCTTTTAACAGCGCAAGAGCAGTCGGAAGAC
>ML784736.1:187760-219088 GCA_009831015.1 Picea engelmannii
CATATTTTTACTTTCAACATTTCTTGCCACCTTAAATGCATTCTCCAATGATTTGGGTTCCCAAAGGAGAACCTCATGTTGAATGTTATCCTTTAAAGTTCTTATGAATACATCAATCAAGTGCTCATCTGGAATATCTATTACCTTTATATTCAATCTTTGCAAGTTCTCAATGTTCTCGGTAAATGAACCCTTTTGCTTGAGATTTAGCAATTTGAAAAGAAGGTATTGTTCCTTGTATCCTCATAGTGTGTTATCATTTCTTCCGTGAAAATTGTCCAAGTGACAAGTGATTTGCGAGAACAAAGCCATCAATACCATACAAATTGATTGGGTTCTAAATATAAAGAAGCAATTCATACCTTTTTTCTATGTGGCACATTATGTATATCAAAGAACTGCTCCATCTAAAGTATCCATGTGATTGGGTCCTTGCCATCAAACTTCCTCATATTGATCTTAGAAACGTGGTTGGTCTTCAACCCAAAGTTGGAGTTTCTCCATTCTTGATTCACCTTGCTTGTGTTCTCATCATGAATTTCATGGGATAGATTTTCACTTTCAGGTGTCATCTCTATTAGGAAATTTTTCAATCCTTCCATGATATTCCCTTTTAAAGCGTCCATCTTAGTATTTATTGTCTCAAACTTAGCTTTTGTTGAATCCATCATCTCTTGTAGTTCATCTTTTGTTACTGTCTTCTTTTGTAAATCATTTATGTCCCTACGCATTTCTTCACCTTCATCAAGAGTCCAAGTAGGATTTTTTGGAGGCTTATTTGGTGTAGAAGTTCCCTTTTTTGGTGGCATGTTGGTCAGGTATCACTTTAAACCTTGATTTTGAGGTGGTTCTGCTAAACAATCTTCATTTTATTTTATCTCTAAAATTTCCACCCTTCTGAGTATGAAATTTTATTTTTTATAGGTCTCTGATGTTGCTTCTCTTCAATTCCATAGGTTTGATAAAAATTGGATGTGTCAAGTGGAATTTATGGTAACTTCCCCACAACTTGTTGATTTTTGGCCTTTCCATGAGATCTCACTTGTATAGCGTGCCCCGCACAAAATTATTGATATAAAATTATAAAACTTGTACTAGAACTACTACGGTCTATCCACTATCCAATGGAACTAGTCTCACTCAATTTGGATACTCCAGGAAGAATTTATGATTGTTTCACCCGGAACACCTACTTGAGACTAGTCATTAGGACTAGTCAGATACCCTATCTTCCACGGGGTGTATCTACAAATTTAATATGAAACAAATGTTGAAATTGATACCATAGATACCTTACTAATTTTTGAGAATAGCCTCCAGGTTTCAACATCTGAAACGTTATAGAAAAAAATTTATAGAGATAATTCCGCAATGACCCAATTCAGGAAGATTCTAGAACCCTATATTACAAACTATGTATCTCCGAAAGTATAAGGCCTCAGACGTTGAATTTTTAGCCCAAATTAACTTGATTTGTCTGATAAATATCATCCAAGTCATTCCTTATGAATCATTATAGAAAAGATGTTATATCAAAAATTCCACGGTGTCTCAATTGTAGCAGTGAAACCCTAAGACCTTGAGCTCTGATACCATATGTTAAGAACCAAATATCAATATAGCATAGAAAAACTCATAATAAGTACTCAACGCCTTGAAAAATAGAGAATTTCAGATAATAAGCATCTTCGAGGGGGCAATCTCCTTTTACCCCACATAAATGTTCCAGTACAAGATGATTCCAAATGAAAATGTCTCCTTGGTATATATAGGAGACTAGGAGGTATAATTACGACTAATGGAATAAAGATGACATAAATAAAATAACATTACTAATTTAATATGCCCCAATTAAGGGATAACGAGCCAATATTAGGGCTTAACATATTTACCAAATCCCAATAGCCATCTAGGGGTAGGGTTTTGACTTCCTCAACCTTCAATTGTGGTAAGGTTTTGGACCTTCTAGAATGTTCTTAGAAGTTTCATTGTGTGGCTAGCTCCACATGTCTAAGTAATGGAGGCTGATGTGGCATCCACTCCCACAATGGTGATTAATATGGTAGGTCAACTTGTGGGAGGCATAAAATTCTCATATGAACTCTTAATGATGAACAATATGCACTGTTGGAAAGGTATCAATGTGTAGACTATAGGATATTCCTCAATAGTAAAATTTGAACAAAAAAAATGATCTTTTATCCCTCAAAATGGTTTTGTAATATTTCATATGGTTTTTTGGATACGAATTTAAAACTTTCGACCAACTGTCGAGATAGCCCTGCAAGTTGATTTCTCGAATTTTTCCACCAAGAAAGTATTTAGATAGATGAAAAATAATATAATGATGTAATACAGATCATACCTGTCCATTTAGATATGCTTTAGGTCACTAAAATATTTATTAAATAAGGTGAGGAAAATTTTCCTCTACCTTCTCCGTGGAGTACCACTTTGATTTTCCTAGAAGTTGTCCTTTCAACCAAATCTTCCAAAGGTCATGCTACCCCTATATTGTAGTTATCAATGATTTCTGCAAAAATGTGTCCTCTGCCACCTTGGATTGAGCATCTGGTGCTAAATCTTCTATGGAATTTAGGACCTCCTCATCCTCTTAATCAAACATGGAGGGATCATAGAGTTTGATATTCTTCAGATTCACTACTAAGTAAATGTGCATGTATGGGGGTAGAATGAGTCTCTAGGATTTATCACTCACCTTTTCCAATACCTCAAAGGGACCATACCCCAGAGCCTTAATATTCTTACCAAGACCCCATATCCTTTCCTTATTCAATTGGAACCATACTCTGTCTCCCACTCTGAATTTTCTCTCCATTATGTGTTGTTCATGCCTAGACCTATAGTTTTCCTATGACTCATTCAATGTCTCTTGTACTTGCAAATGGATCTGCCTTATCTTCTCAACATTTTTTTCTTCTTTTAATTCATATCTTGTGATTTCCTCACTCACTACTCCTTACTTCCCATATACAACATCTAAAGGTGCAGGTGGAAAATACCCAAATAAAGTTTCAAAAGATGACTTACCAATAGAAGTGTGGAATTCTCTTTTATAAGAGTGGTGTATATAGATCAAATTTTCATTCTAGGTCGTTGGATGCTTTTGATTGTAGCCCCTCAAACAATGCACAAAATTCTTGTTGATTACTTATGTGTACCATATGTTTGTGGATGGAATGTTTTATACCTTTTCAACTTAATGTCCATCTTATCCCAAAACGTAGTCCAAAATGCACTGTGAAATCTAGTATCCCTATCTAAGATGATGCTCCTTGTTATACCAAAGTGCACCCAAACTTTTTCAAAGAATAATTTTGTTTCTTCCTATCCCTTGATGGTATTCTTACAAGGAATGAGAATGCACATTTTTTTGAACCTGTCAACTATCATAAATAAATTGTCATGTCCCTTCCATGTGGTTGGTAAACCGCACACAAATTCCATGGAAATGATTTCCCAAGGGCATCTGGGTTCATGTAAGGGATGGTATAAGCCTTTATTCATGTTACTTGGATTATTGGTACAACAAAGTATACATCCTCTAATATATTGTGATAAATCTTATTGCATTTTGGGCTAGTATACATACCTTTGTAAATTGAAAACTATCTTCCCAACACCAAAATGTCCTACAACCTTGGAGGGGTGAGCCTCTATGATAAGTTGCAATCATTCACCTTTAGTGAGATAGAGATTGTCAAGATTGTATATTAAACCATTAAGGAAATGATAGTCATCCTTTCCAACACCTTCTTCTATATGAATTTGGCCATGTAGTTGTTGAAACACCTCCCTGAAGTCCTCATCATCTATGGATTCCTCTTTGTATGCATCATGGATAAAAGGATCCATGTGAATTAGAGTTCCCAAATTTTTAATAATGGATGTGGGTAGCAGTGAAAGAATTTATGCCAAGTTATTTGTTCTACCCTTCTTATACTTGATAACTGGACAAAATTGTTGTAAAAACCCCATCCACTTGTGATTCTTGGTTTGTTGTAGCTTAATTTGGGCCTTCAAATATTATAGTGGTTGTTGATATTTGTAGATGATGATCTCCTTTCTCATCAAATAATGCTTCCATTTTTTGACAGCTTGTACCAAGGCATAGATATCCTTGTCTTAGGTAGGGTAGTTGAGCACCTCCGCATGAAATACTTCATAATGATAGCGTACGAGCCTTCATCCCTCCATCAGTACTACTCCCATTGCATACTGAGTTACATATGTCTCCACTTCGAAGGTATCTGCCAGTTTGGTAGCGCAGTCACTATTGCTTGACTGATAGTTCTTTTCATCTCAATAAAGGATTGCTACTAATTCTCCCCCCACTAGAAACTCTTTCCACTATTTATTTGGTGTGGAGTGGTGCAACTATCGCTGAAAATGAAGCTATGAAGTTATGCACGTATTTTTATACCCCAACAAAACTCATAACTTCAATGCAATTTGTAGGAACTCTCTATTTCATAATGTCCTTTATCTTCTCAAGATCTATCTTGAACTCCCCTGCATCGATCAAATACCCCAAATATACCAAAGACTATTGATCAAACTCACATTTCTTGAGATTGGCTAGTAGTTGGTTCTTTTTCAGAGTCTCTAACATCTGCATAAGATGTGATATGTGTTCTTCTCAGGTAGCGCTATAAACTAGTATATCATCCAAATAAAAAAAACAAACGAATCTAGATAAGGACATAAAACATCATTCATTAGTCTCATAAATGTAGTTGGTGCATCGTATAAACTTAATGGTATAACCGACCACTCATAAAAACTTTTCCTTAGCTTGAAGGTATTCTTTCAGGTATCTTCTTATTTGACTCGTACCTGGTGATATCTTGATTTCCAAACCATCCTAGTGAAGTACTTGGCTTGCACCAATTGGTCCAATAGATCATTTATCCTTGGTAGAGTGTATTGATTCATTATGGTAATATTGTTTAATACCCTATAATTGATACGCATTATCCAAGTCTCATCCTTATTGGGTAAAATTATGATGGGTTATCCACAAAGTGAGGTACTTGGTCAAATCACACCATTTTCCAACAACTGTTGCAACTAGTTATTGACTTCATTCGCTTCTAAAACAAACTATCCATAAAACACAATTTTCATCAATTGGGCTTCTATAAATAACCATATTTCATGCTCCACATCCCTCTTGGTTGGTATCCATTTAGGATTATTGGAAAATCCTCTATATTCCTGTAGAAAATCCTCCGAGTGATGTGAATTTTCTTTAGTGCACCCCTCCAAGGATTCCTTCATTCTCATTGAATAATCATCAAAATGATTTTCTCTTAATAAAATAAAAACATATTTATTACTAGAACCAATCAACTTATTTGTTTGGTTCACACTTTTGAGTGATATATTTGACTTTCCTTTATGCATGTTGATGATGTAGGGCTTCCCATCCTTGATGAGTTGGTACTGGTTGAGTTTCCACATGAAGACTGCATCCCTAATATACACGTAATGGATTTCACACACTACTCCACATACATCAAAGGGTATTGCATCCAATTCCATTTCATCGATAAAATAACTATTTTGTTACCTTTATCTCCACATCATTGTTTATGCAATCCAGTGGATAGGGAATAGGATGGTTGTGAACATTCAATCCAATCTTTCTCACTAGATTCATTGTTATGATATTATCATGTTAACTAGAGTTGAACATAGCATTTGTCTTGGTCCTCTTGATCTAAATCTTGATGTGGAAGAGCTTGGTCATCTCATTATCTTCATGGTGATGAAGGGTACTTAGATTGACCTCCTTTTGCATAGATGTGAAGACAAAATTTTCATCCACATTGAAGCTATTGTCAACTGGATTGCTTGAATATTTGGCTAGAAGATTCATTTTCTTTCCATCATTCTTGCGGTTCTTTGAATTCAACTATGGATGCAGTTTCCAACATTTTTTCTTGGTGTGGCCATCAATGTTGCAATGATTGCAATGTTTTCAAGGATATTTTCACTGATGTGGAGTGGTTGATGTATTTTTATCTTTTCCCCCTTTCCACATCCTTTCCCCCTCCTATGAAGCTTCATAATTCTCTTTCTTCTTTGAACCACTTGGTTGCCCCTTCTTTTGGCCTATGTTTTCTAGTTATTTTTCATGTACACATTCCTCATCCACTTTCCTTAGCTTGAATATCATCACCGTATTTTGTATATGACTATGTAAACCCCCCAGATACTTGAGGACTACATCTAGGTCCCTGGCATAAATACCCAAGATGATGGCCATTTTTCTGTACTTAGTGGTGTACTTCTATAAACTCTTCCTCTGCCTCTGCCTAAAGTAGTGCCATCAGATCCATTGGGCATATACATATCCGATAGGGTAGAAGTGGGGCTTCCTGAGGGTTTCAAAGTTCTCCCACCTAGTTACTGGTGGATCACCCTTAAGCCTAAGTGTTTCTGTATGGATTTCCCACCAGGTAAAAGCATGGCCCTCTAACTTCAATCCAAAAAATGAAATATTCTTCTCTTCATCTATATGATGAATGCTAAAATAAACTTCTACTTGTTCATTCAACCAATTATTCAATTTTAATGCATCAATCTCACCTTTGTATGGATTTATGTCAGCTTTCAATTCCATCTTAAATAGGGACTGTGAAGGGTTCATGGCACTCGAGCTGAGTTACTCTTTCTTGTATTATTTTCATGAGTCCTTTCATGAGTATTCATGACCTTCTAATTTCCCTTCCAATTTGTTCTCTGATTTATAGCCTCCATCATCTTTGATTAATCTAATCTTTCTTGCTAGAGCCACCATGAGGAGGTTCATATTGTGACTGATGTTGGAAACTTGTTCTTCCAACTACTCATATCTCTCTTCTATTGGATATCAAGGGTTCTTATCTACATACTCATCCACCATGGTTAAAGTTTATGTGACTTCTCTTTCATTCAATTCCTAGATCTTGAAACTTTCCACAAACACCCAAACGTAAAACGTACACTGATACCAATATGATCTGTAAACTATCGTGGATCTTCCACTGGAACAATTCATCACAATAGATCTAATAAAATACTAAAATATTTACTATTAAGGTTATTTTTCCTTTAGATCCCCATAATATTTAGTTACGCATTTTTTCTTATGTATGAAATAAATAAAATGTGGAAATTAGAGAATAGTAAAATAAAATAAAACCATCCACAAATTAACACATGATATGACATGGGTTATCCAATATGTGATAAAACCCAATTAGAATGTGAGGTTTCTCTACTCTCTTTTCTCTGGTAAAGAAATGATGAAGGTACAAAGAAAGAAGCACTCTCTCTGGATTTTCCTTTGACCTCTAGCCTGTATGGCTACTACAAATTCTCTCCTTATCTATTATGGTCAAATAATACCACTCTCATATGTTCTTCTTAGCTATGGAACAATATACAATGAAAAATAATTGAACCCCTTCTCCTTCTAGTGACCCAATATTTAACAAATCCCAATAACCATCAAGGGGTAGGTTTTTTATTTCCTCAACCTTCTATTGTGACAAGGTTTTTAACCTTCTAGAATGTTTTTAGAAATCCACTACGTGGCTAGCCCCACATGTCTAAGGAATGGAGTTTGACATGTCATCCACTCGAATTATAGTGATTAATAGAGTATGTCAACTTGCAGGCGACGTAACTTTCTCATATGAACTCTAATTGATGAACGATCTGTGCCATTGAAAAACATATTAGTGTGTAGAATATATCATCTTCCACCATAAAAAGGTTTGGGCCAAAAAAGTGTCGTTTCATTCCTTTAAATGGGTCCATAATATTTCAAATGATTTTTTGGACCCAAATTTCCAAATTTGGACCAGCAACCAAAATGGCCCTACAAGTTGATTCCTCCAATTTTTCCACCCAAAAAGTATTGAGATAGATGAAAAATAATATAATGATCATATTCAGATCAATCTACTACCAACATCGTGGGAAACTTCCCACCCTTCATGTTCATATGTTTTTATTTTATGTCATGAAATTAAAATGTGATGATTACTCACTTATACATGGGTACCTATCATGGCCTTGTTTATACAAACCAATATTAAGAAACGTTGTCATTGATGGATTTATTTTTTGGTGCATTTTTTTTTTCACCTTTGAATAGTTGATTTTGGCAATTCATCTAGATATTCTTAGAGTGTCACTAAGTGTTTTCCTCCACGACCATCCATGTTTTGTAAACCTTGGAGCTAGCAACTTTGTAGTGTTTTTTTCACGGTATCTCATTATTGTAGTCACCTCCAACTAGTACTTCCATACTTTTTCCATCATATGTGACATTTGTTTCCATCATCTACATCCACCCAGTTCGACATTATGGGGTGGATGGTGTGCAATGCTTCCTTGAGTGATTCTTTATTACTTACCATTTCGTAGGAGATCAATTTTATTTACAGTGAGCCTCCTATGTAGCATTGGTTCCTATTTTGATTTGGCAATTGCAACAGCTAGTTGCCCATGCACTCCAACAAGAGAATCTATTGTCGTTTAATTAATAATGAACTATGAATATATTTTGATCTTCTCAAATCCTTTTCCTTAACTCCTCATTCATAATAAAGAAAAGAGGTTGCATTATGCAAATGCTATAAGAGAATTTCATGAGATCTAGGAAGATGGTCCTTCTTACATCTAATAAAGGAATGTTCATATCATATATTTATGTACATTGTTTCTTGCCATTAAAAATAGTTTGGGATAATGCATTTTTACTCATTTTTCTTTTTAACCTCATGACACACCCCTAGAAAAGGGTCAACGATGACAAATGGTAAATTAGAAATCCAATGGTTAGGAACGATGGAGAAATCAGATGCCTATGATCCAAAAGGTTAGGCAATTCCATACTAGAATCAAAGTTGTAAAATTTAGATATTCTCTTTATTTCCCCATATGGAGCTTCAATTGCAACCATCAACATCAAGTAATTATTAGTGTACTCTATATCAAAGGTAGAGAGAAATTTTTCCTCAACCTTCATTTTGGGTAGACATTGTTGTTGTTCTCTAAATCTATGTTTCACTATGATCTTCTTCATCATATGACACTTGTTTCTCTAATGATTGGAACCCTCTTGGTTTTGTTTTATGACATTTTTATTCATTTTAGATAAGCTTAGGTTGAAGGAAAAATATTATGGAAATGTGTCTCTTGTAGAAAATATTTGCATGGAAATGTTCTATTTTAATAATCCAATTCATGTATCTATCTAGAGCCTTCCCTTTCAAGTATAATATTATCTATTAAGTCTTTACTAAAGTCAATCTCTATACAAATATGGATATATGTAAAAATATCAAGTTTAGTCCAATGAATATTTATTTTTAAATATGCCCTAAAGCATTCCCTATATATGAGAGAGACACTTAGTAGTAAGAGAGTGAAATCGAAAAATAAAAAATACCTTTACAAACAAAATATACCTCGCAATCATTTTTCTGGTTCAAATTAAGCTATTTGTACAAGTTTTGATACGCTAAATCCCATTACACCATCAAATTATCACCCTCCTTTCATAGTATGAAAGGAGTTCAAAGAATTTCTACACCATTACCTCTATAATTGAAACCTCCTTCGATTTCTCCATTATACACACATTGCATTGATGAATCGACACCCCTCTATTCATAGTATGAAAGGAGTTAAAATACTTTTGACACCATTACCTTTAGAATTGAAACATCTTTCGATTTCTCCATTATACATGTTGGAAACGGTGACAACGAATTTTTTTTATGAATAAAATTTTAGATTTTATAATCCAACGTTGGTTGTAACCAATACGACCAAGTTAGAATACGGATGAATTTACATTTAATAATCAGTTTCTAATGTACATTGATATAAATTGATGTATGCCCGTAGAGCCTCTGAAAGTGAGATGTATGTGAGCTTGTTGTAATCTCCTTAATCTGAATAGTGAAACGACTGATACCTATATTTGGTGCACGTAGCCCAACCTTTGAGTGAACCACATAAAGTGTTGTGTTTTCTTGTCTACATTTCTATTGATTGTGTTATGTGATATTTTTGTTTCCGCATTAAAAAATAAAACAATTAGTATCAAAGCGATAAGAAGGCTACACATCACTCAAAGCGATAAGGAGGCTACAAATCACTCAAATTTCGTGAGGAGGCCGCGCACCAGAAAAATTTGATGAGGAGGCTGCAGACTGAAATGGAAATTTGAAGTTGTTTTCTTCGCTGAAGGAGCCGCACCCTCAAAGAGCAAACTGGAAGGGAGCGTTGTTTACAACTCAGCGCTGGTAGCTCTAGTGAAGGGGAGCATTGTTTTAGTACTTCACTTATGATGGATACGTATATTCCTTTCAGCGTTGGCCAGTATAACTAAACTGAGCGCACGTATATGCATTTCAGCGCTGACCATTAAGAAAAATTGGCATGGTCTTTTTTCTTTAAGGAATTTAAGGATGCGATTATTTAAAGGAACTTAAGGAATTAAACACAATGATGGAGGATGAAATGAGGATGAAATTACAAAAAGGTAATGGTATTAATATTATATAGTATGCATATTGTATTAAGTCGTCTATGCACATTATATTATATTTGGAAGGTGGGGGATTTTTTTTAAAAACGGTGATTTTTATTTAAATTAATTTTTTTTTTATTAAAACTTGTAGAAGATTAAACCATTATTCCTCTACATATTTTATGAAAGGGCCTTGGTTGTTATAAGAAATCATGTTTTTTTTTTGTTTCCTCTAATGAAAAATATGCAGAGTGCTAAGTTTGAAATTGAGAAGTTCAATGGCAAGAACAATTTCGTGCAATAAAGCGTGGTGAAGACGCTTTTGGGAAAATCAAAACAACTTGTACATCCATAACATCTGAAGACTGGGATTAGATAGATGCGAGAGAATTGAGTACCATACGCCTATGTTTGGCCGATAGTGTTTTGTTCAATATTGTCTCGAAGAAGACAACAACAGGTTTGTGGACGAAGCTAGAAAGCCTGTACATGACAAAATTATTGACAAATAGGATCTTTCTGAAAATAAAATTGTACAGTTTGCACATGAAGGAAGGTATGAAGATAACTATCATTTGAATACATTTAGTACTCTCTTAGTTCAGTTGACTAGCATGGGAGTGAAATTTGAATCTGAATATAAGGCAATTACATTATTGTGTTTTTTGACCATTTCATGGGATCACTTTGTTGCCTCGATTAGTTTCAGTTAAATAGAAAGTATTGAGTTTGATGATACTGTTGGAGCTTTACTGTCTGAGGAAACAAGGAAGAAATCCAATCTAGAAACCTCTACATCTGAGACCATGGTGATCAGAGGCAGACCTAAAGAAAGAGGACATGGCTAGAGGGATTTCTCTCGGTCAAAGTCGAAGGGTAGAAAGAGCAAGCTTAAGTGTTGGTTTTGTGGCAAATCTAGACACTTGAAGAAGGACTGTTGGAAGCGACAACAAGCTTCCAAAGAAGACCCTCCAAAAGAGATGAAGGAAGCAAACGCAACTGAAATAGGCTTATCAACAAGTTTAGGTATGGTTGATGAAGTTTTATCAATTAGTATTGGTTCACATCATGATCAATAGTGGTTATTAGATTATCGTGCTTCAAACCACATGTGTCTTTATAGACATTGGTTTATTACTTACCAGTCTATAGATGATGGAGTAGTTTACATGCGAAATGATATTTCATCTAAAGTTGTGGGAATTGGTAGCATTCAAATTAAGATGTTTTATGGAACTGTTAAAATAGTAATTGATGTAAGACATGTACCTAAGCTTACGAATAACCTAATCTCTTTGGGAGTCTTAGACATAGGGGGTTACATGACTATTGTTCAAGGTGGATTTATGAAGGTCTATAAAGGAATTCTACTGGTTATGAAAGCAAAGAAGTTTGGTAACCTATTTCTGTTAGAAGGGAGGATTGAATCAGATCACGCAACAATGGTATCTGAGAATGACAATGATTCTATTTAACTATGGCATTAATGGTTGTGTCATATGACCGAACAAGGATTAAAGGTATTAATTGATCGCAAGTTACTTCCTAGTCTAAAATCTTTAAATTTAGATTTCTACAAGCACTGTATTTATGGAAAACATAATAGGTAGAGATTTAAAACCAGAAGACACACTAGTGAAGGAATCCAAATTCATATGGAGGGTCATCATATTTTGTAACTTTTATAGATGATTTCTCTAGGAAGGTGTGGATCTATATGTTAAAGACTAAGGATGATGTATTTACAATTTTCAAGCAGTTTAGAGCTTTAGTGGAAAAGAGCACGGGTAGATCCATTAAATGTTTAAGAACTGATAATGGTGGTGAATTTATGTCGATGGAGTTTGAGAAATATTGCAAGGAATTTGGGATCAATAGGCATAAAACCACTACCTATACTCCTCAGCAAAGTGGAGCTGCTGAATGCATGAACATGACTCTTCTAGAGAGAGCAAGGACTATGCTTAGTAACGCCAAATTGCAATAGGAACTATGGGTAGAAGTAGTAACTGCAACTTGTTATCTAGTGAATCGATCACTGTTAACAGCAATAGAATGCAAAATTCCTCAAGAGGTATGGACAGGTCACCCTTGTAATTATTCTAATCTTAAATTTTTTGGTTGTGATGCCTATGTTCTAATTCTGAAACATCATGGTTCTAAATTAGATCCAAAATAAAAAAAGGCTTATATTTGTTGGATATGGTGATGGTATTAAGGGGTACAAGTTGTGGGATCCTACTGCCCGCAAGATCACTATTAACATAGATGTAATATTTGATGAATCATTTCTCATCAAATCAAATGTAGATGTTCAAATGAGACAGGAAGAAGCACCAAAGTATTAGCAAATTCAATTTGAAAATAATGAAGGTGAATATGAACAAGTTTCAAAAGATGTTCATGAAGAGTCTCCTGTAGCAGAGGAAGATATGGTTGATGTTGATAGTCAACAGATTGTGGATGAGCCACAAACTTCCCTAAGGAGGTCTACACGGGTCAGAAATCCTCCAAGAAGGTATGATGATTTTGTTTCATCAGTTTCTTTAAGTACTAATGATGATGAAACTTCATGCTATCATGAAGTTGTGAAGGGTTCAAAGATCGATAAATGGAAAGAAGCGATGAACGATGAAATGAAAGCATTAGAGAGGAATGCTACATGGTACCTGGTAGAACTTCCAAGAAATAGGAAAACTATAGGTTGCAAGTGGGTCTACAAGCTGAAGAAGGGTGTTGATGATAAGGTGGAAAGGTACAAGGCAAGTCTAGTTGCGAAAGGATATTCTCAAAAGGAAGGTATTGACTTTCATGAGATTTTTTCACCAGTTGTAAAGACTGTTTCAATTCAAATTGTGTTAGCATTAGTTTCATTGCTTGATTTGGAGTTGGAGCAACTAGATGTTAGAACTTCTTTCTTACATGGAGATTTGGATGAAGAAATTTACATGGAACAACCAGAAAGGTTCGTTCAAAATTGTAGCAATAAGTTTGTTTGTAGGCTCAATAAATCATTCTATGGTCTAAGGCAGTCGCCCAGACAATGGTACAAGAAATTTGACTCTTTCATGGTGAGCCAAAATTATACAAGGAGTGAGTATGATCATTGTGTATACTTTAAGAAATTGAATAATAAAATATTCATTATCTTAGTATTGTATTTTGATGATATGCTTTTAGCAAGCAAACACATAACTGAGATCAACAGGTTAAAGGCTGAGATGGCTAGGACGTTCGATATGAAATATCTAGGAGTAGGAAGGCAGATTTTGGGCATGGAGATATTCAGAGACAGGAGGAATGCTAAGATTTGGTTGTCACAACATAAGTATGTTGAGAAGATACTTTTGAGGTTTGGTATGAACGATGTGAAACCGGTTTTAGTCCCTTTGGCTTCCCATTTTAATATTTCTTCAAGTTTATGTCCTAGTACAAAAGAAGAAAATGAATATATGTCTCGAATACCATATGTTAATGCAATAGGAAGTCTAATGTATACGATGGTTAGTACAAGGCCAGTCATTTCACATGCAGTTGGGGTTGTCAGCAGGTTTATGGAAAATCCAGGTAAAGAGCATTGGGCAATAGTGAAATGGGTGCTTCGGTATCTAAAGGGAACAAGTGATTACTGTATCACCTATAACAATGGTTGTGAATCAGTGTATGGATATGTTGATTCTGATTTTGCAAGTGATTTGGACAAGAGAAGGTAAACTTGAGGGTATGTTTTTACTCTTCCATAGCTGCTTCACATGCTTGCAAAGAGGCACTTTGGTTGAAAGGTTTGTTTGGTGAGTTTGGAATGATGCAAGTCAAAGTAATGTTACTTTGTGATAGTCAGAGTTCTATTCACTTGGCTAAGAATCCAACCTATCACAGTAAAACAAAACATATACCTATCAAGTACCATTTTGTAAGACAGGTCATTGATGAAGGTGGAGTCTCTCTTGATAAAGTGCATACAAAGGAGAATTGCGCAGACATGTTCACAAAACCAGTAATGTTAGAGAAGCTGGGATGGTGCTTGGTTTTTCTCGTTTTGCAAAAAAGGTGATGAACAAAAGGAGGAGCAAGGTATCAGGTTAATTGTTGTCAAGGTGGAGATTGTTGGAAACAGTGACAATGAATTCTTCCATGAATAGGATTCTAGGTCCTATAATCCAGCGTTGGTTGTAGCCAATATGACCCACTTAGAATATGGATGAGTTTACATTTAATAATCAGTTTTTAATGTACATTGCTATAAATTGATGTATTCCCATAGAGGCTGTGAGAGTGAGATGTATGTGAGCTTGTTGTAATCTCCTTGATCTGAATAATAAGACAACCGATACCTATGCTTGGTGGACATAGCCCAACATTTAGGTGAACCACATAAATTGTTATGTTTTCTTTTCTGCATTTCTATTGATTATCTTATGTAATATTTGTGTTTCCACATTAACAAATACAACAATACACACATTACATTAATGAATTGAATAGCTACAAAGGTTTTTGTTGTTCACTACATCGTTAAAAGAGGGTCCAAAAGAGGGAACCTTGGATGAGGAGGGACTCCATTCCCACTACCCATCACTCCTCCACGTAATTGTAAATGCATGATAAGAGTGAAATCATTGAAAATGTTGTAATTAGACCGTAAGGAATGACGAAACAGGTTGTTGCTGGTCCACAGGGATCTAGTGGATATGCCCTAATTTGTCGTTTATATCATCCACATAATCATTGGATGTCACCCACAAGAGTAAGGTTTTCCTCATTAAAAAAGTTACCATAATCTGAAAGCATGCATGGACATGAAAACCCTTTTGGAGAATAGCCTCCCTGCCATTACCATTGAGGGCATGCTCTTTTTGAAACACTATTAGCACATGAATTACATCAAACACTTGTCTTACCGAAGTTTCGTTCGTCCAACACTTGTTTTGCAATCTCTTGATATTTCCTTCGAGGAAACGTAAAAGTTTGGGCTTTTCTTCCACACTTGCCTGTTCCGTCTAATCTACTAAGTTATGAAGTCCTAGAGGTGATGGTGCTTTCAGATGACCAGGCAGACCGTTCTGCTAACATGTTCATGCCAAGAAGCAATGGAATCCCCAAATGCAATTAACGAGCAAACCCTCCTGGTCGCGAGTTGCCTCTGCACAAACTGGCTCCCTTGCTTTCCATTGGGTACTGGAAAATATGGAAGCGTTAAGGATTTGACTGTCCCGAGGAATGGCTCCCACAATGAGAGAGGGATAATGCAGCCAATCAATACGCCACAATGGTGAAGGATATCACTAGACATGACTGAGAAGAGACCATGCTATCGTGTCTACGTGCTCTCTTAATGTGTACAATGAATCTGTAGAATTGGGACTTTTTTCAAAGCCGAGGAGGCCTACAGGGATACACCACGATGGTGAAGGATATCACTAGATATGGCTGATAAGAGAGCGTGCTATCGTGTCTACGTGCTCTCCTAATGTGTACAATAAATCTGTAGAATTGGGACTTTCTCCAAAGCCAAGGAGGCGTACAGGGAAAGAGATGTAGCTTGATTTATTGAGTCCTCTAATTTACATTTCATCTTTTCGGCAGGTTATTTGATAGAATCTCCTTAATGGAAGATCATGATTTTGACATGAAATTATACAATATGCCAGTTTGCTAAATTCTGACAGGATAGATGGATTTGGACATCCCATTTTCATTACAACAACTCCATACAGCGATTACAATGATTATAACTGATAACTTAAACATTTCGTCAAAAATATTACTAAAACTAATAAAAAAACACTGTTTGATACAAAATTGACGTACTCCAATTTTACCAACCTTGAGGAATTTGAGAAAAAGCGATCAAGAAATAAATCCATCAATAAATATAACGTCGGACCGGCTATTGGGATGGCTATCGTTCTAAATATCCATGAATGCACCCTGCGCCAGTGAAAATCCCGTAGCTGATCAAAACTCTTGGGATCCCTATTTCCCTCGAACCCAAATTGATGATGTTCCTGTAAGCTGCGCAAACACCGAGCAAAAGCCAAATCATGGCATACGCGTATGCCATAACTTGGCCTTTGCCCGACAGAATAATATATCTTCCGTGGAAAAAATACTAAATATTATTTACTTCAATAGGTGTACTATTCCTATTTATGAAGTAATTCATGTATCGATTATATGTCTGCAAGATTTGAATAAGTTTAATTGGATGTAAAATCGACAGGATGCTTACGCTCTATGTCGAGTTCTCAAGAAAACTGGGCCAGGGCCAAGGATCGGAGAACGATATTGGGCAACAGTTGAGAATGATTTCTCATGTGCAATAGGTCATTTGTGTAAGGAAAAGATGCTTTTAACAGCGCAAGAGCAGTCGGAAGACGATCCATCACCAGTGTCGCAAGAGGATAATCAAACCAATTCAAGAGAAACATCTTTCGAAATTGGAGAGGACGTGACTGCGGATGAAGGATGTTCGAAGAGAAGGTCGCAATTACTGCGTTATGATACTGCCAGAAGCAGTTCCCCCTCACTCGATATATCAACAAGACATCCCAAGGTTTGAGAACCAGATTCTTCACCGCAGAAAAATGCATTTCGACTCTTCTTTCTGCCTTTTGTTTTTTAATGCTTTTCGTCCGTATGTCCGTTTGTTTGATCTAATATTGATATGTTTTATCTCGCGTTCTGCAGGTCGAGCACAATAAGCCTCCATGCCCACCTTTGGAGGTCCACAATTTTCCGCATGTTAAAACCTATCTAAGCCTTTCTGAAACGAATCCATCCGTCGAAGAAGCAGAGATTTTTGAACAAATTTATTGGGATGCGCAGACATCTCAGGAAAATAATTATATAAGCCAATTTATTAATAGTGATGCTTCAGATATTGAAGATTATCTTCAACTCAATGATTTAGTCTCTGGGTGGAACAGAGAAACCGATCATCAAAAAACCAGCAACTCTGTCGGACCATAAGAGCTCGATTTTCATTGAATAGCATTGCTTCACAATACTATAACTCTGAGAGTTACAGTGATCGGCCAGAAGAGCTTCTCTTCTTGAACAGTTTTCTGAGGCAGAATTCAAATTCAGAAGTGACAAATTTTTTGCAAGTGTGCTGACATAACCTTGTAAATCGTATCATATCCAAGGGAAAAGATGGGTCCATGATGCTTAAATTACTTATATAGGATGTAAGTTTCATTGATGTCTGACAGTTACTGTGATCGGACAGAAGAGCTTCTTTTCTTTAACGGTCTTCTGAGGTAGAATTCAAATTCAGAAGTGACAATTTTTGCATGTGTGCTAACAAAACTTTGTAAATCGTATCATATTCAACGAAAAAGATGGGTCCCTGATGTGTAAATTACTAGTATAGGGTGTCAGTTTCATAGATGTCTGAGAGTTACTGTGACCGGCCAGAGGAGCTTCTCTTCTTTAAAGGTTTTCTGAGGTATAATTCAAAGTCAAAAGTCACGATTTTTGCGTCTGGGCTAACATAAGTTTGTAAATCGTATTGTATTCAAGGAAAAAGCTGGGTTCATGATGTGTAAATTACTAGTACAGTGTGTAAGTTTCACTGATGGTAGCATACATGTAAGAATATTAAATGTAGAAACTGGAAATGTCGTATTTGGATAATTACGCTGAAAGGTGTATACCTATTGATAATGGGCAGATTTAATAGAGGTTTAGTGCTTAATAAGTTTTCTATGTACAGGATTAAATATAGCTGGAATATTCTTAGTAGTCACACAAAATAAATGGCTGTGATTTCAATCATTAATTTCCTAGTTATTATAAAGATATCCGTTTATGTGTTTACTTTTTTACATTTACCTAATCATATTTAAAAATATTAACACCAGATAAATGAAGAGCAACCGTTTATTTGTTCTAGTTTATTTACTTGTATTTTTTTTTATGTAATTTGGTTTTTTCAGTGTATTTAGGTTTTTTTATTTAAATTGTTTTTCCTTCTGTCGTCTGACTTACTAATCAATAAAGTTTTTTATTTATTTGTCAATCAATAATAAAATTTAATATATTCTTTAAAGATTCTTTTCATCTTATCAGTCTTTCTACGTTCACCAATACCTAATATTTAGCTACTTTGCTAGCGATATTAAATATCGGATTTGGATTATGATATTATATATCGAAGTCATTTTTTCCAACGGAAAGAGCTTTTCTATAAATGGTATTTCAGGTGATGTTTTCTATTGAGCAAAACAAAATTTTATTATATCCCTGAATCGGTTACTTGGCATGCTAGTAGTTATATAAATTAACAATTTCTCAGTAGTTAAGAGTTGAGAGTGTAGTATAAATATGGAAATAAAATCCGAGTTTAGACATTTTTAGTGCCTATATAGATGTACATAAAATCTTTGTAAAATTGTTGTATTATGTTTGACGACTTAAATTGTAATATTATGTTTCCTCACTTCAATTCATTACATTTCTTCTCTCATTGTCTCGGTAGCCCGTGTGCTTCACTTTACGAGAATAACGATAGTCGAAACAATTGTTCTATAAAAATATGTAAATGTATATTGCAAAGATTGGGTATAAATAGCAATTTTTCGTTTTGTAATCCGGTAAAATCATTATAATCAATATAATGAATAAAATCAATATAATGAATAATAATGAATTCATTATTATTCATATAATGAATAATGATACAATTTATAAATACTTGCCAGTAATATTTTTTAATGGAATTTAAAACAGATTCAAATGGGACATGCACTTGAACTACCATCAAGGTAACAAGTATCTCCTATACTTACTAAGCTAAAAATTGAATTGAGTGAAGCTACCTCTAGTGTCGGTGTGTTCTTGGTAGAAATGTGTTCAAGCACTAATTTGATGATGTTATTTTATCATTTGGGTGGATGAAGAAGATGTTGCAACATATACAATAAGTTCCATTGACAATCCATGCACGAAACAAGACCCTAAAATTTTCCTTTTTTCTAACATTTCATTTTATAACGTGGTAAATTTTAATAACATTTCATTTTATAAAGTGGTGACACAAGTACATTTGTGTCAGTTAGTAATCATTTCACAGCCTAATAGTGGCGCATCGGTGGTTGTCTTGACTCTTCAAGACTCGAGGATCAAGCACCGTTTTAATGGCTTGCCCTAAATAGTTCAAGCGGTGGCCGCCTTAACCTTTGAAGGCCACAATATTCCATCACCGTTTTAATTAATTTTTTCTAAGATCGAAGTGGCAATTTTTGATCTCAGGAAATTTATGTTAGTGTATATATAATACCTGAAACAGATTGTAAAGACACATCTTGAAAGCACTTTGAATAATTTTTTTTATTTTTTTATTCAGAGGTGTTCTCTTCATTGATACTCTATTTTATTTATTGAGTTCGTAAACTCGTCTAATTCATATCTTAGCCTTAAGCATTTCTCACATCATTCTTTGTTGGACTGCGGGGAATTCTTTGTTGGAGTGCGCAGAGTTCTTTGTTAGAGCGTGCGAAGTTTCGCAATTCGGGAATAATTGTTTTGTTTTCTTTTTGTGTCGGGTGTTTGTAAACGCCGATACCCGAACTCCGATCTATCTCCGTTTTTTTTTACATTTGGTATCAAAGCCTGCATTTCATCTTGTGATTGCTTAGTTCATTGCAGATTGTTCCTGTTGGTGCCAAATTTTACCCTCTTGTTTTCCTGCGCGAATTTTTATTTTTATATAAATGGTTGGGTCACTCTAATGCTAACCGTGTTTTGCTGAAGGAAAACAGGAAAAAGGATAACAAGGCTCTTGGATTAATCCAGCAAGGATTAAATGAATCCATTTTTATGAAGATTTCTAGTGCTGCATCTTCGAAGATCGCTTGGGATATCCTATCCTTGAAACCTGTTATCAAGGTGTGTCCAAGGTGAAGATAGTTAAGTTGCAGAACTTAAGAAGGGACTTCAAAAATTTAAAGATGAAGGATAATGAAAGTGTTGATACTTTCATGAATCAAGTGATGAGTGTTGTAAACCAACTTAGTCAATATGGAGATAATGTTGAGAATAAGAGAGTTATTGAGAAAGTACTGAGAAGTTTACCCAAGAATTTTGAACCTGTAGTTGTACCCATAGAGGAATTTAAAGATTTAAGTCAAATGCAAATTGATGAATTAAATGGTTCTCTTGTTACTTATGAATCTAGGATATCTAGATATGAAGAAGGATCAATGGAGCATGCTTTCAAATCCCAATTGCATGTTACCAGAGGAAAAGGCAGAGGAAGGTCTTATAATTATGGAAGAGGAGGTCGATTTTATGGTCGAAGGGACAACATAACTAAATGAGTGCCTGAGGAGAAGTCCCAAAAGAATCTTCCTAATTTAAGAGGGATCAACAACAAACCCTTGTAGCAAGAAAATCATAGGTATGATAAATCTAAAGTACAATGTTATTGTTGTAAGAAATTTGGTCATTTTGCTAACAAATGTTGGAAGAAGTCGGCAGATGCTGGAACGCGGTCTGGACATATCACAAATGAGTTTGAGGATGATAAAAATCTTGTGTTCTTGACTTGTAATGTCACTCAAGAAAGTGCTAATGATATTTGGTTTTTGAATAGTGGTTGCAGTAACCACATGACTGGTAATAAGGATTTAGTTTCTTCTATTGATACTAGTATTCAGTCTGAAGTAAAATTGGGAAATGACTATAAGGTTATAGTTAATGGTAAAGTTGTAGTTCTAGTTTACACTATGAATAACCAGAGAAGAAATATTGACGATGTTTATTTCGTGCCTGGTTTAAAATGAAATCTTATTATTGTTGGACAACTGATGGAGAAAAAGTACAGAGTATTTTTCAAGAACAAGGTATGTACAATCTATGATAAATTACCCAACAAACAGTTGATTGCAAGAGTAGAGATGACCAAGAATAGAATGTTTCCACCTGTTATGAGAAATGATTTGAGTGGTTCCTTGAATGCTTATAAAGCTGGAAGTTTAGATGAATCTTGTTTATGGGATTTGAGATATCATCATTTACATTTTGGCGGGTTAGATCTGTTATAGAAGAAGCAGATGGTAAAGGGATTGCCCTATATTCAAGAACCTGCAAACTCTTGTGAGAGATGTATACTTGGGAAGCATCACAGAGAGAAATTTGTTTCAGGTGTTTCCTACAGAGAAAATGCTCCATTGGAAATTGTTCACATGGATTTGTGTGGACCTATGCAAACACCTTCTTTGATTGGTAGTGTTTATTTTATGACTTTTATTGATGATTTCAGTAGGAAGACTTGGTTGTATTTGTTGAAGCAGAAATCTAAAGCCTTTGAAGTTTTCAAGAAGTTTAAGTCTATGGTTGAGAATGAGAGTGGTCAAACCATTAAGATCCTGAGGTCTGACAGAGGAGGCGAGTATAAACTAAATGAGTTCATTGAATTTTGTGATTTTCATGGAATTAAAAGGTAGTTTACTGCTCAATATACTCTATAGTAGAATGTAGTGGCTGGAAGGAAGAATCAGACCATCATGAATATGGATCAAAGCATGTTGAAAGAGAAGCATATTTCAAATGAATATTAGGGAGATGCGATGGTTTTCTCTGTCTATATCTTGAATAGAAGTCCGACCAAAATCGTGAGCAATCGTGTACCTCAGGAAGCCTGAGACGGTATGCCTTGCAATGTTTCTTATTTCAGAATTTTTTGATGTGTAGAATATGTGCATGTACTTGAAGAAATGAGGAGGAAGTTGGATGACAGAAGCGAGAGATGTATTTTTTTTTGATACAGTGAAGAGTCTAGGGCATATAAACTCTACAATCCCATCACTAAGAAGTATGTAATCAACAAATATGTTGAATTTAATGAAGAGGAAGCCGAGGATGGAAGTATTGATAAATTTGTTTCAGAGGGAGCTGTGTTACCCTGTGAAGATGACGATGGAGCTGAGCAGGCTGAAGGAGGTGGAAGGTTGGCTCCCCATGCACATATGCTTGCAGCGAGAAATCATACAAGGGAAGCACCAGATGTTAGCCCATCTCAATTTAGAACACCCATAACTCATGAGCATGGTGAGCCATCTGGACATGGTGGACATCAAACAGGTTCACAGGTAAGTAGTGAATCAAATCCTACTTTAGCTTCATTGAAAAATAAATTTAAAGGTCAAAAGACTAGAAGCTTAAGAGAATTATATGATCAGAATGAAGAAGTAGATCGGATTGCAAATTTTGCATTAATGGCATGTGATCCTCTAAGTTTTAATGAAGCTGCTAAAGAGGATGTCTGGATAAAAACAATGGATGAGGAGATTGATTACATTGAAAGAAGTAACACTTGGGATCTTGTCGATTTACCTGAAGGTAAGAAGATCATTGGTGTTAAGTGGGTTTATAAGACTAAGTTGAATGTAGAAGGTGAAGTTGAAAAGTATAAGGCAAGACTTGTAGCTCAGGGGTTTAGTCAGCAACCCGATATTGATTACAATGAAACCTTTGCTCATGTACCAAGAATTGACACAGTGAGGATGGCCTTAGCTATTGCAACTCAAAATAAATGGATCATGCATTAGATGGACGTTAAATCTGCATTCTTCAATGGATGTTTGGAAGAAGAGGTTTATGTAAGACAACCTCCGGGTTATGAGATTGATAAGCACATAGATAAAGTTTACAAGTTAAGGAAATCTTTATATGGATTGAAGAAAGAATCCAAAGTTTTGTATAGCAGGATTGATGAGTACCTGATTAGTGTTAGATTCAATAGAGTCCATGTGAACCAACTCTGTATACAAAGGTAAACCAGGAAGGTAAAATTTTGATTGTTTGTCTATATGTTGATGACTTGATTTTTACTAGAGATCTATCTGTAGATGATGTTAAAAATAGCATGAAAATAGAGTTTGAGATGATTGATTTAGGATTGATGAAATATTTCCTTTGAATTGAAGCAGATCAATCTCATGATGGCATTTTCATTTGTCAAACTAAATATGAAAATGGAGTATTGAAAAGGTTTAGAATGTTGAATTGTAAACCAACTGCAACACCAATGGCATCTGGTACTAAACTTAGAAAATATGATGAGGGATCATATGTTGATCCAACTCTGTATAAGAAGAGGGTTGGAAGACTTATGTATTTAACAACAACGAGACCTCATATTATGTTTTTTGTAAGTTTAATTTCCAGATTCATGGAGACTCCAAAAAGTACTCATTGGCAAGCAAAAAAGAGGATTCTAAAATACATTACTGGAACAATAGATTTTGGTATCCGATACACATCAAACTTGAACTTTGAGCTGATCGGATACACTGATAGTGATTTTGTAGGTTCCATTGATGATAGGAAGAGCACATTTGGTTATGTGTTCAACGTTGGATATGGAGCAGTGGCATGAGAATCAAAGAAACAACCCATAGTGACTTTATCTTCTATTGAGGCAGAGTATATTGCAACAGCAACAGCTGCATGTCAAGTTGTATGGATGAGAAGAATATTGAATGAATTATTGCATGAGCAAAATGGTGCAACTCAGATTGTCGATAATAATAAATATGCCAATGCACTGTCAAACATCGATACACGAACACCAATCTGCCTCCATTTTTTTTTACAATTTTGGGATTTTATAAAGTGGTAAATTTTAATAAGATTTCATTTTATAAAGTGGTGATACATGTACATTTGGGATAAAGACATGAGCAATCCTTAAAAATAAATATAAATGAATATTATGAACCGAAATTATAATATATTTATTTATTCATCTAAGTAATTAGTACTATTTAAAATAACAATTATTAAGGCTATAACTTAGAATATCCATGTAGGTTTTATCTACCTACAATTGACATGGTGCAATTGTAATCAGGTAAGTGAATGTACTTACAGTGTTTGAGGAGGAATATGCATATGCATATGAAAGTGTTGTTCTAGCATATAAAAACATGACCATTATGAGTAATAAATTTTTGTAAAGCACAAATGAGAGAGTATGCATGTGAATATGTTGCCTTTAGGTTGTTCGACATTGGTTGCATTGAAGTTGAAAATAATAAGGTGAAATATATAGATGAGGGAACAAAATAAATGAGAGAGTTGAAGGAAAAATACGAAACTTGATATGACATAGAAGGAAAAAATACCCACAAACATAAATACGAGAACCATAGGCATACGGGAATGCCAATGCAAATAAAGATGGGGTATCTACAACAAAGGAAAAAGTGATTTAGTAAGAAATAATAATAGCAAAAAAAATTAATATCAAATGAAAAGAAGAAAGAAAGGAAAATATCAATGGTGTGAACCGACAATTTTGATAGGAGGTCCAACTAGACTAAGCACAAAAGCGGACACAGATGAAACTATTTTATTTGGATGATGGTATCTTGTGTCGATGCCCATGACGTCACGTCAAGAGGAAATGGAAAGTTTATGAATTTTGTGAACCTTTTGGAAGCACTGCGATGTCTATTCCAAAAAGTTAGTGAACACAAATTTGTATAATTTTTTAATAGAAAATTGGGTTAGAAAATATAAAACGTATGGTGGAATTAATGACCACTACATTTTATAAGCCGAGAAGTAATTACTTAGGCAATGTGGGTATGAGAGCTGCAATGAAGAGGTGCAAAGAAAAATGAAAATGGATTTGTTAGATTAAAATGTACGGTGGAATTAATGACCACTACATTTTATAAGCTGAGAAGTAGTTACTTAGGTAATGTGGGTATGAAAGCTGCAAAGAAAAATGCAAATGGACTTGTTAGATGAGAAATGATGGAAAAGATTTGAAATGAAGTAAGATCTCTTCTTGATTCCTCCATAAGACACGAGGATTTTTTTTTATTTTTTTGTACATTTCGAAGGTAAATTCTAAGGAGATGTGAAGATCTTTCACGGATGAAACTGTGGTTATTGTAGTGAAATTCGTACTTTGTCATTCAATTGGGCAAATACCAATAATGGAAAATAATCTAGAAAGAAAGGTATAACAACGATCACGAACGACAGAAGGAAATATTACCTTATGAGTTAAAATTACATGTTGAAAGTTAAATAGTTAAATTCCAATTATAAGGTTCTTTAAAGTAATCCTTTTACATTTATTTGAACTCTAATTAACATGCAAACTAGAAAACATAAACAAACCTACCATGTAACTTGGTAATCTTAGGAGTACTTCACCCATTAGATTAACAACGCCATAAAAATTATTTAAATGAACAATTCATATGATTGCGAATCAACATAGCTATTGAAAGATCATTGCCATACCTTTTGATTATGGTAACAAAAGGTATGGTACCTTGTATAACTAAAGACCTATCATTTATTGAAAGTTACCAAATTACCATGGTGAGAGGTTTGTATATTTGTTGGGCCAAGCATTGAAAACCTAATGACCTTTATTAAGAGGAAAATATGAAAACCTTTAATAAGGGGAGGGAGATGTAATGAAAATGAGTCTAGTGATAATTTGTGTGGTAAGTTAGAAAGTATACAAACTTAATGAATTATTATTTTTTTAAATTCTTATCCACATCTAATAGAAATTTTGTTGAAAGTCACAGTTCCATTTAATGATTAATAGAAAATTTGAGCTTAAAACTTTGTTGTTAGAAACTTTATCCCAATTTAAAATAACCTAAATATTTGTAATTTTGATGATTGGGGTGGAACTTTGTCTAGTAAAAAATTTAATTAAACAAACTGCAAAAATTAAACTTTTTCACTCTTCAAATCACTCCATAATTTGTTACCTAGTTATTTTTCATTTTGTTTTGGAAATTTCCTATACAATAGCACAAGGCCTGCCCTTAATATCAATTTGAGGTATTACTTTAATTATTATCTTAGCTCTTATAAAGGGTGTAGCTTCATGGTGTACAAGTCCCTAAGCACTTAGGTGTGATTTGTCTTTATGTATAGAATTATCATTCTTAGTGAATGTGTGAATTTAATATATAATTAACTAATATTTATGCATAAAAGCGAGTGAATTAGTTTGATGTGGCGAAACAAATAATTATTAATTAAGTTGGGAAAAAGTTCAATGGAAAAGTAATTTGAACATGAATACGGGTGTGTTATATCAAGTGTGTTTATTGTTATAACACATTTTTTTAGAGGCATTGGATAGACCTTGATTATTGTATATACATCGTTTAGTATATTTGAGGGTGGTATAGAGTCTCACGAGCTAGATCATGTACTTCAACTTGACAGTCACAAGGAGGCTTGGGTATGCCTGTACAACATCAAATTAGTTATATTACATGTATATCTCAAAAGGACAAAATGATAGACCAATTTCAAATATTTTATTCTCAAAACTCAAATTTATAAAACACTGTAAAAAATGATCTAGACTTAGTTCTTTTGGGATTTCTAAAAAATAATAAAGTTTTTTACAGTGCTTTGAAATTTTAAAATGTGTTTGTCGAGAGGAATAGGATTAGGGCTCCTGCGAACCAAAAAAAGATAAACATAAACAACAAAAAATTTTAAGAAGGAAGAAGGTGGCTAGATGCAGAACAACAAGATATGGAAAAAAGACAAAGAGAAAGTTATCAGATTTCGGTTAAACCTTTCTATTCAAAGAAGCAAAATAAATGGATGAAAACTTGAAAGAAAATCAGAATTTGACTAGCATGGACTTACTATGATGGTATCTCTCATTCTTTCATTTTCTTTTTGTTCTCCTTTGATTCTCCTCACTTATAGTTATTGGAATTGACCAAACTGTTATTTCTTGGCTTTCTTTAGTTAACTTATCAATTTCTCTTTTAAATCAATCTTCAATGTAATTTTCATGGGCGCAACATTTATCTCATGTCTATTTTTCATATAAAATAGCCCCCCTTCTAAATATGTTAGGTCGTGAGAAATACCATGGATTGATGCTTCAATGTATTGATTTTTCATAGAGTAATCAACAAGCCAATTATCAATTTATTCTTCGTCATACTCAATTATACCATTGAATTTTTCAGTCGATAATCCCTTTAGTATTTCCACGTGTTCATCAATTTAATTGTTGAATTTTTCATAAACATTGAATTAAGATTAATTTTGGATCTTGAACCTCATTGTTGCTACGTGCTATGCATATTTATGTAATCCTTCTGAATAATTCTTCTCTTTTTATTATGAATTCATTGCATTTTTTAACAATGTTTCTTATATTTTTAATCTTTACTATCCAACATGCATTCAACTATTTGATTATACTGGGAGAAGGAATATCTTCTTCTCTCCTCTTCACCTCTGTCATATTTGAAAATTTAATCCAAAATGGAAATACAACATCTATATAAAACCCTTCTTCATTTTTAAAATCATCTTGAAGATATCCATGGAATGCATGTGCTCTCGAACCAAAAGAATCAATTTTTTATAGACTTCTCGAGCCTCTATTACAAGTGACATTCTCTTTTAAATATTTTTCTCAACATAATTTTGAATGACCGTATGCAAACTTAATGATCCTTCGAATTTGATACAAGATGTCATTGGTTTTATAATTGTTAAAGGGCTAGCCAGAATGGGAAGAGGCTTTAAGGAAATTTCCAATTCTTTGAACTTTTCCTCTAAGCTGGCATTCTCGACTTCCAAACCATCAATAGAATGATTGAGTGCATCCCCAGTTTCCTTATGAATTTTGGAAATTCAGTATGGTCACATATACTTGATGTCAACATTTGAGCGAGATTTTCCTTTCTTATTTCTAGGGTAGTTTCTTTCCAAAATTATATTTCTAGAATCTTTATAATAAACAACACTCTAAATAGTAAAGGATTGTTCTTCACTAAAAATTTCATTCATGACGACATCCAATGTATAATCTTGTTGAACAACATGAGCCTGTTTTTATATTCCAAGAAATATCTTTTCAATCTATGCTTCCAATTCCATATCTTCCAAAAAGAAGATTTGAATGTGATTTTCTAAGAGATTGTTCTCTTCCTCCTGCAATGGGTTTTTTATTTTCTTTCTTAAAAGAAATTTGTGGGAACTTTCCATTTTTCCAAAGGGAGGATTTTTATCTCCTCCTCCACTAGAGATATTGTTGACAGACTTCTTAACTCGATAGGACATTAGAGAACTGCTCCTGGATGTAGTATTATTCAAAGTGACAACTAGATATTGAGAACTCCTTTCACCGAGATTTTTTCCTTTCTGTTTATAAAGATCATTACTATTGAGTAATGTTTTCAAATCAACAGTGTCAGGTGCAAGAGTCTTATGGCTATGGACTTCTTCTTCTTCACTCAAAAAAGTTTGAATGATAGAATTACTAAACCCCACTGATTGCATACATTCAAAAAAGACTTTGTTTGGGTCAAAACCTTTGATATTTTCAGTATATTTCGAATAGAAATTGTTAAAATGACTTGCAAATTCATCAATTTTATTTAAATTCCTCAATAAAAAATCTCCAATCTTCCACGGAAAAGGAATAATTTTTTTTTTCCTTTTTTCATGGAAAAAGTTCAACTAGAAATTACATTTCCTTGCTACCTTTGTGATGAATAATTTATCAAGCACAAAATATGGAATAAAGGAAGGATTTTTTTTTGAACAAAATATTCTTATAATACTATGATTTTCTATTCTCTATATCGGTCTTTTCTTCTCTAGAAATTTGAAAGCTTCAATAGATATCTTCGAAGTGATTTCTCCCAAGAAAAGTTTCTTGAAGACTGAAACAAAGTCATTATAAAGTTTATAGAAAAATAAAGGGGTTTTGTGCCTCCATAATTCTCGATACCAAAAGGTAATAGGGTCCGCTTCACATTTTACCCTCTTACTGATAGTCAAATTTGGGAAATGGAAATAATGAACGATAGAAAATATAAAAAAGAAGCCATGAAAATTTTCCTATCCTTTTTGTAGTGTGATAATTGGGAAGTGGTTTCGATAGAAATGAGCTTACCCCAATCAAAAACATATTTCTTTTGGAGTGTAAAATACAAAATATATAAAATCATCTGAGATATGGAAGCGATATTCTCCTGACCTGTTATTTTGGTAAATAACCATGTGATTTCTAGATAAGGATTTTTCAAAGAGTCAACCTGAATTATGGTTATGCCTATTGGTATAGATTCAAGATTATCCAAGTTCTCTGGAAAGAGGTTGAGCCCATTATTATGTTTCTTCAAAAACTATTTGCAATCTTCAACTTTGAAGGTGAGAGTGGGATTTGGCAACTTTAACATTTTGCAGAAGACTTGAGGAGACAAAGATATTGGAGAATGTCCCTCGATTTGTATGACCCTTTGATTCAATATGTATTTGTCAACACACCATGAAACTATTTCTTTAGAATCGAAAACTTATGGAACATAACCAACAAGAGAAATACCATATTCCCAAATCACAGTCCCATTTCTTTGAGTATAAGGAGGGGAGGAATAATATGAGTATTCTCTCAACCACTAGAAATTAACATCTTTGCGGCCAAAAAAAATAAAAGTATCAACAAAAAACTGTTGTTGAGCTGATGCTGTGATTAAGTTGATAGAACTATTTCTTTAGCTAGATAATGGTTACAAATGATCCTTTTAGAGAGATAATGATAATTTAATCCCTTCACAGATGAGGATTAAATTAGAATTTAATGAATATTTCTCGAGCCTTTCACCATTAATAATGACCTTTTCGAAGTTATTAAAACAATTGTTATCATTTAAATAATACTTAACACATATTGGGAAAATCAAAGTAATGGCAGGGACTGATGCGAGAGAAGTTCAATATCAAATTTTTGTGAACTCGTGAACCCACAGTTGGATAAGTGATCCAAATAAACTAATTATAGAATGGTAGTCAATTGGACTCGTGAGAATTAGAAGAATGGAGCTGTAACATCCCACTCTGGCCCACTTACAAAACTTATTCTTTGAGGACACTTGCTCGCAAGTGATCTGGATTTTATGATGATAAAACTTTTCCCTTCATTATGATGTGTTAAGTTATATGATAGGATGTTTTTACTACATTGATGTAGACAGGTGTTGCTGACTCAGTTTCATTGAGTGTGCAGGGTTCGGACCTTGAGGATGCAGAGGCATCGGTGGAACTCCCTTGGACTCCGGATTGAGTCAGGGAGTGGGCTATTTGGGTCGTTTCATTTACGGTGATATTGTTTTGTTTTGATGATATGCTATTGATTTTATGATATGTGGTTGACATGATCTGACATGGTGGTTGATGATGCAGGCTGACGATATCTTGCCGACCAAGACTCACATATGGAGTAAAGGGGCCAAACATGAGTTCCAGAGAGATTGAGGGAGAGGTGTGGACAACAGCCCTGCCAAAACCTACTAGCACTCTCACCGTGGCTCGAACTGTAGGTTAACGATTACTTAGTTCGAGAGGATCAACGATGCCATGAGGGCAGACTGCGACAGTCGCTCACGATGATTCTAAGGGGTGCGCAATAAGGTGGGGGCCTTATTCCTTAGAGCCCTTAGTCTCCCACAAGCTCACCTCGTGGAGTGTTGACTCCAGGGGTTATAGAGTCTACCAATCCATCAAGCTAGCGAGTGGCACCCTTGGAGCACGTGGTGCATCCTAAAGGGCACGTCGTGCAAAGAAATGCAAATCAACGAGTGGCACCCTTGGAGCATGTGGTGCATCCTAAAGGGCACATAGCGCAAACGAAGAAAACAAGGCGAGTGGCACCCTTGGAGCACGTAGTGCGTCTAGAAGGGCACGTCGCGTTGATGATGAGGATGAGACAACCTAGATGACCCTAGACCTTAACGCC
>ML784736.1:219138-232636 GCA_009831015.1 Picea engelmannii
CTCTAAGATAAATTTGACCAAGCCCTAAGAAAAGATCCTACAAAAATAAACCTAGGGCATAAACTAAAACCCACCTAGGTGTTAATTAAAGTCTTCTTAAAAGTAAAGGGGGTAAAGTAATGGGGGAAATAAATTAAGCAAAAACCTTGGCTTTTAAATGATAAAGAGGAAATAAATTTTTTTTATTAAAAGTATTGGCAGTATAAAAGCTAGGAATAAAAATATATATATATATGTATATCTATTGAAAAGATTAAAAATCTGCATTTATCTTTTGGGTTTAAATAATAATAAAATAATAATAAAGGAGAGGAATAAAAATGGAATTAGGGAAACTAGAAATAAAGGAAACTTAAATTTGGAAAGTAGGGGACATAGGGTAAAAAGCAAAAAGGAATCTGCATTTAAGGAGTTACTAAAATTCAGAAACTTCATTTTAGGAAAGTGATTAAAAGGATGAGAGGGGATTTAGGAACCCTAGGAGTAATTTAAGGAGCGATTTTGGGGGAGTGAGGGAATTTAGTTTTTTAATTATTAAAAAGAATTTAATTATTGGAGAACCCTAGGGATGAGTGACACTTGGATGGCGGAGATTGTTTAGAGGTTGGTCATTAAAAATTAATTAATTAATAATTAGGAAAGTAGGTGGGTCTCATTTTTTTTTCTATAAAAAAAAGGGAAAGGAAGGAAAAAAGGGATGAACGGTTAGCGTAACGTTACGCTGCCGAATTGTGGTTTGACGGATTTTCTTGTGAGGAGTTGGGTGTATCTCAGCTATGTTGGAGTGGTAGCTCAGCCGTGGAGGTGAGCTGAGACGCTAGTCTATCTTTGGTTCTTGTGTGTCCCCTTTGCGGCTCGGGGGGCTAAGGGGGAAGCAGAGTACCCCTAGCGTTTGGCTGGGAGGTACCGGTGAGCTTTCTGTGGTCGGCGAGCAGGAGAAGCAAGGAGCGCAGGATGCGGCGCGGAGCACAGGACGTCTTCCGAAGTCGGCGAGAGGCAACGGTATGAATTTTACATTCTGGTAGAGTAGATTGTCTAGTTATTCTCTTAGGCAATTATGATGCATTATGTGTAATATGTGGCTTCAGCTATTGTGGTTCTCTTTCGTGTGCTACAGCGATATCGTCGGGACTCTTTTGTTGGGTTAAAATTGTTGATAGAAGTGGATTTCTGGAATTTTCATTCTTATATTTAGTTGCGGTTGATGATGGTAGTGACTCATTTGGGAAAAGAAACTGATATGTGGGTTTCCTTTGAGATTGGGCATTCATGTGGATTGATTCGGCCCTTCTGCCTCCTGGTTTCATTTATTCTTTCATGATTTCGATCTGGCATTTGCTTTCTGGGTTTGGGGCGTTTTATTCCAAGCCTGAGGGATTTTTTTTTATATGGGGCATTTGTTGGTTATTGAGCGTTTCTTTTGGGGACTGTGGGTGGTCTCTTGTTTTCTATGGTTATTTTGGCAGTGGGCACTTCATGTATAATCTGTCGTCCCTCATTGATTGTCTTCCATTTCATTTTTTTTTATAACCGACAATTCGTTTTTCATGAACAAACATTCCTTTTGTTAAATCAGCAATTCGTTTTACTACTCAGGCAACTTGAAATCAACCCCAAGCAATCTCTGGCCACATTTTAAATCTTAATGGGCATTCTGTCTTGTTGTTTTCTGTCTAAGATTTGATTTTCATTTAACTGATCGTCCGAATTTGGGTTGTTGTAACGATACAATGGCGTTTGTTACTGAACGTGTGGGTTGTTGTTGTATGCGCCCTGTTGTTTTCAATGATCACCCTTAAAAGCAAGTCGATTTTGCCAACAAAAACTAAATTACGAAATTGTTGTAGTAATAATGCCTTTGGAACAGTTATAAAACTTCAATGACATTATAAATTCAATTGAAGGAATCTTTAACTGCCGTAGTCATGAAACGTTCTGGTATTGGGCTCTTTCTACCACACAATGACATGCATATAACCTCCAGAGTTCGCGCATGCTTCTTCTCTTGTTTTTTTTGTGTGTTAAAAATTGCCGTATAATGTTGGTCTATCTTGGGTTGGGCGTTCTGCAGCTGTATGATTGAGCATTTTTCTTTGCACTTGTGTTTTGGGGCGTTTTTCCCTTGCTCTGTGGTGTTCTCTCCTGAACTGACTCCCTTTTACATTGCATTTTATCTCATGGCATCTTAATGGTATTGCAACCCTATTTGCACTCTGCACGCAAATTCAAATCCCATTGCTTCTGATGTATATCCGGTCTGCGTTACTATTGGGTCTGTTCCCCATTCTGACAATGGAGCAGAGTCATCATAACCACTGCCTACCGATTGATTTTTTTTTCTCATTAATGCTAAGTCGTTGATTTTGTCTATCGTCATGGTTGGTTAGATAATGGATGGTGTTAACAAAAAAGAGCAGTCACGATCCTTTCTTTCCAGGTTGTTAGTTCTCATTACATTTAATGGTTATTTCCCTTTTAATATTCGTCATGGTTACTTAAATATCGTTCCTGAATTTTTGCCAATATATCCTGAGGTTGTCATTTGCTTTTATTTAATAATAAATTATTGACCTTCGTGGAATTACTGAAATCATAGAATGAACCAAAAGGGTTCTGTCCATGATTCACACACGTGGTTTTTTCAAACGGATTTGCTGCTCAATTAGATGGTTGATATAACGCTAGATTTCCTGATTGAATCTTGGTAACTGATGTTTATATCTATCATTTAAGGAAGGAGTGGAAGATTTAGAAGTTTTACTGTTGACGAACAATTCCGCCACCTGGCTGATTTAAATAAAAATAAAACACCAAAAACAAAAGCCCTTCAATTTAATTAATGGAGACTAACAATCTACAGACTTACGGTCTCTCTCATGGTTTGTCCCTTGAATTAATTAAATACCAGAACACCGAATATACGTATTTTAGAATGTTTTTATATTGATCGTCATTTGAACTATAACTGTTTTAATATTGACATTTGAAATCTGGATGTTGGATACAAGGCTCCTTTAAATATTGTTATATTCCACCTGGAAGTGTTAGTTTAGTTGCTGTTATGATTTGTGTTTCAATCTTGATGTCTTATTGTTATCTTTAAATTCTGAGGATACGTATGTATTTGAGGTGATTTTATATGTGAACAGGACATTTGGTATTTGAATATGCTGTTATTTTGATACATGAAGTGATATGGTAATTTTCAGATTATGCAGTTAATTTAAATATGATATTTTAAATGTGAGTGTATATTGACTTACTTTAACAGGGTTACATTCATTTAAATTTTCTTTTAACTTTTTCATTTTTAAATATTTCTTTTATTTCGATTAGGTGTTGTCTTTACTCTGTTTTTCTCAATCATAATTAAATTTTGGTTGGTTTCCCTATGATATAACAAAGAAAACACATAAAAAGTTGGAATATTAAAAAAAATAAAAATTGAAAGGGCCATAGGAATATCTTTCCATGCTTAGAGAAATTGATTTTTATGTACAAGTTAGTAACGCAATTTAATGTATAAAGTTAGTAACGAATTTAATGTATACAGTTAGTAATGCTATCTAATGGAACCAATTATTTCTTCTCTCTAAAATTAATTTTCAAAGGCATTATAACGCACATAAATGGAAGCTGCACTAATGCACTTTATTACAACTAATGAATTATAAATATCTTCACTTGAATATGCACTATAAATGTGTTCATTAATGTGAGTGTATATTGACATTGGGAACCTATACTTTAATTACAATGTCACTTTGTCCTTTAAATATGGATATTTTAGGTCCCTTCTAGTTATTTAAATAATGTCATTTAAATATTGTAATGGTTATATCTTGTCATTTGCATATACAATGGTTTCCTGATATATTCACTTATGATGATAATTTTATTGCTATAGGTAAGGAAAAATGTTAAGCATACCGATGTCATGGAAATATTGTTTATAAATTTCCTAGTTGTAATGTATGGTTGAAATAGGAAATTGTGTTGTTCTTACCTTATAAACATGATGGCAAGATTAGAGTTGAACGTATGACCTATAGTTATTTCAATGTTGTTGTAATTAGAAAGGAGATGATATGGTTTTCTTGTTGTGATGTCAGTGTAGTCTCTTGACATTGATAAGACATACTCAGTGGAATGCCCGGAGTTATATGCATTAAATTACTCAGAGTTGGTGTTGAATTTGGGTTTTGTTGTCGGAGTCCTCTTATCACGCGCCATCCGTAAGGGGTGTATTGTTCTTCTTATTTACGTTGTACTTGACTGTATTGAGTTAGTTGCTTGGTGTGTTGTGTCGGATGGGATGTAGACACCTCCATGTTCCTCAGAATAGTCGCCAGCCCTGAGACCTTAAATGGTTAAAATCGATGGGAACCTAGGCTTGAGCATTGCTTATGTGTCTTGGAGGTCCTAAGCATTGAAGGGTAGGACGGGTGGGAGGTCAGTCGCATTTAGCAGTCAGTTGTACTTTTCGTGTGATCATCATTTATGCATGTGGTTACGTGTCATGTGTCCAGGTCATCTTCATATGTTCATCCTGGTTGCGTCGTATTCTTCATCGGGTGGTGACGCAGAGTCCAATGGGTTGTTGTTGTTTCCTTGTACACACACACACACACTTTTAAAAAAAATAGAAAAAAAAATTTGCACCTATTATTGGAGTGGTTTTCGTAACGAGGCGGTTCGTTACATATGGTATCAGAGCAGGTTCGACTCGTGACTTGGGATTCACTACGAGTTCCGTTGACATGATTATGTTGATTATTCTGTCGCTGATCGAGTTGATTGTTGTGTGCAGGTAATCATGGTTAGAGGATGCTGCAGAGGCAGACGATGGGGTGCTAGGGGAGGAGGCGTGACGCCTCCAGCAGCATCCATGCCTAAGGGGTCTAACCCCCAGGGAGGCGAGCAGGTCCTTGGGCAGGAGAAGATCACAGTTTCCGATGTTGTGGGGATGATGAGATCTTTTCAGCGCATGTCCGAGGCACTGATCAGTAGATTGGACAGAGATGAGGCTAGGGCGCCGACACCTGCTGAGGTTCTGCCGCGCGCACCGGCCGTTATTGGCAGCATTCACCGTGAACTCGAGAAGGTGAAATTTCCCAAGTTCTTTTGTGCCCCGGATGGTGCAGCCGCCGATGCATGGTTGGAGAATATGGCGATGTGCTTCGCACTTCGATATTATACCTCCAACATGAAGGTTCGCATGGCGGTCTTTCAACTAAATGGGAGTGATCTTCTATGGTGGAAGACGCTACTGCCACAGCTAAACATGGTCGTTGAAGACATGTCATGGGAACTGTTCGAGGAATGGTTCCGAGAGAGGTATCTTTCTGAGGAATTCATTGAGCGTCAGCTCAATGAGTTCAACGCATTACGACAGGGAGGTTGTACGGTGCCCAAGTACGAGGCACGTTTTATGGAGCTGCTTCGGTATGCTCCACATCTGAACACTCAGAAGCTCAAGGTCAACAGGTTCGTATTTGGCCTTAACGACAGCCTGCGTGCAAAGGTAAGGATTCTGATGCCTCAAACCTTGCACGACGTTGTCCAAAAGGCCCTCATAGCAGAGGAGGAGCTCATCAGCGGGGGTCAGACTAGGACTCCATCGAGACCAGCAGGATAGGGTTCCGCTGGTAGACCGTAGCATCAGACACCGGCAAGACATACGTCGAGATATCGTGGCTTCCAGAGGGGATCCACGCTCACTACACCTCGACGGCCGCCGCCTCAGCAGCAGACACCTTACTGAGGACCACAGTAGCAGCAACAGTGTCGCCCGCAGCAACAACAGTTTAGGCCTGTTCAGCAGAACAGACTAGGTTTCTAGGCGTGTGGGCCGTCATCTTCTACTTCGGGTACCAGGACTACTGGGCCGAAGAAGGGGTGTTGGACATGTGGGGAGCCACACTACCAATGCGACTTTCCTGTGGAGAGGACCAGGGCATCCGGATCAGCCGGATCTACTACAGTGGGAGATATGGGCAAGGCCCATCGGATTCATGCAGCGGTGAATAACCGCCAGGCAGAGCACCAGTCCACTATGCTTGAGACGACAGGCACTGTCGCTGACCAGACCCTTAGTATTTTGATAGACCCAGGTGCTACTGAGAGTTTTATTTCTGGTGCAACGCTGAAAAGGTTTAAGGTAAAGGCAGTCGAATAGGATGAGTTTAGCTTCGTAGAGATGGCTTCGGGAGCCAAACAGAAGGTCGGAGGAAAGGTTACGGGCAATGCCCTTAACCTGGGAGAGTTTGTCACGAGGGTCAACTTATACGTCATTATCTTAGGATATTATGACGTCGTGATCGGCATGGATTGGTTGGAATCGCATGAGGCGATACTCATCTGTAAGATGAAATGGTTGAGCTTAGTTGATGATGAAGGACAGAGATGTGTGATCGTAGGACGGAACTAGGGAGTATCCTTGAGGTTCGTCTCTTCCTTACAGTTACAGAAGAGTATGCACAAGGGGTGCAAGATTTATGCGATCCTTGCACTCAACGAAAAGGGAGTAGCAGAAGGTCTAGAACACCTTCCGGTGGTGAAGGAGTTTGCGGACGTATTTCTAGAGGAGTTGCCTGGGATGCCACCGGAAAGAGATTTGGAGTTTACTATAGACCTGAAACCGGGGACTGAACCGATAGCGAGAACGCGTTATCGGATGTCGACCCCGGAGTTGCAAGAGTTAAAAGTGGAACTGAAGGAGTTGTTGGATCTAGGACTAATACGTCCTAGTGTGTCACCGTGGGGTGCACCCATCATTTTCATTCGGAAGAAGGACGGATCGTGGAGGCTTTCCATCGACTATCGTCAACTGAACAAGGCTACGATCAAGAATCAGTACCCCTTACCAAGAATTGATGATCTGTTCGATCAGATGAAGGGTGCGATGGTGTTCTCCAAGATCGATTTTCAATCACGGTATCACGAGTTACGGATCAAGGAGGACGACATCCCTAAGACCGCTTTTAAGACAAGATTTGGACATTACGAATTTACTGTTTTACCGTTTGGACTGACAAACGCCCCCGGGGTATTTATGAGCTTGATGAAAAGGGTGTTCCGCAAGTACTTGGACAAGTTCATCCAAGTATTCATTGATGATATTTTGATCTACTCTCGGACGACGGACGAGCATGAAGAGCACTTGCGCTTGGTACTACAATGTTTATGAGAACACAAATTATATGGGAAGCTGTCCAAATGCTCTTTTAATCAATCCAGGATTCACTACTTAGGGCATGTCATCTCTGGCGAAGGTAGGGCTAGTGACTATATTGAGTTAGTTGCTTGGTGTGTTGTGTCGGATGGGATGTAGACACCTCCATGTTCCTCAGAACAGTCGCCAGCCCTAAGACCTTAAATGGTTAAAATCAATGGGAACCTAGGCTTGAGCGTTGCTTATGTGTCTTGGAGGTCCTAAGCATTGCAGGGTAGGATGGGCGGGAGGTCAGTCGCATTTAGCAGTCAGTTGTACTTGTCGTGTGATCATCATTTATGCATATGGTTACGTGTCGTGTGTCCGGGTCATCTTCATATGTTCATCCTGGTTGCGTCATATTCGTCATCGGGTGGTGACACCGAGTCGAATGGGTTGTTGTTGTTTCCTTGTACACACGCACACACACACTTTTAAAAAAAACAGAAAAAAAAAAAAATTGCACCTATTATTGGAGTGGTTGTCGTAACGAGGCGGTTCGTTACATATGGTATTAGAGCGGGTTCGACCCGTGACTTGGGATTCACTACGAGTTCCGTTGACATGATTATGTTGATTATTCTGTCGTTGATCGAGTTGATTGTTGTGTGCAGGTAATCATGGTTAGAGGATGCCGCGGAGGCAGACGATGGGGTGCTAGGGGAGGAGGCGTGACGCCTCCAGCAGCATCCACGCCTGAGGGGTCTAACCCCCAGGGAGGCGAGCAGGTCCTTGGGCAGGAGCAGATCGCAGTTGCCGATGTTGTGGGGATGATGAGATCTTTTCAGCGCATGTCCGAGGCGCTGATCAGCAGATTGGACAGAGATGAGGCTAGGGTGTCGACACCTACTGAGGTTCCGCCACGCACACCGACCGTTACTAGCAGCATTCACCGTGAACTCGAGAAGGTGAAATTTCGCAAGTTCTTTTGTGCCCCGGATGGTGCAGCCGCCGAGGCATGGTTGGAGAATATGGCAATGTGCTTCGCACTTCGAGATTATACCTCCAACATTAAGGTCCGCATGGCGGTATTTCAACTAAAGGGGAGTGATCTTCTATGGTGGAAGATGCTACTACCACAGCTAAACATGGTCGTTGAAGACATGTCATGGGAACTGTTCAAGGAACAGTTCCGAGAGAGGTATATTTCTGAGGAATTCATTGAGCGTGAGCTCAATGAGTTCAACGCATTACGACAGGGAGGTCGTACGGTGCCCGAGTACGAGGCACATTTTATGGAGCTGCTCCGGTATGCTCCACATCTGAACACTCAGAAGCTCAAGGTCAACAGGTTCATATTTGGCCTTAACGGCAGCCTGCGTGCAAAGGTAAGGATTTTGATGCCTCAAAACTTGCACGACGCTGTCCAAAAGGCCCTCATAGCAGAGGAGGAGCTCATCAGTGGGGGTCAGACCAGGACTCCATCGAGACCAGCAGGACAGGGTTCCGTAGGTACACCATAGCATCAGACACCTGCGAGACATACGCCGAGATATCGTGGCTTCCAGAGGGGATCCATGCTCACTACACCTTGACGACCACCACCTCAGCAGCGGACACCTTACCGAGGACCACAGCAGCAGCAGCAGTGTTGCCCGCAACAGCAGCAGTTTAGGCCTATTCAGCAGAATAGACCAGGTTTCTTGGCGAGTGGGCCATCATCTTCTACTTCGGGTACCAGGACTACTGGGCCGAAGAAGGGGTGTTGGACGTGTGGGGAGCCACACTACCAATGCGACTGTCCTGTGGAGAGGACTAGGGCGTCCGAATTAGCCGGATCTACTACAGTGGGAGATATGGGCAAGGCCCATCAGATTCATGCAGCGGTGAATAACCGCCAGGCAGAGCACCAGTCCATTGTGCTCGAGACGACAGGTATTGTCGCTGATCAGACCCCTAGTATTTTGATAGACCCAGGTGCTACTGAGAGTTTTATTTCTGGTACAGCACTGAAAAGGATTAAGGTAAAGGCAGTCGAACAGGACGAGTTTAGCTTCGTAGAGATGGCTTCGGGAGCCAAACAGAAGGTCGGAGGAAAGGTTACGGGCAGTGCCCTTAACCTGGGAGAGTTTTTCATGAGGGTCAACTTATACGTCATGATCTTAGGATCTTATGACGTCGTGATCGGCATGGATTGGTTGGAATTGCATGAGGCGATACTCAATTGTAAGATGAAATGGTTGAGCTTAGTTGATGATGAAGGACAGAGACATGTGATCGTAGGACGGAACCAGGGAGTATCCCTGAGGTTCGTCTCTTCCTTATAGTTACAGAAGAGTATGCACAAGGGGTGCAATCTTTATGCGATCCTTGCGCTCAACGAAAAGGGAGTAGCAGAAGGTCTAGAACACCTTCCGGTGGTGAAGGAGTTTGTAGATGTATTTCTAGAGCAGTTGCCTGGGATGCCACCGGAAAGAGATTTGGAGTTTACTATAGACCTGAAACTGGGGACTGAACCGATAGCAAGAATGCGTTATCAGATGTCGACCCCGGAGTTGCAAGAGTTAAAAATGCAACTGAAGGAGTTGTTGGATCTAGGACTGATACGTCCTAGTGTGTCACCGTGAGGTGCACCCATCATTTTCATTCGGAAGAAGGATGGATCGTGGAGGCTTTGCATCGACTATCGTCAACAGAACAAGGCTACGATCAATAATCAGTACCCCTTACCAAGAATTGACGATCTGTTCGATCAGATGAAGGGTGCGACGGTGTTCTCCAAGATCGATTTGTGATTAGGGTATCACCAGTTACGGATCAAGGAGGACGACGTCCCTAAGACCGCTTTTAAGATAAGATTTGGACATTACGAATTTACTGTTTTACCGTTTGGACTGACAAACGCCCCCGGGGTATTTATGAGCTTGATGAACGGGGTGTTCCGCATGTACTTGGACACGTTCTTCCAAGTATTCATTGATGATATTTTGATCTACTCTCGGACGACGGAGGAGCATGAAGAGAACTTGCGCTTGGTACTACAATGTTTACGAGAACACAAATTATATGGGAAGCTATCCAAATGCTCTTTTTATCAATCCAGGATTCACTACTTAGGGCATGTCATCTCCGGCGAAGGTATCGCCGTGGATCCTGCCAAGGTTGAGGCTATTATGGAATGGCTTGCGCAGACGAATGTCACAGAAGTGCGTAGTTTTATGGGTTTAGCGGGATACTACTGATGGTTTGTCGAAGGATTTTCGAAGATAGCAGGTCCGATCACGGAGTTGCAGAAGAAAAACAAGAAGTTGTGTGGACAGAGAAATGCGCGGAAGCATTTAGGAGTCTTAAGGAGTTGTTGACAACAACACCGATCCTAAAGGTCCCTGACATGGACGTAGACTTCTTGGTATGCACTGACGCATCCAAAGAAGGTTTAGGTGGAGTCTTGATGCAAGACAGATGAGTGATCGCTTACATTTTGAGGAAACTAAGAAGGCATGAGGAAAACTATGCGACGCATGATTTGGAGTTATTAGCCATAGCATATGCCTTAAAGGTATGGAGACACTACCTTGTTCGACGAAAATTTGAATTAAAGACTGATCATTGTGGACTACAACACATTTTCACACAAAGCGACTTAAACGCGCGACAACGACGTTGGTCGGAATTGCTTAGCGAGTACGACTTCGAGATTACTTACATAAAGGGAACAGTGAACCGAGTGGCAGATGCTTTGAGTTGGAGGCCATGCATCTTTTCGGTGTTGCCTCTTAAGACGAATCTACATGAGAAGATTTTCGCTTTACAGCGTGACGATGACTGGTACAAGGAAGTCGAAGATTTTATTGGACAAAACACTATGATGGTACCACGATATGACGGATTTACCTTTGACAGCAATGCGTTATTGAGATTTAGAGGTCGGATTTATGTACCGCCAAACAACGAGTTGAGGATGTTGATCCTGAGCGAGGCTCATAGAGCAGTTTACATGGCTCACTCGGGAGTTACGAAGATGAGGGCAGACCTTAAGCCCTTGTTCTTCTGGAAAGGAATGAAGGCTAACATAGTCAACTTTGTGGCTAGATGTCTCGAGTGTCAGCAGGTAAATGCTGAACATAGGCACCCGACGGGATTACTTCAACCACATGCCATTCCAGAATCGAAATGGGAAGTCATTTCGACGGATTTTATTGTTGGATTGCCACTGACGGCAAGCAGACACGACTCGATTTTTGTAGTAGTTGACACTCTGACAAAGAGTGCTCACTTTATTCCGGTGCGTACGACGTATCGGGCACCTGACATAGCGAGAGTTTTCATCAGTGAGATTGTGAGGCTACATGGCGTGCCTAAGAAGATTATATCCGATCGAGGATCGGTGTTTACTGGATGATTTTGGATGAGTTTCCAAGAGGCCTTGGGAACTCAACTAAACTTTAGTACTGCGTATCACCCAGAGACTGACGGACATACAGAACGAATGAACCAAACCTTGGAAGACATGTTGCGCATGTACGTGATGAACCAACAAAAGCGTTGGCAGGAATTTTTGCCGCTAGTAGAGTTCGCTTATAACAATGGTTACCAGAGCACCATTAAGATGGCGCCTTTTGAGTTTATTTATGGGCGACCGTGTCAGACGCCCTTGAGTTTGGATCGGCTTGAGGATAGGGTCCTGGTGGGACCAGAAGCGATCCAAGAAATGGAAGAGCAAATGCAAACCATAAGGCAAAGGATAAAAGAAGCGTAGGATCGACAGAAGAGTTATGCCGACGCACACCGAGTCGACCGTAGTTACGAGGTCGGCGATCGAGTCTTCTTGCGGGTAAAACCGCATAAGAGTTCAATCAGGTTTGGAAAGGGAGATAAACTCTCTCCTAGGTTCGTGGGACCTTTCAAGATTGTGGAGAGAAAGGGGCACGTGGCCTATCAACTAGCCTTGCCTGATTCTTTGAGGCGTATGCACGATGTTTTTCATGTATCAGTTTTGAGACATTATGTTAGTGATCCTACACACGTGATTGACATGAGTTCCTTGCAGGTATCGGACGAGGGAGTGCTCATGGCTGAGCCGGTCCGCATTTTACATCATCGCATTCAACAGTTACGACGTCGAATGGTAGATCAGGTTAAGGTCCAGTGGGACAGTTATAGTCCGCACTCGGCAACCTGGGAGGATGCATATGATATGCGCCAGCAGTTTCCATTTTTGTTTGATAGATAGACTTATGATACTGTGGTATTTATCATATTATGGTACATTTATTTCGACATTTATACTGAGAAACTTCGGGATGAAGTTTAGACCAAGAGGGGGTGTATGTAACATCTCGCTCTGGCACACTTACAAAACTTATTCTTTGAGGACACTTGCTCGCAAGTGATCTGGATTTTATGATGATAAAACTTTTCCCTTCATTATGATGTGTTAAGTTATATGACAGGATGTTTTTACTACATTGATGTAGACAGGTGTTGCTGACTCAGTTTCATTGAGTGTGTAGGGTTCGGACCTTGAGGATGCAGAGGCATCGGTGGAACTCCCTTGGACTCCGGATTGAGTCAGGGAGTGGGCTATTTGGGTCGTTTCATTTACGGTGATATTGTTTTGTTTTGATGATATGCTATTGATTTTATGATATGTGGTTGACATGATCTGACATGGTGGTTGATGATGTAAGCTGACGATAGCTTGCCGACCAAGACTCACATATGGAGTAAAGGGGCCAGACATGAGTTCCAGAGAGATTGAGGGAGAGGTGTGGACAGCAGCCCTGCCACAGCCTACTAGCACTCCCGCCATGGCTCGAACTGTAGGTTAACGATTACCTAGTTCGAGAGGATCCACGATGCCGTGAGGGCAGACTACGACAGTCTCTCACGATGATTCTAAGGGGTGTGCAATAAGGCGGGGGCCTTATTCCTTAGAGCCCTTAGTCTCCCACAAGCTCACTTGGTGGAGTGTTGACTCCAGGGGTTATAGAGTCTACCAATCCGTCAAGCCAGCGAGTGGCACCCTTGGAGCACGTGGTGCATCCTGAAGGGCACGTCGCGCAACCAAAGAAAACAAGGCGAGTGGCACCCTTGGAGCACATAGTGCGTCCTGAAGGGCACGTCACGTTGATGATGAGGATGAGACAACCTAGATGACCCTAGACCTTAACGCCTAATAAAATTAAAAAAAATAAAAAATGACTCCCCTAATTAAATTGTCACCCTGTTCAAATCAAAACCTAAATTAAAACATCTCTAAGATAAATTTGACCAAGCCCTAAGAAAAGATCCTACAAAAATAAACCTAGGGCATAAACTAAAACCCACCTAGGTGTTAATTAA
>ML784736.1:232994-312574 GCA_009831015.1 Picea engelmannii
TCCTACAAAAATAAACCTAGGGCATAAACTAAAACCCACCTAGGTGTTAATTAAAGTCTTCTTAAAAGTAAAGGGGGTAAAGTAATGGGGGAAATAAATTAAGCAAAACCCTTGGCTTTTAAATGATAAAGAGGAAATAAAAAAAAATTATTAAAAGTATTGGCAGTATAAAAGCTAGGAATACAAAAATATATATATGTATATCTGTTGAAAAGATTAAAAATCCGCATTTATCTTTTGGGTTTAAATAATAATAAAATAATAATAAAGGAGAGGAATAAAAATGGAATTAGGGAAACTAGAAATAAAGGAAACTTAAATTTGGAAAGTAGGGGACATAGGGTAAAAAGAAAAAAGGAATCTGCATTTAAGGAGTTACCAAAATTCAGAAACTTCATTTTAGGAAAGTGATTAAAAGCATGAGAGGGGATTTAGGAACCCTAGGAGTAATTTAAGGAGCAATTTTGGGGGAGTGAGGGAATTTAGTCTTTTAATTATTAAAAAGAATTTAATTATTGCAGAACCCCAGGGATGAGTGACACTTGGACGACGGAGATTGTTTAGAGGTTGGTCATTAAAAATTAATTAATTAATAATTAGGAAAGTAGGTGGGTCTCATTTTTTTTTCTATAAAAGAAAGGGAAAGGAAGGAAAAAGGGGATGAACGGTTAGCGTAACGTTACGCTGCCGAATTGTGGTTTGACGGATTTTCTTGTGAGGAGTTGGGTGTATCTCAGCTGTGTTGGAGTGGTAGCTCAGCCGTGGAGGCGAGCTGAGATGCTAGTCTATCTATGGTTCTTGTGTGGCCCCTTTGCGGCTCGGGGGGATAAGAGGGAAGTAGAGTACCCCTAGCGTTTGGATGGGAGGTACCGGTGAGATTTTTGCAATCGGTGAGTGGGAGCGGAAAGGAGCGCGGGACGCGACGCAGAGCACGGGACGTCTTCCGAAGTCGACGAGAGGCAATGGTATGAATTTTACATTTTGGTAGAGTAGATTGTCTAGTTATTCTCTTAGGCGATTATGATGCATTATGTGTAATATGTGGCTTCAGCCATTGTGTTTCTCTTTCGTGTGCTACGGCGATATCATCGGGACTCTTTTGTTGGGTTAAAATTGTTGATAGAAGTGGATTTCTGGAATTTTCATTCTTATATTTAGTTGCGGTTGATGATGGTAGTGACTCGTTTGGGAAAAGAAAATGATATGTGGGTTTCCTTTGAGATTGGGCATTCATATGGATTGATTCGGCCCTTCTGCATCCTGGTTTCATTTATTCTTTCATGATTTCGAACTGGCATTTGCTTTCTGGGTTTGGGGCGTTTTATTCCAAGCCTGAGTTATTTTTTTTTATATGGGGCATTTGTTGGTTATTGAGCATTTCTTTTGGGGACTGTGGGTGGTCTCTTGTTTTCTGTGGTTATTTCGGTAGTGGGCACTCATGTATAATCTGTCGTCCCTCATTGATTGTCTGCCATTTCGTTTTTTTTTATAAACGACAATTCGTTTTTCATGAACAGGCATTCGTTTTGTTAAATCAGCAATTCGTTTTACTACTTAGGCAACTTGAAATCAACCCCAAGCAATCTCTGGCCGCGTTTTAAATCTTAATGGGCATTCTGGCTTGTTGTTTTCTGTCTAAGATTTGATTTTCATTTAACTGATCGTTCGAATTTGGGTTGTTGTAACGATACAATGGCGTTTGTTACTGAACGTGTGGGTTGTTGTTGTATGCGCCCTGTTGTTTTCAATGACCACCCTTAAAAGCAAGTCAATTTTGCCAACACAAACTGAATTACGAAATTGTTGTAGTAATAATGCCTTTGGAACGGTTATAGAACTTCAATGACATTATAAATTCAATTGAAGGAATCTTTAACTGCCGTAGTCATGAAACATTCTGGTATTTGGCTCTTTCTACCACACAATGACATGCATATAATCTCCAGAGTTCGCGCATGCTTCTTCTCTTGTTTTTTTTGTGTGTTAAAAATTGCCGTGTAATGTTGGTCTATCTTGGGTTGGGCGTTCTGCAGCTGTATGATTGAGCATTTTTCTTTGCAATGATGTTTTAGGGCGTTTTTCCCTTGCTCTGCAGTGTTCTCTCCCGAACTGACTCCCTTTTACATTGCGTTTTATCTCATGGCGTCTTAATGGTACTGCAACCCTATTTGCACTCTGCACACAAATTCGAATCCCATCGCTTCTGATGTATATCCGGTCTACGTTATTGTTGGGTCTGTTTCCCATTCTGACAATGGAGCAGAGTCATCATAACCACTACCTACCGATTGATTTTTGTTTCTCATTAATGCTAAGTCGTTCATTTCTTCTATCGTCGCGGTTGGTTAGATAATGGATGGTGTTAACAAAAAAGAGCAGTCACGATCCTTGCTTTCCAGGTTGTTAGTTCTCATTACATTTAATGGTTATTTCCCTTTTAATATTCGTCATGGTTACTTAAATATCATTCCTGAATTTTTGCCAATATATCCTGAGGTTGTCATTTTCTTTTATTTAATAATAAATTATTGACCTTCGTGGAATTACTGAAATCATAGAATGAACCAGAAGGGTTTTTTCCATGATTCACACGCGTGGATTTTTCAAACGGATTTGTTGCTCAATTAGATGGCTGATATTACGCTAGCTTTCCTGATTTAATCTTGTTAACTGATGTTTATATCTATCATTTAAGGAAGGAGTGGAAGATTTAGAAGTTTTACTGTTGACGAACAATTCCGCCACCTAGCTGATTTAAATAAAAATAAAACACCAAAAACAAAAGCCCTTCAATTTAATTAATGGAGACTAACAATCTATAGCCTTACGGTCTCTCTCATGGTTTGTCCCTTGAGTTAATTAAATACCAGAACATCGAATATACATATTTTAGAATGTTTTTATATTGATCGTCATTTAAACTATAACTGTTTTAATATTGACATTTGAAATCTAGATGTTGGGTACAAGGCTCCTTTAAATATTGTTATATTCCACCTGGTAGTGTTAGTTTAGTTGTTGTTATGATTTGCGTTTCAATCTTGATGTCTTATTGTTAAGCATACCGATGTCATGGAAATATTGTTTATAAATTTCCTAGTTGTAATGTATGGTTGAAATAGGAAATTGTGTTGTTCTTACCTTATAAACATGATGGCAAGATTAGAGTTGAACATATGACCTATAGTTATTTCAATGTTGTTGTAATTAGAAAGGAGATGATATGGTTTTCTTGTTGTGATGTCAGTGTAGTCTCTTGACATTGATAAGACATACTCAGTGGAATGCCCAGAGTTATATGCATTAAATTACTCAGAGTTGGTGTTGAATTTGGGTTTTGTTGTCGGAGTCCTCTTATCACGCGCCATCTGTAAGGGGTGTATTGTTCTTCTTATTTACATTGTACTTGACTGTATTGAGTTAGTTGCTTGGTGTGTTGTGTCGGATGGGATGTAGACACCTCCATGTTCCTCAGAATAGTCGCCAACCCTAAGACCTTAAATGGTTAAAATCGATGGGAACCTGGGCTTGAGCGTTGCTTATGTGTCTTAGAGGTCCTAACCATTGCAGGGTAGGACGAGCGGGAGGTCAGTCTCATTTAGTAGTCAGTTGTACTTGTCGTGTGATCATCATGTATGCATGTGGTTACGTGTCGTGTGTCTGGGTCATCTTCATATGTTCATCCTGGTTGTGTCATATTCGTCATTGGGTGGTGACACAGAGTCGAATGGGTTGTTGTTGTTTCCTTGTACACACGCACACACACACTTTTAAAAAAAACAGAAAAAAAAATTTGCACCTATTATTGGAGTGGTTGTCGTAACAAGGCGGTTCGTTACAGGAACATTTGGAAACCTAGAATCTGTGATGAAAATAAAAGTTAAGTGATGGTAGAAGTGTAGAATGCAGAAGTTGAAATGCAATATGAAGGTTTTAGGAAAGGAAGGGAAAATTTTTGATCTCGTGTACCCGTGAATTGAAGAAAACTCTAAGTGTTGAGGTAGAACTATGCATAAGTAAGTGAACGAGAATATAAGTGGGATAGTCCATGAATCCGAAGGCCCGCGAACTTAAAAATGGCGAAGTATAGTAACCATGAAATGGAAAAGAAGGGATAAAAGTAAATGGGAAAAAAATAAAGTATATAAGGGGGGAAAGAAAGGGTGTAAACAAGTGGGAAAATAAAACAAGGGAGGGAATAACTGAAAGCCCGAAAATGTATCAACAACTAGCTCCAAATGTGGGATGATAACCCCTTTGTGGGTTGTCAAGAATTCAAAATATTCATGACCATATGTTTTTGTCCTTTGGGATATGGAGTTGAATAGTAAGGATGTACAAAATAAATTGAAAACTATGTATAAGGAGAAGAGAAAATTACAAGAGAAAAAACTTTTCAAATGTCGCCCATTGATAGGAAGCATTAACATTTTCCCTGTCATGTCTTTGAGCATATATGAATTAAAACCCAAGATATTTTCAATGATCTATGGTCCAATCCATAGTTCTTCGAACATTGTGTGTCTCGATGGTTTATCCTTAGCTTTGGTCCATAGTAACACCATTTCACCTTTTTGAAAATGCCTTATCATTGCACTATGATCAAAATATTTTTTGGTACTTTGGTGTCTCTAAGAAGTTCTATGCAAATATTCACTTCTCTCTTCTTCCAATTTTACTAGTTGATTTAATCTATTTTTCATTCTTTGTATTGACTACATAGGTAAATGCATTTAATTCAATTTTATTGGCATTTTTTCTTCTTTCCTATAAACCAACACATACAAAGACATCCCAGTACTGTCTTTCAGAGTCATTCTTCTTTCCCATAGAGCATCCGTCAATTTCAAATACCAATTCTTTTGATTCTTATCAATAGTTTTCTTTAATATATGAATGAGCATCGTATTGGTGGATTCTGTAAGACCATTTCCTTGTGGATAATAATTTGATCATTTCCTCATGATGATAGCATATTCTCCACAAAATTATGTAAATTTTGACACAATTAAAATTGAACCATTCTTAGTAATAAACTTTTCTAGAACACCAAATCTTGACAATATATTATCTTTGAGAAACTTAATCAATTCTTCAGAGTCAACCCTTTTTGATGATACTGCTTCTTGCCACTTTGTAAAATAATATATAGTGGTGAGGATGTATATGTTCCCTTTACTTGAATTTGGATCTATTTGTCCAATGAAATCCATCCCCATTGGGAAAATGGTTGTTCTGTAGATATGGGTTCTAATGGCATTTAATATTCTTTCATTTTCCCTGAAAATTGTTGGCAAGAAGCACATTTTATTATAGTAGTATACGATTCTTTTAGAGTTGATGGCCAATAAAATATGGCTCTTATTATTTTATGCCTTGTAGCAATGGGCACAAAATGACCACCACATATACCTCCATGAAATTCTTGCATTAATTATTTATCTTTTTTTTCATCAACACACCTTAATAATATGCCATAATAATTCCTTCTAAATAAGACATCGACAATCAATACATATTGATTTCATTTCATTTTCAATGTTATTTGTTCCTTTGGTGTCATGGTGACTTGGAATTGTCCAGACCTTAATTAAAATACAAGATATTTATAACATTCTGAAAGAGACATAGGTTCTTCAACTAAAATCAACATTACTCCATCCAAAGCATCACCATTCATGATGAGATTACACAACCCCTGTGCTTTAACTTTCTTTAAAAGCTTAATTTTAATGTCATATTCTTGAATCTTCACCAACCAATTTTCCCATTTCCCTCCTCTCAATATCTTATTTAAAAGCATCTTAACATGAGAGGATAAAACATATGCAATGACATGATAATTTAATATGTAAGTATGAAAGTGTGCCACTTCCTTTACAAGAGATAGGGCTTGTTTCTCCAATTTTGAATATCTTACTTCATAATCATGAAGAGTCTTGCTAATGAAACTAATTGGTATTTCTTCACCCTTGGAATTTCTTTGATTAAGAATAGATGCCATGACAATTTTCGTTGCAAATGAATAAATGATGAAGTCTCTTTGGAAGTCTAGACTAATGAGGAATCGGTCTATGGTGATTTCATTTTTTATATTACGAAAATACTATTGTGTATATGAAGTCCATTCAAACCTTTGATCCTTTTTCAATAGTGAGTTTATCAGTTTCGCAATACTTGCACAATCGGGGACAAATATTTCTACAAATTTAATCTTGCCAAAAAAAGACTGGAATCCTTTCATGGATGATGGCCGTTTGATTTCATTTATATATTTAACCCTCTCAGGATCTATATAGATTCCTTCTTTTCATAAAATATGACTCAATAATTTTCCTTCATTCACAACAAATAAACATTTCTTTGGATTAAAAGAAACTCCATATAATCTACATCTATCAAAAACTTTCCCCAGATGATGAATGTGCTCACTTCTTGTATTTGAGTGGAATGTTAAATCATCTTGGTAATCCACCATGCATTTTCCTATCAAAACCTAAAAGGCATGATACATATCCCTCTGAAATGTAACTCCAACATTATTTAAACCAAACAGAATCTGAGCATATGCATATGTTTCCTAAGGAGTTATGAAGGTTATGTTCTCTTTGTCTTCCTCTACAACCAAGACATGATTATACCCAGAAAAACCATCTAACATGGACATGAAAGCTGGTCCAATGACTTGTTGAAGGAGAAATTCCATGCTAGGAAAAGGACAATTATCCTTTACATTTGATATATTAAGATCCATGAAATCTACACACATCTGAATCTCCCCAATCTTCTTTCGCACAAACACTAGATTTGAAAGCCATTCAGGATGACTGATGGGATATATTATTCAAGCCTTCTTTAGATTTTCCAACTCAACCTTTACAAGTGTCTTCAACTTGGGGTTCATAATCCTTATCTTCTACTTGACATGAGTTTCTCCTTCTCTTAATGGGATGATGTGCTGAAATATTGTTTTATCATATTACTTTAAATCATCATAACTCCATGCGAACACATGAAGATATTCTTTAAAGAGTGTGACATACTGATCAAATTCATAAACTATGCAATCAACTCCCAATTTGATATACTTTGGGGAACTATCAGTCCCAATATTAACCTTTCTTGTTTCTTGAACTTTTCAGATTGATACTTCTTCCAAGATATTTTTAGCATGATAATCTCTTGTAAAAAGATATTCAGACCTAACAGAGTTATTCAAAATAGTAGCAATGTCATTATCCTCATCTTCATCATTAGTCACTAAAATGTTTTCCAGGTATTCATCATTCTCAAATACTTGCAAATGCTCATGACTGTCAGGTACAGAAGGTCAAAAAACTCTTTTTACCTAAAAATGTGTTTTTTCTATAAACATCATCTGGGTTTGACAATGAATCCACCAAATATAATGAATTTTCCTTTTGATTTATATCCCTTGGGACGAAAGAAATATTAAAAGAACAAAAAGATTCCATTAATTCACTTACTCTTTTGAAATATAATTTAAGTCTTTCCTTGTTAATCTTATATTTACGAGTAAGTTAATTTATTATCAACTCAAAGTCACCAGTTACAATGAAATGTTTTATCTTCATTTATTGTGCAAGGATCATTCCTTGAATCAAAGCCTCAAATTATGCTTCATTATTTGTGCATGAAAATTCAAGCCTAATAGCATGTGGGTGCATGATTTTTTCTCGGTTTGTTAGGAGGATTCCAACTCCAATCCCTGAAATTGAGAAAGCTCCCTCAAATGGCATCCTCCATTAGCCCACAAAATAATTATCTTGATTTTCCATGTCCTCAAATTGTTCCATGTCCATGATAGAATAATTTTTGATAGCAACATCTATATAATCTTCCATTACCTCGTTATCTTTGTTCTTGAAGGAAGCTGACCTCTTGGGTTCACGAGAAACCTTGATCATTTCTCTGTATTTATCCAAAAACATCATGCAACTTCCATGATTCATTATATATCCTTCGATCATGGATGAACAATCTCTTCCGAGGAAAACTCCATATGCAGGAGCAAGATCCACAACCACAATATTGAAAACTGTAATAATATGAGGAGCAACAACGATCCAAGTGTAAAAATATTTTATTTCTCCATAAGCCGGCACCTGCCTAGAATAAATCACATAAATGCTTTCTCTCATTCCATAATATCTGGTGTATCACATACCAAAAACCTACATTACTACCAACAAAAAGATATTATTTGTCATGCCAGTATCAATTAGACAGTTGTGGAGTGCAACATGATGGTTCTCAATTGAAATATAGAAGGGTGGGAAATGTTTTATACCATTAATTGGCCTAGCCCGATAAGTTTTGAAGAAAAAACCTTACCATTACATTGTCATGTTCCACAACATGAAAGTCACAAACATCCATTAACAAATAAACATGTCTTTTAGCGTTAATTGTTCCATCTCTAGAAAATTCTTCTAGACTACCTTTAGGAAGGATTGGGAGCTCATGTTTTTCTCCTCACAAGTCAAGAGGATAATCTCTTATTCTTCTAGGGTTTCTGAATTTCCTCATTCCTTCATTTCTCCTTTCTTCACTCCTCCTTTCCTCCCATCTTTCTTCATGTGGTTCTTCACGTCTTTCTTCATGCGGTACCTCACATATTTCTTTGTGTGGTCCTTCACATATTTCTTGGTTTCTTTCCACCATTTCCATAAGCTTCTCCTTTTAGTCAAGGGAAAGTTCTCAACTTTTTTACGTATGCTACTACTTACTTTTGCTTCTAGTGATTGTTCCTTTATATTTATCCAGTTTCAATTCTGACCTTGTTCTTGTGTTCTTCTTGCTTGTTTCTCATTCCTTTGGTCTTGTCTTTCATCCCTCCTTTTTCTTTGAATAATTTATCATTTTTCTTCTTGGACCAATGTTTTGCAAGACCTTTCTAATTCTTCCCTGGTTTCAGTTGTTATTTTTTCAATATTATATAGTTGATACAGAACACTTCGTTGATTATTTAATCCAATTTTTATCTGGGGTTGATTAGCCTGAGGAAAATTCATGTATTTCAAGGATGCTAAACCATATTTCAAATTTTACAGTTGATGTCCCCAATACGGTCACCAAAAATGTTGACACTTGAATCTGTTAGGACTGAGACGAGAACCTCACAAGGATATAAATCCTCCTACATTTTTGTATGGTGGTACTCCTCTTTGGATTATGGTATTATTTAATAACTTTAGATATAGAAATAATATAAGACATAAAATTATTTCACTCTTATACTCAAAGAAAGATAAAAATGAAGAGGCATAAGAGATTTATTTTAAGAGAGTTCCTGAGAGATTACCAAGAACTTCACACATCACACATTGTAAAATATAAATACAATTTCCTCACATCCATCATAGTGAAAATAAATATTTATGATCACACAATAAAATAAAATAAGATGGTCGATATGCATAAGACAAAATTGACAGAGTAAACACATGTATAGTTCAAAAGGAGAAAATGATAGAGCAATTTGAAATATTTTATACTCAAAACTCAAAGTTATAAAACACTGTCAAAACTGATCCCGACTTAGTTCTCTTGGGATTTCTCAAAAATAATAAATTTTGTTATAGTGCTTTGAAATTTGAAAGTCTGTTTGTCCAGATGACTGGAAATAGGGCTCCCATGAACCAAAAAAAATACTAAATAAATTGTAGAAGGAAGTTGGTGGGTGGATGCATAACAACAAGATATGGAAATAAGATAAAGATAAAGTTATCAGATTTTAGTTAAACCTTTCTATTCAAAGAAGTGAAATAACTGGATGAAAACTGATAAGGAAAGCAGAATGTGACCAACATGGAATTACTATGATGGTATCTCTCATTATTTCATTTTCTTCTTGTTGTAATTTTATTCTCCTCATTGACAGTTAGAAATTTTTTCCCAACTCTCATTTCTTGGCCTTCTTTAGTTAACTTATCAATTGCTATTTTAAACGAATCTTCAATGTAATTTTCCATGGGAACAACATTTATCTCATGTCTAATTTTTATATTGAAGAATTCACCTTATAAATATATTAGTTCATGAGAAATACGATGGATTGATTCTTCAATGTCTTGATTTTTCATAGAGTAATCAATAATCCAATTATCAATTTCTTCTTCTCCATACTCAATTATACCATTGATTTTTCAAGATGATAATCCCTTTAATATTTCCATGTTTTCATCAAACTATTTCTTTGTCATAAACCTTGAATTAAAGATTAATTTGGGATCTTGAGCCTCACCAGTGCTACTGGCTAAGTCTATTTATGTAAGACCTTTGAATCATTCTTCTCTTTTTATTTTGACTTCAATGCATTTTTCAACAATATTTCTTATATTTTTAATCTTTTCTATCCAACAGGTGTTCTACTGTTTGATTCGACTGGGAGAAGGAAGATCATATTCTCTACTCTCCAACTCTATCATATTTGAAACTTTTATCCCAAATGGAAAGACAACATCTATATATAACCCTTCTTCATTTTTAAAATTAGATTGAAGATATTCATGGAATGTATGCACTCTCGAACCAAAAGAAACAATATTTTTAGAGACTTCCCTGGCCTCTATTATAAGTGACATTCTCTTTTTAATATTTTTCTTAATAAAATTTCAAAAAATTGTAAGAAAAATTGACGATCCTTTGAATTTGATACCTGATGTGGTTGGTTTTATCATTGTTAAAGGGATAGCCAAAATGGGAAGATGCATCAAGGTAGTTTCCAATTATTTGATCTTTTCCTTTAAGTTGGTATTCTTGGCTTCCAAACCATCAAAAGAATCATCAAGTGCATTTCCAGTTGCCTTATGAATTTTGGAAATTTGAGATGGTCACATATACTTGAGGTCAAACTCTAAGAGATATTTTTCTTTCTTATTTTTCTGTCCATTTCTTTCCAAAATATCTCATGTTGTTCTATTCTAAGAAATATCTTTTCAATGTCTTCTTCCAATTCCATATCTTGCAAAGAGAATCTTTGAATACCATTTTAAAAGAGATTTCTCCCTTCCTCCTACAATGGGGTTTTTCTTTTCTTTCTTACAGGAAGTTTGTGGGAACTTTCAATTTTTCCAAAGGGAGGATTCTTATCTCCTCCTCCACTTGAGCTATTGCTGACAAACTTTTTAATTGGGTGGGTTGATAGAGCACTACTCTTGGATGTATTATTCTTCAGAGCTACAACTGGAGATTGAGAACTCTTTTCAATGAGAGTTTTTCCCTTTTTATATAAATATCATTGTTGCAGAGTATTGTTTCCAAATCAACAGTTTCAGGTGAAGGAGTGTTGTGGCTATTGACTTCTTCTTTTTCGCTCAAAAAATTTGAATGAAAAAATTACTAAATCCCAAAGATTCCATATGCTCGAAAACAATTTTGTTTGGTTGAAATCTTTGATCTTTTCATCATATTTGAAACTGAAATTTTTAAAATGACCTTCAAATTCACTAATTTTATTTATATTCCTCAATGAAAATTCTCCAATCTTCTAGGGCAGATGAATAAATTAATTTTTTTTTTCATGGAAAAAGTCCATCCAGAAATTATATTGGCTTGCTACCTCTGTGATGAATAATTTTCCAGACACATAATATGGAATAAGGGAAGGATTTTCTTTTTAACACAATATTCTTATTATTCTATGATTTTCCATATTCTTTATTGTTCCTTTATTCTCTAGATATTTGGCAACTTCAATAGATATCATGGAAGTGATTTCATCCATTAAAATTTTCCTGAATACTGAAATGAAGTCATTATAAAATTCGTAGAAAAATAAATGGTTTTTATCCCTCGATAACACCTGATACCAAAAGGTAACATGGTCTACTTCACATTTTACCCTCTTAGTGATAGTCAAATTTTGGAATTGAAAACAATGCACAATATAAAATATCAAATATGAAGCCATGAATAATTTCCTATAATTTTTTTAATGCGATAATGATCCATGTGGATATGGGTGGCCACCCACCTATTCTAGCTAGTTCAAAACATTTGTTTGGAAACTTACTATTTTTAACAGTTTTTCAATTGCTAAACTTCCGGGGCCATTTTGAGGGCCTAAATGACTCATTTTCATGATCACTCATCTCAATTATAGCCAAAGGATTTGATTTATCCCTCAAAATGCAGCTCCTTTTCGATACCTTTCCAACGACCTATCATGCACCCCAAATGGAGATTGTATGCTAAAGTTACGCTCATGGGACATTGATACACCAAATGACCCAAAAAGAGGTCCACAAAACAATTGGATTATCCTCTTTCGTGGTTAGGGTTTTGGATTTTATTTATGTTAAAAATACCTTTGGAGCCTCATTGTAACAATTATATTCTTGTGAATATGAGTAGCCATCAAATCTCTTTTAAGAGATAAGATGCCACCATTTTGCTGAGTCTTTCACTATGTATTTCTATAATTTTGTACATTTTGCTCATTAATAGAAATTGTGTATTACCTTGTATCTGTGCCTCTTGTTATATATCTGATATATCTCTATTATATTATTTTATTTCTTGAAATATATCTGTATACTTCTATGTTATATCTCTGCTCTCATTTTGTGCCGAAAATAATCTAGATCAATGGTATCGAGCAAATTGTTCTTGGTCGTTTTTAAGTACATGTCCCAGATCAAGTTCGAGTATAGAAATTTGGGTATCAAACTTGTCTCTGTTTAGTAAAACTATTCTTGCACACTAAATAAACACTCCATGGAGGAAGAAAGGAAAAAAATGAAGCAAAAGATTCTATGAATCTATTGCTTGAGAAATCTCTAACGTGAGAGAGGGATGAAATGATGACGAATTTTTCCAACATCCTTCAATGTCTACCGATAAAAAAGGGCACTTATTCATCAAGTGAACACTTTGGTAGAACCTCTCCTTTTAAGGTATAAGTCAATTTTTATATTGCTTTATTTGAACATCAGATAGATGTGGATTCCCTAGAAAAATGGTTAAATATGCTAGAAGGGTATTTATGTGTTCACATTTTTTTCAGTAGGGAAAATATCACCTTCACACTCCTTAAGGATATCGCCCATGTTAATCATTGGTGGGAAACTTATTGGGAGAAAAATTCTATAGAGGATTTTGGAATATATGGGGTCGAGCCAACTTGGGATGTTTTTGTGGATGTGGTCAAGGAATAATATTACCCTGTTGGTAAATATGATGACCAATACATGAAATGGACCACACTGTGGCAAGCGAGGGGAGAAAATGTGCCATAGTTCACAAATAATTTCCATACATTGTGCACCAAGATGGGTATCAAAGAATCCAAGTGACATCTGGTTCTGAAATACCATGGTGCTCTGCATAGATACATCAAAAAAAAAATGGATTTCCTTGACATCTCATCACTAGGATCTATGTATCGATTGGTTGTCAAAATTGAGAATAAATTTAGGCACCAGAACAAACATGAGTTCAGGTCTACAACTATGTAACAACCAAATTATGATAAATATGACCCCAATGAACAACCTACCGAAAACCAATCCAATCCATAGGAAAAGAAGGGTCACAGGAAGATGAAGAACAACACTGGCAAGTGGTGTTATTTCCATAAAATCCCCTATAAAAACATTGATGAATGTTGATCAAAACAATCATTGTTGGACAAGAACAAAGAAAAGGAGCTAAACCTTGATTCAGAATCTAATTTATAAAATAATTGGAGAAGAAAGATCATCGACACAGACCCCACTGCTACTATCGTGACCACAACAAATAACCAGAAGAATTAATAGATCTTGAAGAGTGGGAGCATCTCTTTCATTCAAATATGTGGGCGAAAGGGACCATGTTGCATTTCATTGTTGATATTGGAAGCCAGAAGAGAATCATCTCAGAAGAGGTCGTCAAATAGTTAGGACTGTTGAAAACACCACAAACGAAGCCATAAAACATTGGGTGGATTTGTCAAGGACGACATCTTTGTGTCAGCCAACAATGTCGATTGGCATACTACATCCAACCCTCCAAAAATGATCTATTATGTGATGTTTCCAAATTCGATTTGTGTGATGTTGTTTTGGGCCAACCATATATGTGGAAGCACCATGTTATTTATGATTATCGACCCTGTAGTGTCATTTTTACTCTAGGGAGTCATCTCTATAGGATACCAGAGTCAGTTTTAACTACTGTCCCACCTAAACAGTGCCTCAAGGTAGTATTTCATACTACAAAATTCGACTTCTTCACAATCTGTTCAAAAGGTAAATAGAAGGAAATTGCAACCAATGCATCCTCAGTCGAAGCACCTTCTATCTAGAAGAAGTAGGTAGAAAATATTGAAGAAAATCACAAATATTCCTTCTTCACATAGTCATCTCATCAGGTTCTCAACAACCTTCCACAAACCAGGTAGCGCAACTTCTCCAGCAAGGCAAGTAGCTCACCAAGTCACATATTCAACAAGCGCTTTCCCCTCTCCCTCATGAACTCAATGAAATGGAGACCATTGCTTCCTAAGGAGGGAGGACTGATCCAGGTGGATATTGGTGCCCTCTCACCTATTCCAACTGGGTCAAAACATTTTTTTGGAAACTTACTATTTTTAATAGTATTTCGGTTCGTAAACTTCCAGGGCCATTTTGAGACGCTAAATGATGCCTTTTTTGTGATATAGAACCCTAATTATAGATGAGTCTCTGATTGAGCCACCAAAATGAGTCTCCTCTTTGATACCTTTCCAATGAGCTATTGTGTGCCCAAAATGGATATTGTATGCCAAAGTTACACCTCCAGGAAGTTGATACACCAAAATAAACAAAGTTATCAACTTAATGAGAATTGTGACCTCAAAACGAGAACTCTCTCTCTTAAAACCCATATTTTTGCATAAAAATCAGACCTCAAATAAAAAAGTGGTGCTATCGGTAGCACCATTTTTTGTAACCAGGTCAAAATTACAATTTTTTTCAAGCATGGGCTTAAAGGATCAAATGGTTTCTTAGAGAAACTTAAAAATCAACCCCCAAATCAAAAATTTTGTGCTACTGATAGCACGGCGTTTTCTAACCGGGTCAAAATTACAACTTTTTTCAAGCATGGCCTTAAAACATAAAACAATTTTTTATAAAAACCTTAAAATCAACACCTAAATAAAAAGGTGATGCTACCTAAAAAAAAATATTTTTTCTAAATGTTAAAATTGCAGCTAATTACGACCTAATTGAAACTATGACATTGGCAACAAATCTCTACACCCACGCGAGGATCCCACACGACCTAGTCCATGCCTGTGAGGGGGTTGGGGTGATTTCGAGCATCGACCCAGCCCCCCTGCGGGCTTGGCCCAAGTCCCATGGGCACCTTTAGTATTAAAGTTTTTATTTTAAGTTTTTTTGTCACATTTTTTAAAATTTTGTATTAAAGTTTTAATTTTAGGTTTTTTTGATTTTGGGTTTTTTTTTATATGTTTTTTTTATTTTTTCTCATTTTCTCTTACTTTTCATATATATTTTTAATTTTTTGATTAAATTTTTTTTTCTCTTTAGTTTTTTTTAAGTTTTTCTTTAATGGTTTTTTTAATATAAATTTGTTTTTAAAATTTTATTTATTTATTTCAATTCTTTTTGTTTTTTTTTTTAGTTTTTAATTTATTGAAAAAGAAATTAATTATATTTTTTACTAAATATTTAAAAATAGTGTTATTTAATAACAATTATTTTCTATGTATTGAAGTAAAGGTAAAAATGTGTTAAAAAAAGATATTTTCCACTATAATTAAAAAGTGTCGAACCATAAATTAATTAAGGACACATAATTATATGAAAAATCTTAATTTTAAAAAAAAAATGGTGTACAACATTTTTAACATTAGATGAAGCATGAAAACATGATTAAAAACAACGTTAAACCAAAAAAAAAAGTGGACAAATTTGAAAATAGACGAAGAAACACAATTTCAAAAAAGAAGAAAAACAAGCATTAAAAAAAATGTGGAAACATTATCTATCAGAAAATTTAAAATATCAAAAAACCACCTGAAAGGGAGGGGGTGTGCTATCGATAGCACAATTTTTAAAAATGGGGTCAAAAGCTTGATTCCCCCAAAAACGAGAACTCTCTAAAGTTCTCCTTAATTTGGTAACTATGTTACTACCCAAAAAGGGTTCCACAAAACTATTAGCTTTTCATCTTCCGAGTTTAGCGTTTTGACTTTTCTTTATGTTAAGAAGGCCTTTTGAGCCTCATTGTAACAATCATCTTCTTGTGAATGTGAGTAGACATCACATCTCTTCTTAGATATAATCTATCACCATTCTAGCGAGTCTTTCACTCTATATTTCTACAGTTTTGTACATTTCACTCATTAATAGAAATTCTATATTACTGTGTATCTAGGTCTCTTATTATATATATGATATATCTATGTTATATTATTACTTCTCTTGTGATATCTCTATATACTTCTTTGTTATATCTCCACTCTAATTTCATGCCGAAAATAATCCAGATCATATAACTCAGAAGCAATTTCGATAGAAATGAGTTTACCCCAATAAAAATAAGATTTTGCTTGGACTATAAAATAAAAAATATATAAAATAATCCGAGATATGGAAGCAATAGTCTCCTGACCTGTTATTCTGGTAAATAACCATATGATATTTTGATTATGGATTTTCAAAGAGTCAACCTGAATTCGGGTTATGTCTACTGGTATAAACACAAGATTCTCCAAGTACTGTAGCAAGAGGTTGATCCCATTATTATGTTTCATCAAAAAATCTCTGCAATATTATCCTTTGAAGGTGAGAGTGGGCTCAGACAACTTTAACATTTTATAGAATACTTAAGGTGACAGAGAGATTAGAGAATGTCCCCAGAGTTGTATGGCCCTTTCATTCGATACATATTTGTCAAAGCACCATGCAACAATTTCTTTACAATTGAAAATCTCTGGAACATAACCAACAAGAGCAATACCATATGTCCAAATCACGTTCCTTTTTTCTTTAGAAGAAAGAGGGGAGGTATAATACTAGTATGCTCTCGACCACTGGAAATTTATCTTTTCTATAATTCAAACCAACAATATTTCAAAGGGTACAAATGTAAATAACCTAAATTATTTCAAATGCATGTATCTCTACATGAATACATATAGGAATTTCATGTTGAATATACTCTTGGACTAACCTTGGAAGACGTGATCCATCCCATTGAAGATCAATCCCCCTTGCAATTTCCTTGCGAGGAAACCAAATTTTCTCTTTGTGCCGGATCAGGTTTCCCAGCACCCTAAATCTTGAAATAGATTATCTACATCACACACCTTGAAGTGATTATGCTAATTGATAGTGGAAACACCCACATTTGTATTTATGGCAGAGTGGAACAATAAACCCATTGTTATATATGTCCCATGACTAATATTCAAATTATGATCGCCAATGGTGGTATGATGAAATTTGAGGTCTGATTTGAAAACTTTAAACTATAGAATGTCAAGTAGCATCTAAAAAATATGATGTTTTATATTGAAATCAAAAGTAGTGATATAGTTCTAAGGGAAGACTAGTTACACACTTTAGAACATGTCACCATGGGTTTGGAATAATTATACATGAGACTCACTTAGAAAGATCATAAGCATACCCTCCAGTGGATTACATTTGGATCACATAGAATTATCATCTCTCATTTTATATAGAATTTGTTGAAGAAAATCCACTTTGAGTATTATTGCTCAGTTTAATGTTGTACAAGTAGTTATCACCACCCCAGAAGGAATTCACCCTAATTTTTGATTCGTTGTATCTAAGCATTACTAGGTATTTCAAACACCACATGGTTTACCACCTTCACATGGGGAGAATGACCATGGTATTTCCCTCATTCCAAGTAATCAACAACCCAATGTGAAACCTTATAACCACACATTTGAAAAAAAAAAGGAAATTGAAAAGATCATTCAACAATTGTTGGAGGTGGTAATCATAAATCCCAGTAATATCCCTTAATAATCACTAATGGGAATGGTATTAAAGAAGGAAGGTGCTTGGAGAATGTGTCCTGATTTTTAGGCTCCTAATACATTGTCCGTCAAGGAAAAAATTCTTATCTTAGTTGTTGTTGACCTCATGGATGAAATTCATGGAGGAAAGTTTTTCACTGAACTTCACCTTCATTCGATCTACCACAATATCATGATGAAAGAGGAAGACATCCCTAATACCTCCTTCAATACTCATGAATATAATTATCAGTTTTTAGTGATGCATTTTTTCCTTTAAAATCCTCCATCAACCTTCCAGAGCCTCATGAATAAGATATTTTAACCATTCCTACACAATTTTATGCTAGTATTCTTTGATGATATTCCAATATCTAACAAAACATGGGAATGCCACATAGAGCATGTTCATAGAGATTTGCAACTCCTACAATACCACCAACTATTTGTGAAACTCTCCAAATGTGATTTTGGGGATTCATAGTTTGAATATTTCAGTCTAATTATAAGTCAAGGGGGAGTATGAGTTGATCTAAATGAAAGATAGGCTCTGTGCCAAGACCCTAAAGAGCTTGTGTGTATTCTTAGGACATACAGGCTAGTACAAGAAGTTTGTGAAAAATTATGGAAAAATTGTGGCTCCCTTAACATTGCTACTAAAAAAATGCCTTTGTTCAAAGTGAAGCCTCTGGATAGGAATTATTGGCTTTAAAAGATTCCATGTGCATGAATCTAGTATTGGTAGTACTATATTTTAATAATACTTTTTTCTTGGATTGTGATGCCTCAGGTAGAGGTCTTGGAGTGGTATTGATGCAAGAAGGGAACCCTTCAACATTCACCAGTAAGTAGTTATATGATGGAAATTTGGGAATATACACATATGAAAAGTAGTTGATGGCCATCCTACATGCAGTGGAGACCTAATGTCCATATCTTATGGGGATGAATTTTCATATCAAGACTAACCATGATAATTTGAATTACTTTCTCAAATAATGTTATCCTCACTAGAGTAGAATAAGTGGATCATCAAGCTATTAGGGTATGATTATTATATTATCTATAATAAGAGTAATGAAAATGTCGTATTTGATGCCTTATCTCAAAAATATGAGGATGGATATTTCTTATTCTTACCTTTACCTTTTTTAGGGTGGGTTGAGAAAGTAGTTCAAGAATGGTTGGAAAATGATAATATCATTCAACTCATCCATAGGATTTAGGAATATCCCAACCCTCCTAATGGGTATACATGGTAGCTAGAGACATTGGGATATAAAAGACACATTGTTCTAGTAAAACATTATTCCTTGAAACAAATAATATTAGAGGAATTCCATTCATCACCTAGATCAAGTCACTCTAAGCTTCATAAAACCTATAAATAGATTATTCCCTTGTTCGTTTGGGAGGCCATGGAAATAAACATTTAGGATTTTGTGCCAATCTATAACACCTTCCAAAGAAACAACGGGGACAAAATAAATTTACTATGGTCATTGCAATCGTTATTGATCCCAACATATATATGGGATGAAATCATTATGGGTTATATACTCGGACTTTAGAGGGAAGGAGAATGAATCCATGATCATGGTGGTAGTCACCTATCTCTCCAAATATGGTCATTTTTGTTCCCAATTCTTCCATGATCATATTTTTAAGTTACATGGCATGCCCACTTCCATTGTCTCATATCAATACCCTAACTTCACTAAAAATATTTGGAAGGATGTTTTTAAATTACAGGGTACCTAGCTAAAAATTAACATAGCATATCACCTCCAAACAAATCGTGAAATTGTAGTCAATTGTAAATTTTTCAGATCCCATCCCAGTTGCAGTCTTGCTGATTTTTTAGCCAATGTTTAATGCCCAAACCTAGTTTTATATTAGCAATTGAATACACATAAAAAAAAATTCAGAACTGAAACATGAGGATTTTGAACATTGTTTATAACGCAGAAATAAAATATCAACAACACATAAAACTCAGAAAATTATAGACACAGATATTTTTGGTCTAACTTTGACCCTGGAAAAACCCACAAGGGGAAAACCAATGAGAGAGGGGGATTTCTATTATTTAGGAGTTTCAAAGAATTATGTTACAACATATTCATCTTAAAAAATTTAAATGACAAACTTATCTCGACAATCGTGCCAAATCTTCACATAGGAAAATGAGCCAAACTCCTCAAAATTCTTTCCAGAATTTTCTGCAATCAAATAAAGGTCTTCTCCTCGATTTATGTGCCTCCAAAATCCTGTAGGATCACCTTGAAATTCATGCCAATTGCAGCAGCAACTTTCTGGGTGTATTAATGGCTGTACAACCTCCTAGAAAACTGTTACACACTTTCCAGAAATTACACACAGAAAACCATTCCACACTTTCCAGTAATAAATGTTGCTCCCTTTTCTCGATTTATGTGCTCCCACGAGACTGTACAGACCTTGGAATCCATGATGTATGGCCTCCTGTGAATGTTGAACTCCTTGCCTTGAAATATGTGCTAGTAGACTGCCTTGGGATGTGTTCCTTGGCTCTCAAAAATGGCTTCTCTATTGTTGCTCGAAAAATGCTCTCTCTCTTGCTCTCTCAAAATGAAAACAACAACCCAACAATGGGTGAGCCCTCCAATCCTAATCGACCTCATGAGGTAGGTGATGAGTTTTGTAATCCAATGGCTGAGATTAGATTAGATGAGTGACTGAGATTTGAATTCTCTTCATTCACCCTCACTAAAGTTATAAAGTCACCTTTTAATTTGCATCTCACAAATTAAATGACTAGGGCCCACATTAGGCACATTCTCACCACTTAGGCATCTAGGGATGAGAAACACTTGCCTAGCTACTTTATTTAATTAAAAAGTTAACACTCCCTCTTACCGAGGAAATTGTTACTCACCACTCCAAGCTTGTCCCTAAAAAATACAAGCTTGCCTCTGCCCAAGGCCTTGGTGAGTATGTCTGCAACCTTCTCCTCTGTAGATATGTACTGTAGCTTCACAACTCCTCTCTGAACATAGTCACAGATGAAGTGATAATGAATCTCGATATGTTTAGACCAGTCATGAAAAACTGGATTCTCTGATTATCATAGGAAATCACAGTAGGCATCAACTGCACACTGAGTAATCCCATCAGCATATTGCGAAGCCAAAGGGCCTCACAACTAGCCTGACTAGCCGACATATACTTAGCCTCTGGAGAAAGCAAAGCCACTGACTTTTGTTTTCGACTGAACCAAGACACAACTATTGATCCCAATCCAAAACAACACCCTGAAGTGCTTTAACTATCATTGCAACATCCTACCCAATCCGAGTCTGTATAACCAACTAGACGAACTCCATCTCCTCTCTGATAGTCCAAACCATAATCTACCATATCACAAAGATACCTAAGCACATGTTTTACTGCCACCCAGTGCACTCTCCTAGGCTCCACCATGAACTGACTAAGAGTCTTGACAACAAAACAAATATCTGGCCTAGTATTGACCAAATACATCAATGACCCAATCAACTAACGATATAAAGTGGAATCCACCAACTGTGACTCAGAAGAATGAAGCTTCTTCCAGTAGGTAATCATGGGAGTAGCCATGGGCTTGCTATCCCCCATCTAAAATTTGCTCAGAATGTCACATACATACTTCCCCTGTCCCGAGAAGATGTGTCCAGGCTCCTGCCAAACCTCCAATCCCAAAAAATAATGCATCAGTTCGATATCAGTCATCTCGAACTCTGAAGCAAGGCTCTCCATGTAGTTGCCGCTGAGTCTCTCTTCCCTTGTAATGAAAATATCATCCACATATAGCAGAAGAATGAGGGGATCCTCTCCAACCACACTGAAGTATAGGTTAGGATCTGCCTCACTCTTCTCAAAACCCAACTGCTGCAAATAGGCATCTATCCTCGAATACCAAGCTCTGGGAGCTTGTTTCAGCCCATACAATGGATTCTTCAGTCTACACACATGCCACTCTCTCCCATGCACCTCAAATCCCAATGGATTCTCAATATACACCTCCTCCTCAATAAGACCATTCAGAAATGCGGTCTTCACATCCATCTGGTGGATCTTCCAACCCATATCTGCTGCAATGGAGATCACTGCCCTGATTGAAGTGTATCTAGCAACCGGCACAAAGGTCTCATCATAGTCGACTCCCTCAACCTATGAAAAACCCTGAGCCACAAAGTGATATTTGTACTTCTCAATGCTGCCATCTACAACATAATTTAATTTATAGAGCCACCTGGAAGTCACCGCTGACTTCCCCTAAGTTTTGGGAACAACTTCCCAGACATCGGTCTTCATCATGGAATTGTACTCTTCCATCATGACATCTCTCCATACTTGTCTACCATTGGCCTCCTCAAAAGTGGAAGGCTCAGAGTCTCGAATACTGTTCATCATCGCGATCTAGCTGCAAAACCTCTCGAGAGGTTTACTCCCCCTCACTGCCTATCTGGGATTTCCCACTGAACCCTTTTCCTCCCTCAAAGTGTCCTGAAGCCACTTGGGATTCCTCCTCTCTGATGTAGTACCCTGTGGAGGGAACTCTCCATGCTCAACCCCATATCCTAAAGACAATGATCCTGAAGTGGATTATGAAGTATCTGATCCTGAAACTTGTGGACGAGTAGCCTGTGAACTTGAAACCTATGGCTCTGTCACCTGTGAACCTATCATCCCCGAAACTGGTGGCCCTGAATGTTGTGTCACTATAGTCTGTTGTGGACTCACCTGAATCTATGGTGAATAATTCTCACCCTTCTCTATCCCTCTAGACTTCCTAAACATTGTGTCCTCCTCAAATCTGACATCCCTCCTCAAGACAGTATTCCTCAAGGAAGTAAGGTATATATGGAAAGCCTTTGAAGTCTCACTATACCCCACAAAGATCCCCCTCCCTATCATGGGCTACATCTTTGTTCTCTTCTCATAAGGGACATATGAATATGTGATGCACCCAAAAATAAGAAGGTGCCCCACCTCAGGCTTCTTCCCAGAAAAAGCCTCCTCAGGAGTCATGCTCCCCACAAACTTGTGGGGACTCCTGTTTTGTAGATAAACTACAGTGTAGCATGCCTCAACCCATAGAAATAGTGGCATCCCCTGATCATGTAGCATGGCTCTCAAAACCCCAACAATGGCCATGTTCTTCCTCTTTGCAACCCCATTTTGTTTTGGGTTGTAAGGAACATTCAGTTCCCTCCTAATGCCCTTTGCTATATAGAAGTCCATAAACTCCTTGGAGGTATACTCACCCCCATTGTCTGATCTTAGGACCCTAATTTTATTCCTTGTCTCATTCTCCACAAGATATTTAAACTCTTGGAATCGATTGAAGACCTGTCCCTTGGTCTTCATGAAGAAAATCCAGGACTTCTGAGAGAAGTCATCAATGAATACAACATAGTATAGGGAAGCAGTCAATGATGCTGAAGACATCGAGCCACACAGATATGAATGTATAAGATCAAGTATCCCTGCTTCTCTACTGTTACTGCTCGGAAAAATAGTCTTGGTGTACTTTCCCAAAGCACACCCCTTGCACAACTCATGGTGCTCTGAATTGAAATATGGAACTCCTCTCACCATATCCCTCAGAAATCTCAAAGCCCCATGGTACAAATGTGCCATCCTCTTGTTCCATAGCTCACATAGGTCACTGTTGTTGTTGTTAGTATGAATCAATTCTCTCATTGGTTGGAACAAAAACTTCTACAACCTCTCATGTCTATTACCAATCACATTGGCCGAAGTGATTCTAGACCCCCTAAGGAAAAGAAGCACCTGCCCATCATGGAACAAGACCTCATAGCCCTTCTCCTCAATAGTATTAACTGACACTAATTTCTTCTTCAAGCCTGGAACATATAGAAGCTCTTCCAAAGTTAAGGGAGGAAAAGACTCCCTCTAAAATGATACAATTCCGCTACCAACCACCTTGACCTCTCGGTCATCTCCAAGCACTACCTCAATATTTTCCATCTTTGTGAGGTCTATCAAGTGCTCATGAACCCCTGTAATATGGAAAGAGGCACCACTGTCAATATACCAACTATATGTATCAGTAGTCCTCATGGATAGACATACAATCAAGGAAAATGCCTTGTAAAACTTGCTGGAAAAATATTCGACCTTTTTTGAAGCTGTTCTTTGTTTCTTCTTCTTGTTCGGACACTGACCTGCATAGTGCCCAAACTTATGGCATGCAAAGAACTTGAATTTTCTCATGTCTTTCTTCCCTTCACCCTTGGGCTTGTGTCCTCCCTTTGGACCCATTTTGAACTTCTTCTTTCTAGTGGTAGAAAGAGCCACATTATCCTCCTCGTGACCTGTAGATGAACTACCATATACATAACCTCTCTGGGTCTCCTCCTGAACAAAGTCATCCCAAAGACGTTCCCAACCGAGAAACTTCTCCCTAGCAACAATGCCCTCCACAAAAACAACCCATTGTTTGGAAACTCTATTCAATGTTGTTCTCACAACATCACTTTCAACTATGGATTCCCCCATAGCTCCAAGCTCATCCCTCACCCATGTCAATCTAGTAATGTATGTGACCACATTTTTAGCATTGGTCATTTTTATGCTCTTTAATTTTTCCCTCAAAACCATTTTCTGGTTCTCATTTGTACTCTGGTACAATTTAGTCAAAGACTCTCACATCTCATAGGCATGTGTCTTCCCCATTAAGTGAGGAATCAAATGATCCTTGATGGCATAAAGAATAAACCTATTAGCCTTGATACTATTCTTAGTGTAAGATGGAAGAAGAATAGCATCAGTAGGTACCACAACACGATGAGTAGTGGCATTTTCCACAATGTCCCACAACTTGTTTTGTTGCAAAAGCAAGATCATCCTCTCCTTCCAAGCACCAAAATTTGCTGCCCCATCAAGTCTGTCCTCAACTCTCAAACATATAGCCATTGACCATTTTCTGATGAAAATAATAAATTTAAAAATCTTCCCTATGAAGTGACTGCTATACCAACTTTCTGACTACTGAAATTTATGCTTCTTTTCAACTCAGCTCTGATACCATGTAAATTTTTCAGACCCCAACCCAGTTTCAGTCTCACTGATTTTTCAGCCAATGTTTAATGCTCAAACCCAGTTTTGTATCAGCAATTAAATACACAGTAGAAAATTAATTTTAGAACTGAAACATGAGGATTCTGAACATTGTTTATAACATAGAAATAAAATATCAGCAACACATAAAACTTTGAAAATTATAGACATAGATATTTTCGGTCAAACTTTGACCCTGCAAAAACCCACAAGTGGAAAACCAGTGAGACAAGGATATTTTTATTATTTAGGAGCTTCAGGGAATTCTATTACAGCATATTCATCTTCAAAAATTTAAATGACAAACTTATCTCAACAACCACACCAAATCTTCACATGGGAAAATGAGCCAAACTCCTCAAAATTCTTTCCAGGATCTTCTGCAATCAAATACAGGTCTGCTCCTCAATTTCTATGCCTCCAAGATGTTGTATGGTCACCTTGAAATTCATGCCAATTGGAGCAACAACTTTCTGGGTGTATTAATGGTTGCACGACCTCCTAGAAAATTGTGGCACACATTCGATAAATTACACACAGAAACATGCTTCAATTTCTATGCAATAAAGAGGTTGTACGGACTATGTAAATCCGTAATGTACAGACTGAGTACAGTTATTGTTACCTCCTTGAAATTTGTGCGAAAATTGAACCGTATAGACTGAGTAAATACATATTGTATGACCAGCAATAAATGTTTCTCCCTTTTCTTGATTTTTGCACTCCCACGAGACTGTACGGACCTTGGAATCCATGTTGTACGGCCTCCTGTGAATGTTGAACTTCTTGCATCGAAATTTGTGCTAGTAGACTACCTTGTGATACATTCCCTAGCTCTCAGAAATGGCTTCTCTCTTGCTACTCGAAAAATTCTCTCTCTTGCTCTCTCAAAATGAAAACAACAACCCAAAAATAGGTGCGCCATCCAACCCTAATCGACCTCATGAGGTAGGTGAGGAGTTTTCTAATCCAATGGTTGAGATTAGATTAGATGAGTGGCTGGTATTTGAAGTCTCTTCATTCACCCTCACTAAATTCATAAAGTCACCTTTTAATTTGCATCTCAAAAATTAAATGACTAGGTCCCACATTAGGCACTTTTTCACCGCTTAGGCACCTAGGGATGAGAAACACTTGGCTAGGTACTTTATTTAATTAAAATTTTAACACTCCCTCTTACTGAGGAAAGTGTTACTCACCACTCCAAGATTCTCCCTGAAAAATACAAACTTGCCTCTTCCCAAGGCCTTGGTATGTATGTCTGCTACTTGCTCCTCTATAGATATGTACTATAGCTCCATAACTCCTTTCTAAACATAGTCATAGATGACGTGATAATGAATCTCGATATGTTTATACTGGTCATGAAAAACTGGATTCTCCAAGAGTTTAATGCAACTCTGATTATCACAGTAAATCATAGTAGGCCTCAACTGCACATCGAACAATCCCACCAGCATCTTATGACACCAAAGGGCCTCACAACTATCCTAACTGGCTTCCATATACTCAGCCTCTGCAAAACTCAAATCCACTAACTTTTGTTTTCGACTGAACCAAGACACAACTGTTGATCCCAATCCAAAATAACACCCTAAAGTGCTTTTTCTGTCACTGACACATCTGGCACAATCTGAGTCTGTATAACCAACCAGATGAACTCCATCTCCTCTCTGATAGTCCAAACCATAATCTACCATACAACAAAGATACCTAAGCACATGTTTTTCTTCCACCCAATGCACTCTCCTAGGCTCCACCATGAACTGACTGAGAGTGCTGACAGCAAAACAAATATCTTGCCTAGTATTGAACAAATACATCAATGACCCGATCAACTGACAATACAAAGTGGAATCCACCAACTGTGACTCAAAATCATGAAGCTTCTTCTAGTTCGTAATCATGGGAGTGGTCATGGGCCTGCTATCCCCCATTTTAAATTTGCTCAGAATGTCACATACATACTTCCCATGTCGGAGGAAGATGTGTCCAGGCTCCTGCCAAACTTCCAATCCCAAAAAATAATGCATCAGTCCGATATCAATCATCTTGAACTCTGAAGCAAGGTTCTCCTTGCAGTTGTTGATGAGTCTCTCTACCCTTGTAATGAAAAGATCAACCACATATGGCAGAAGAATGAGAGGATCCTCTCCAACCACACTGAATTATAGGTTCATATCTGCTTCACTCTTCTCAAAACCCAACTGCTGCAAATAGGAATCTATCCTCGAATACCAAGCTCTGGGAGCTTGTTACAGCCCATATAATGCCTTCTTCAGTCTACACACATGAGACTCTCTCTCATGCACCTCAAAGGCCAATGGATGCTCAATATACACCTCCTCCTCAATAAGACCATTCAAAAATGCGGTCTTCACATCCATCTGGTGGATCTTCCAACCCATATCTGTTGCAATGGAGATCACTGCCCTGATTGGTGTATCTAGCAATTGGTGCAAACGTCTCATCATAGTCGACTCCCTCAACCTATGAAAACCCTTGAGCTAGAAAGTGATATTTGTACTTCTTAATGTTTCCATCTAAAACATGCATTAGTTTATAGAGCCACCTGGAAGTCACCACTGACTTCCCCTCAGGTATAGGAACAACTTCCCAAACATCGTTCTTCATGATGGAATTGTACTCTTCCATCATGGCATCTCCCCATACTTGTCTACTAGTGATCTCCTCAAAAGTGGAAGGCTTAGAATCCTAAATACTTCTCACCGTTGTGATCTACCTGCAAAACCTCTCAGGAGATTTACTCTCCCTCACTGCCTGTATTTGATTCCCCACTGAACCCTGTGCCTCCCTCAAAGTGTCTTGAATCCACTTGGGCTTCCTCCTCTATGAATTAGTTTCCTATGGAGGAGACTCTCCGTGCTCAACCCCATCTCCTGAAGACAATGATCCTGAATTAGACTCTAAAGTACCTGATCCTGAAACCTGTGGACCAGTAGCCTGTGAACCTGAAACCTGTGTCCCTGTCACCTATGAATGCGTCGTCCCCGAAACTGGTGGCCCTTAACTCTATGTCACTGTAGTCTTATGTGGACTCACATGAATGTATGGTGAAGACTTCTCACCCTTCTCTGTCCCTCTAGACTTCCTAAAGGATCTGTCCTCCTCAAATCCGACATCCCTCCTCAAGACAATGTTCCTCAAAGAAGGAATGTATATACGGAAATCCTTTGAAGTCTCACTATACCCAACAAAGATCCCTCTCTCTACCATGGGCTACAAATTTTTCCTCTTCTGAGAAGGGATATATGAGTATGTGATGCACCCAAAAATACAAAGGTGCCCCACCTCAGACTTCTCCTAGAAAAATCCTCCTCAGGAGTCATGCTCCCCATAGCTTTGTGGGGACTCCTGTTTTATAGATAAACTACAGTGTAGCATGCCTCAACCCATAGAAATAGTGGCATCCCTCGATCATGTAGAATGGCTCTCGCAACCCCAACAATGGCCATGTTCTTCCTTTCTGCAACCCCATTCTACTATGGGTTGTAAGGAACAGTCAACTCCCTCCTGATGCCCTCTCCTGCACAAAAGTCCATGAAATCCTTGGAGGTATACTCACCTCCATTGTCCAATATCAGTACTCTAATTTTCTTCCCCGTCTCATTCTCCACAAGAGCTTTAAACTCTTGGAACTGACTGAAGACATGTCCTTTGGTATTCATGAAGAAAATCTAGGACTTCCGAGAGAAGTCATCAATGAATGCAACATAGTATAGGGAACTAGTCAACGATGTTGAGGACATCGGTCCACATAGATCTGAATGTATCAGATCAAGTATCCCTATTACTTTACTGTCATTACTCGGAAAAGAATTCTTGGTGTACTTTCCCAAAGCACACCCCTTGCACAACTCATGGTGCTCTAAACTGAAATCTCGAACTCCTGTCACCATCTCCCTCAGAAATCTCAAAGCCCCATGGTGCAAATGTGCCATCCTCCTATGTCATAGCTCCCATAGGTCACTCCTGTTGTTGGTAGTATGAATCAATGATTTCACTCGCTGGAACAAAAACTTGTACAACCTCTCATGTCGAGTACCAATCACTTTGACCGAAGTGATGCTAGACCCCCTGGGAAAAGAAGCACTAGCCCATCAAGAAACAAGACATCACAACCCTTCTCCTCAATAGTATAAATTGACACTAAGTTCTTCTTCAAGCCCGGAACATATAGAACCTATGCCAAATTCAATGGAGGCAAAGACTCCCTCGGAAATGATATAGTCCTGCTACCAACCACCTTGACCTCCCGGTCATCTCCAAGCACTACCTCAAAATTTCCCATCTCTGTGAGGTCTGTCAAGTGCTCATGAACCCCTATCATATGGCAAGAGGCACCACTGTCAATTTACCAAGTATTTGTATGATTAGTCCTCATGGATAGACATACAATCAAGGAAAATTCTTTGTCAAACTTGGTGGAAAAATCTTCCACCTCTGTTGAAGGTGTTGTTTGTTTCTTCTTCTTGTTTAGACACTGATCTGCATAGTGCCCAAACTTATGGCATGTAAAGCACTTGACTTTTCTCATGTCTTTCTTCCCTTCACCCTTGGGCTTGTGTCCTCCCTTTGGACCCTTTTTGAACTTCTTCTTTCTAGTGGTAGCAAGAGCCACATTCTCCTCCTCATGACCTGTAGATGAACTTCCATGTACATAACCTCTCCAGGTCTCATCCTGAACAAATTCATACCAAAAACATTCCCAACCGAAAAGATTCTCCCTAGAAACAATTCCCTCCACAAAAACAACCCATTTTTTTCAAACTCCATTCAATGCCATTCTTACAAGATCACTTTCCACTATGGCTTCCCCCATAGCTCCAAGCTCATCCATCACATGTATCAATCTAGTAAGGTATGTGACCACATTTTCAGTGTTGTTCATTTTTATGCTCTTTAGTTTTTTCCCTCAAAACCATTTTCCGGTTCTCATTTTTACTCTGGTACACTTTAGTCAAAGACTCCCACATCTCATAGGCATGTGTCTTCTCCGTTAAGTGAGGAATCAAATGATCCTTGATGGCATCAAGAATAATCCTCTTAGCCTTAATATTATTCTTAGTGTAAGCTGCAAGAAGAGTAGCATTAGTAGGTAACACAACAAGATGAGTAGTGGTATTTTCCATAATGTCCCACAACTCGTTTTGTTGCAAAAGAAAAATCATCCTCTCCTTCCAAGCACCAAAATTTGTTGCCCCATCAACTCTGTCCTCAACTCTCAAACCTGTATCCATTGACCCTTTTCTGCTGAAAATAATAAATTCAAAAATATTCCTTATGAAGTGACTACTATCCCAACTTTTTGACTACTGAAATTTCTGCTTCTTTTCAATTCAGCTCTGATACCATGTAAATTTTCAGACCCCAACCCAGTTTCAATCTTGCTGATTTTTTAGCCAATGTTTAATGCCCAAACCCAGTTTTATATCAACAATTAAATACACAGCAGAAAAATAATTTTAGAACTGAAACATGAGGATTCTTAACATCATTTATAATGTAGAAATAAAATATCAGCAACACATAAAACTCATAAAATTATAGACACAGATATTTTCGGTCTAACTTTGACCCTACAAAAACCCACAAGGGGAAAACCAATGAGAGAGGGAGATTTTTATTATTTAGGAGCTTCAAAGAATTTTGTTACAGCATATTCATCTTCAGAAATTTAAATGAAAAACTTATCTCGACAACCGTGCCAAATCTTGACTTAGGAAAATGAGACAAACTCCTCAAAATTCTTTCCAGAATTTCCTGCAATAGAATACAGGTCTACTCCTCAATTTTTGTGCCTCCAAAATGTTGTACGATCACCTTGAAATTCATGCCAACTGCAGTAGCAACTTTCTGGGTGTATTAATGGCTATACGACCTCCTAAAAAACGATGCCACACTTTCCATAAATTACACACAACAACACACCTCAATTTCTATGCAATAAAGAGGTTGTACAGACTGTGTAAATCCGTACTGTATGGACTGAGTACAGTTGTTGTTCCTTCAAAATTTGTACCAAAACTGAATCGTATAGACTAAGTAAATCCATACTATATGGCCAGTAATAAATGTTGCTCCCTTTTCTCGATTTCTGTGCTCCCATGAGACTGTATAGACCTTGGAGTCTATTTTGTACGACCTCTTGTGAATGTTGAACTCCTTACCTCGAAACCTATGCTAGTAGACTACCTTGGGATGCATGCCCTAGCTCTCAGAAATGGCTTCTCTCTTGCTGCTCGAAAAATGCTCTCTCTCTTGCTCTCTCAAAATGAAAACAACAACCCAACAATGGGTGCACCCTCCAACCCTAATCGACCTCATGAAGTAGGTGAGGATTTTTCTAATCCAATGGATGATATTAGATTAGATGAGTGGTTGAGATTTGAAGTCTCTTCATTCACCCTCACTAAAGTCATAAAGTCACCTTTTAATTTGCATCTCACAAATTAAATGACTAGGGCCCACATTAGGCACTTTCTCACCCCTTAGGCGTCTAGGGATGAGAAACACTTGCCTAGGTACTTTATTTAATTAAAAATTTAACATCAACAGGGTCGTATAAACCTATTGTAGATGCTTTGCCTCTAAAAAAAACACTAGTGGGAACAATGGGTGTCCCTCGCAAGATGTGGGTACAATACCCTTTTTCAGGGAGAAACCAAAGTGACCCCATATGAAGTTGTTTATGGCTAGAAACCATTATCAATCACTTCATATTTACCAATCACCTCCAAGGTTCAAGTGGTGGATAAAAAACTCTACATTAGGGAATCCATTCATGACATACTAAAAGATAATCTAGTTATCTCTCAAAATATAATTAGCTAATAAGAGGACCAAAATATCTTTGAAAATTATTTTGTAGTAGGGGATCAAGTGTGTCTTCGCCTTCAACCTTATAAAAAAAAAGGACTCAAAGACAAAACATGTTACAAATGATCACAACCCTTATATGCAGCCTATGAGATCATGGAACGCATTGGAAACATGCCCTAGAAACTTACTCTTCCATTCCCTTCCATGATTCATCTAGTATTTCATGTGTATTGTCAAAATAAGGTCATGGGATGAAAGTGCAAGGTGAAAACTATCTTACGATCACTTGATTAATAAGCATCCATTTGGACTCAACTAAAAACAATATCTGATACTAGAGAGCGTCAATTGCACCAATGCACTATTACTAAGGTATTGATATAGTGTAAATGCATGCCACATAAAGATGCCAAATGGGAACTATCCATGATTCTATAGCAATTTCCCCATCCTCATCCTTGAGCTTCAAAGTGGGAGGGCATGTTAGGATCCTACCCTAGACTCCCTACTTTAAGCTACCCAGGAGTTAGTTAATCATTGTATATAGTCATTCTATTTAAATAAGTCTCATTAGATAGTATTGGGAAGATATTTAATGTAGAAGTGTCCACTTTATAAGTCCAAGTACGTAGTTGGTACCCATTAGTGATAACACCAAAAGTTGTTAGGGTTTTTTCCTATCGAAAATACATTTAAAGAGACAAGAGATGATGAAATGTTTTTCTAGTGTTTTTGTATTTGGATCTCTGCTTAGTGAAATGTCACTCCACCTTAAGAGGACAATGGACATTTTTTCCTTCTTCAAATTATCTTAATACAAGGATATTTCTTAATCTTTCATATTGATGTCTCGTGTATCAATTTACTTCAATTATAGTCTCTATATACTTGGTTTTGCTTCACTTTTAAGGGGTAAGGAGCACTACACTTCTTTTGTCACATACTCACGAGTTTTAGGTGAAAAGATAGATATGTTCAATTGGGAAAACTATATTTCATTATCTAGGATTTCTTATATCACATATTGGTATTCAACATCATCCATCCAATGTTAAATATTTTTTTTATTGTCCCATGGTCTTGTCTTTCATAGTACTCAAAAACTTCTTCAAAGGACACAATTTATATAACATGCTTGTACCTCGTTTCTCATATAAGGTGTGCCCTCTACATAATCTTTTCAGCTAGCCACACTTCACTTAGACTACATAAAATGATGGAACCTTTAAGAATTTGAAGCTTGGATATTATGGTTTTCTCCTAGTCTTCCTTTGTTAAGCATACATCAACCTTTTGAGATATGGTTAGATGCCTCCCACTATGAAATTGGGACCAACCACATAGAATATGTTCAATTGATTGCTTATCATTCTAAAAGTTTGTTTGATGCCAAGCTCTAATAAAGTACCTACAATAAATAATTATCCACCCTCATCCAAAACTCTCATATAGTGGCCTTGTTATATATTAGGAAAGAAGATGGTATTTCTTATAAATCATCATCTTATGATTTTCTTGAACACACAAACAAAATTACAAGAGAAATGACACAGAAAATGGGATTATTACATTCAATAATTTCATTTGATAATCAAATACAAAAATGGGAGCACCAAACAAATAATCGATCTTCTCAGTTTCCCTCAAATTTGCACTCCTTCAATTGTCAACTTTAGGTTCCGACATATGATGACAATACCCTTTGAATCTATATTGTGGTCCCATAGTACATGACCACTAGTACCGTATAGAGGTTAATCAAACATTTTTTTATATTTCCATATAAAATAAAGAGGGTTATATAAATTGTATTAGTTGTGTGTAAGATAATGATGATATATGTAATCTCATCAAAGAGGCATGTTCTAATCTTCTAGATTACACAGATTCAAGAAAATGCTACATTGGAAAGAACATCACACACAAGCACCATACTAAAGAAGTATGTGTGGGAAGGTTAACCAACGATCTTTGTGTTTCATCTACATGAGTATATATACATAAGAGAGATGGTTGGAGTGGCCACACCCGCTCCAATTAATCATTAGTTACTTATTAATCCCCTATGTGCATTTACTTACTTTATTAAATGTGTTCATATATTTTCTTATGTTAGTGTATCTATAAGGGCCTAAGATTCCCCCCAACATATCCCCCACACTCAAATCCTTTCTTGTGGAGAGAAAATGTGAAACGACGTCCTGGATCTCTACTCCTGCAGAAGTAGACTTACTATGTATTTGCGTAAGTAACTTAGCCACAACAACCACCAACTATATCTGAAGACAAATATATACAAGTTTTATTGTTATTGGCTTCCAATGGATCTAAATGACTACATATCATATATCCCAACTCCTTGATCTCCATCCTTTCAAAATTCACTACCAGTTGAAGGGAATCCATTACTTCCTCAATCCAACTAAAAAGTCTACTCCTTATAGGAACCATCGGGGATGCCTCTATTGTGAAGCTCCAACGATCTACCTCTCTTGGGGACTATTTTGATGGAATCAATGATGATCTACAACATCATTCAATGCTATCATTCCTCTTCTTTCATTCTCACAACCGAGGGGACTATTCTAAAATTCTTTTACCAAGGGGCTCAATCATTTCAAATGTTCTTGTGTCATCATCTAGTATTTTAAGATCTTATGTGTGTCTATCGTCTAATATATCTTTCTTGAATTCCTGTAGCAGAACGAATATCAAACTTCTTTCCAACAACTTGATAGCACATCCAACTCGACATCTCCTAATCGACCAGCTCATCCAACTCAACCAGCATGACCAACTCGATATCTCCTAATGGACCAGATACAACGTTCGACTAAAGAAGCTCTTCGATCTCTGAGCGACATTAACGAACTTGACAAATTAAATTGCTTCTTGTAGATTTTTCTCCTTGCATTATATATTTTCTTTCTCTCTTGTGCAAGCAGTATCGCGTGCACTGCTCCGAAATTCTGGTGAATCGAAGTTTCTTTTTTATTTGCATCTTTCTTTATTTCATGATTTTTCTAGTTTCCTTGTGCAGTTTGATCTTCATGTAAGAAGAATTAGTAAGTAGTCAAATACATTTTACGCAGGTTAGTGAACAATTTTTTTCTCCAGCACCTTCAATAAAGGAAACATTTGACTCTTTTATGCATGAACAATTCTTCCAACCTGCAGGCTTTCGTGATTTCAAGAAGCAACATATCCAATCTTAAACCAGGAGCGAATATTGTCGCTTGCAACTTTTCTATACCTTCTTCATCTCTCAATATCCAACAATCATGATTTCAAGAAGCAACATCATATCCAATCTTAAACCAGGAGCGAATCTTCGTGCTTGCAACATTTCTATACCTTCTTGATCCCTCAATCTCCAAGAACTTCATGCAGCAAATATTCTCGCTTGCAATTTTTCCATATCTTCTTGATCTCTCAATCTTTTTCAGGTTCAGACCACTTCCACTCCTTCACTGAGACCGACCGCAGGAAGGAGGCAATGTCGCCACTCTTGTAATAGTTTAAATTACTTCTAATTACAAGCATTTAAGAAGATGTACATTGGAAATAACATCACAAACATGCACTATACACATCACATACATGCACAATACTCAATTATGTGTGGGAAGGTTAACCATTCACTTTTGTATTCTGTATTCTATTTTCATTATTTAAGTTGAATTTATTTTAAATAATGATTAGTCAGATGTATTTATTTCCTACTTACATTTACATACTTTATTAGATATATTTATATTAGCATTAAGATGTATTTATTTCCTACTTACATTTACATACTTTATTAGATATATTTATATTAGCTAATGCTAGTGTATTGATGAAAATTACAAGACCATTAAAAGCCTCCCAACAATACGTATGCATCTTGTTATGGGGTTTCTTTGTCATGAATAAAACTCTATATTACTTACAATGTTATCTCCTTTGGTTTACCATGAAGAAACAAGTCAGACCTATGCATCTTGTTATGTGGCTGCTTTGTCATCAATAAAACTCTATATCACTTACAATGATATCTCCTTTGGTTTACCATTGAGAAACAACTCATTGCTTTTACATAGAGTTACACTCTTTGGGATACCTACCCAAGTATAGGATGGGACTCGCTGTGTGGTTGACCATTTCTACATGCCCATGAAAATCCATTTCTCTCGATTTTTAAAGTGGTCTCTCTATGACGACTCAATGCCATAATATCATATTTGTCATTATGTGATGATTTTTTGTTCCCTATGGGAAGGGATTCATCAAGCTACCCACCTATTTTTTACCCACATCTTGGCACATTTTATCTTCTCTCTCTTTACTATATGTGATCTTTCTCTAGGTTTCTCAACCATTTATCAAAAACACTATGAAAATTTTTAGTTTACAAACTCCAATTTTCAATCTTCTTTTATTCTCATATGGAAAAAAATATAGAGGTGCCCAATCACACCCTCATTCATGCCCTTCGCATGTTTTATTGTATAGATAAAAAATTCGACAAATATCTTCACATAATCTAGGAGATTTATAATTACGAAATTTGGAGCTCCATCGGTTATTCCACTTTTGAGGTCTAAGATGCTTTTAAAATTGATTTGGCCTACTACTTATAAGCTTTCTCCCCTTGCCAATTTGTCTAAGAAAAAAAAAGGAACTATGAAATTCTACCTTGTTGCATGACACATTAGATCAAATACGCACTCACTTGAAACATGGTTTTTATTACACACAACACATGTATAAACTCCAACAATGTGGATTTAGGGTTCCCCCTTCTTCTAGGTGGGTGATTGAGTCTGACTTTATTTTCCAAAAAAAATCTTTAATGGTCAGGAATATCACAAGCGCTAACCTCTCCATTATGCCCACTACACCATTTTTCAACAAGTGGAATATAGTACATTTGATATTAACCTCTTATCTCAACTGGGCATCCATCCACTCATTCATGTGATCCATCAAAGTTAGACGAACCTCCTCAATTGGAAGAGAAAGTTCCCATCGCAAATACCACTCCCAATATTCATGATTTTCAAAATCTATTGCAGGAACACATGGTTCTTGAACTGCATACTCAATCATTGTGGCATAGTTATAATATTTCTTATTTAGTGGGAGAATGTGGCTATCTCCAACCTGAAGCGATTCACTATTGGGGAGGCTCAACCTCAATTCCCACATTTGTATGAGGAAGCAAGGATGCTATCAAGTTAATTTAGGGGAATCAATATGATTTAAGTAATGTAGCCATTTGATATTAAAGTAGTTGTTTTATTATTATTATTATTATTATTTTCAATTTTTAATATTCTATCTATGGGAAGTAGTGAAAAAATCACCTATTAAATAAAAAATCTTAATGTGATTAATTCAGTCAAACTTGATTAAAAGGATTTTAATTTAAATATAATAAGACATTAAAAGTTAAAGTGCTTTCATTTTCTCCCAAAGGTTCTCCCTCATTTTTGTTTTATGAAGATTGAGTATGTGTTTTAATATCATTTATATATTTTCATCTACATCTATTACTAGTTAAGGAAAGAGGTTAGTTAAATTGCCACAAATTTCTGCTGTCATTTTGGATAGAGAACTGCTTATGTTACTTCTTAATCTTAAAAAAGTTGTTAGTAAATGTCTTTATATTTAATTATGTATGTATTCAAATAATTAATTGTAACTATTAAATAAGCAAAGTATATATGCTTAAAATTGAAATATTCTTAATAATAATCAATATAAAAATATGTCAAACAAAATATACATACTTAAAATTAAAATATTCCTAATAATAATCAATAAAAAAAGGTCAATATAGCAATTAATTAAAATGTGCAAATTAGGAATTAAGAAAAATCCTCTTTATCTATATCTATATAAAGTAGACAAATTTATGAAAATCAAACGGTTCATATAAGCCATAGGAAAGGTAATGAAATTTATTGGATGAATTCTATAAGTTTTCATGCATTGCTCTTACAAATTAAGGAAAGAGGATTGAAAAAGAACAACAAATCTAGGACCTTATTTTGAAAATAGAATTATTGTAACTCATCTGAAGTTAATGCTAAAAAGTAAATGTAAATTTAGGCTTTTAACTATGGTATTTTAATAAGATTTTATTTTGAAAATAGAATTGTTATTGGAGGAATTCTAGCCATTCATTTGAAGCTAATGCTAAAAGGATTTTATTTTGAGAATAGAATTATTATTGGAAAAATTTTAGCCATTCATTTGAAGCTAACGTTAAAAATAAATGCAAACTTAAACTTAAGCTTGTAATTATGGTATTTTAGTAAAACTTTATTTTGAAAATAGTATTATTATTGGAAAAATTCTAACCATTCATATGAAGCTAATGCTAAAAAGTAAATGCAAACTTAAACTTGTAACTATGGTATTTTAGTATATGAAATTTAAATTGTAAAACAAAATAAAATAAAATATCAAATTTATTTATTTAATTAAATTTGAATTCTTCATAATAATATTTAACCTACATCATCCCTCTTTAAGTAAAATTAAATTCCTTCCAATAATAATCCAAAACATTCTCTTTACCAATATCACTCTTACTTTTATTTTGACGACTTATAAACATAAATACTTTAAACATACATCTTTTATTGCACTTGTAATTTATAATCAACTTTAAAAATCATAATTATTAAGTTTTTTATGATAACAAAATGGTTTGAATGTTTCCCAACCATTTTTTATCGTTTTGCGGAAATTATTTACAAAACTGTACTAACAGTGTAGTTTTAGGTAACATTTAACACAATTTAAAAAACAATCAAATCAAAGTTTCTAGTTTTTTTCCACAATAAATTTGTTTTACCATAAAATATTAATGTGCTATCAAAATATTAAAAGTATGTTGTGACATAAAAATGGAATAAGAATATTGAATTTGAAAACACATCTTAAATAACAAAGTATTAAATACATTGATATTAGTTGTATATTTAATGCATTCAATGTTATATATGCAAGATATATACTATTCAATTTAAAAGTTATTTAAATGAGATGACATATATTTTAAGAAAAATAGTAGGTATTTTTCAGTATATTAATAAATGTTACATAGTTTAGTATATACAACATTAAATATAAAGCATTTCAAATTGTAAATTAATAAATGTTATATAGTTTGAGATATACATCATTAGATATAAAACATTTTAAATCTAAGAATATATATTTCAATCTATACAATATTTATCACTGTATTATTAAGTGTATTGTATGTATCCCATTGTATATAACATTAAATGCTCTGCCAAATGTTTCTATTAACTTGTAAAGTTTTTCTTATATAATATTTAAATTCATAAATAAATGGAAATCACTTTTTAATAAATAACCAATTTTTAAAACTAAAACTCACATTAACATGAGATTTAAAATCTAAATATTAAAAACTTATTTTGTAATATTATAAAATTTACATGATTTTCACCTTTATATAAATATCAAATGAGCTAAAACTTGCACAACCACATAAATTGTGGTTGATGAACAACAAAAAATCTACAGGTTAGTTCCACATGTCAAGGACAAACTAACAAACAAAAAATATATCTCTAACCTTAATTTTAACATTAAGATATACATACCCTACAACCCTTTAGATTTGAACCTGTGACCTCTTAAGAAAAAACACATGTTCTTAAACATTAGGCCCACTCAAGCTATATAATACTTATTAATTTATGTTAAATATAAATAATGAAACAAATCAATTGCGAACATACTTATGATCTGGTTGTCATATTATTATTATTAATTAATAAATAAATCTTAGATCTCACGTCTCGGTGTGGTTCAGACGTGTGGTTCTTTTAGGTTCTTTTCAAAAGCGTGCCTTTGATTGCAAAGGAACTGGGACAAATTCCACCGTCTAGGAACGAATTTGGGACGTCAGTAGCTGAAGAGTACCATTACGTGAGAAGCAGTATTTGGATTTTTACCTATTATACTTCAATCTGTCTCTAAAGGTGGTTTATGGTTATTGTTCTCACTTTAGCTAAATTAGAAACATGATTGCCATGAGATTGGGACTAAATATATTTAAAACTTCAATTTTCTTTTTTCCCTGATAATCACGAGGTTGGGAGTTCAATGTATTTAAAACTTGAATATTCTTTCCGTGATAATCGCGAGCTTGGGAGTTCAACTAATAAAATTTGGAAGCCAACAATGGCCATCTCCGGGCATCGTGGAGAGACGAGAACCATAATGCCCTGAACCTAAAAGAACCACACCGTAATGCCAAAATCTATACGTCGTAAACCTAAATAGGTGATCCGTAAACCTAAATTGCTCATTTCCAAAAACTGTAAAGAAAAAATCCAAATCAGAAATTTAAATCGTAAACAGTAGATCAAAACTTAAATCAAGCAGTAAATCGTCCTTCTCTTTCCTTGCCTGTGCTCCAATGCGTTCGTAATCCCTTTCTTCTGCTCCAATGCTTCTAGTCCCTGGTCAACCCTTGCTTGTGCTCCAATGCTTCGAGTCCCTAGGCGAGGATCCCTGTACAATAACACTCTATGGTAAATATGAAACGCCCATCAGTAATTATGAAACCCCCATCAGTGAAATGCGAGCTGCCATCAGTTTGTGAAAGATATGTCAGGAAGTAAATACGGTGAGCTTCGACACCTTCCATCAATCTATATACCTATCATCCATCTAGAAAAGAAAACAAACATTTTGAGCTATTCAATAGTGTCAAAACATTACTCTAATCACATACTCCATTGTTAATAATATAAACTTAACAATCAATTGCACAAGCACAACACAGTGAAAAACTTAAATTTGATAAATGTGAAAAACTAAACAAACAAACTGACATATTTATAAAAGCACTGAGGTTAATACTTCAAATTACAACCCTTCATTTATTGTGATCAAGAAGAATATTCACTCCAGATTTAATCCTATTCATAAAAAACTAATTAAAAATTAAAAATGTATTAAAAGTTCCCATTTCTAATAGGTGTACACCTATTAGCCTTAAAAATGAAAATGTGAACTGAACCTATGTAATTCTTCGTATAATCTTGTATATCTTATAGATCTTACAAAATATTCAAGATTCGAAGTAGACCTTTTCAGATGAACTTGTGATATTGTAAGGGCTTCACATGCTTAACATTTACTCACCGTCTTAGGTCCTATTTTTGCAATCTCTTCCAGCTCTAGATGTTTCGGGATATTAGATTCGGCTATGGATTTTTGGCAAGAAACACGAAAATCACTTCATTGCTTCACCTTCAAACTATGTCTAGGGATGAAGCCTTTCTAAATCAAATTCAATGGGATGTTTTTGGAGTTTCCATGAATCTTGAAATCATTCTCACTCCATAAAAACTATGTCTAGGGATGAAGCCTTTCTAAATCAAATCCAATGGGATGTTTTTGGAGTTTCCATGAACCTTGAAATCATTCTCACTCCATAAATAATATCAGGTCTTGTTTCTGTTAGATACGTAAAACTACCTACCATTATTTTAATCAGTGTGGGATCTACTCTAGACCCTTCATCTTCCTTTCTCAACTTTAATCTTGTTATGACAGGTGTGGGATACCTTGGAATTTATCATGTTGAATCTTTTCAAAATTTTGTGCACATACTTAGTTTGTGAAATAAATATACTAGCTTTGGACTCGTGGAATTTAATATCCAAAAAATATCTCCTAAGCCCCAAATCAGTCATTGACTTAAATTCTTCTATGCCAAAATCACCTGTAAAAATAAAATCATCTACATATAAGAAACAATTAACATATTACCTTTTTGATTTACATTGATGTACAATTTTGGCTCACAATCACTCTAATGAAATCCATTCTGTGTGACTTAGGAATCTATGTGACTCTACATATACTTCTTATTATAAATGTTCATTGAAAAAGGTTGGCTTTAGGTTCATTTGATAGAAAAACCATTTTTTCTACTCAGCGATGGCCAACACAATTTTTACCATGTCCATGCGTGCAATCGACACAAATGTTTCATTGAAATCAATTCCAGGTTGTTATGTAAAACCTCTTGCAACAAACCTTTCTTTGTGCTTTTGCACATTTCCTTGTGCATCTTGCTTGGTTTTATAGATCCACTTGACACTTATCACATGTTTTTATTTAGGTATATCTACCAATTTCGATGTCTAATTATTCTCCATGCATTTGATTTCTTCATCCATAACCTGTTCCCATACATCATCTTTGACAACTTCTTCAAAAATTAATGGATCATCTATTTGTGAAAATAAAGAAACACCTGAAAATGAATTTGTTGTGTCAACATTATAGATGTCAAACATATTTCTTTTCTTTCTTGGTAATACACTTGCTAATGTTGGATCTGGAGATGAATAACTACTTGGAGTGCTTGCTAGAGTTTCTTGCACTCTAGGTGTGGATTGCACACCTACTAATCTTCCTCGAGTATTTTGTGTTGGGATTTGTGTCACAGTTCTAAGAGTAGAAGGACCTATGCACTGAATTGTACTTGGTTTTCGAACCACTTCATCTTCTGTCTCATCATACTCCATAGAATCAATAAATATGACTAACCTTTCTATGCTTCCATCCCATGCTTCATTATCCACAAATTGAACAGCATGATTGATTATTAATTTTCTTGTAATAGGATCATACAACTTGTATTATTTTGTATCATGAAAATTTCCAAAAAATATACATTTATGTCCTTTATTATCCAACTTCTTTCTCAGCTCATCTGGAACATGCTCATATGTGACATAGCCCAAAAAATTTAAGTGCGGCGCATTATGTTTCATACATGTCTAGGATTCTTGAGGAACTTTCTTTTTCACACTCTTTGTCAGACATATGTTTGTAATGTATACTAAAGTTTCTACTGCCTCAACCCAATACTCATTTTACAAATATTTGGAAACCAACATATTGCACACAATTTCCATGATGGAGTGATTCTTCCTTTCTGCGACACCATTTTGTTGTGGTGTATACAACACAGTGAATTTCTTTTATATGCCACAAACTCTACAAAAGTTCTGAAACTCTCTTGAAACATATTCACTTCCTCTGTCAGTTTTTAGAACCTTGAATTAATAACCACTCTGCTTCTCCACAAGTGATTTAAACTGATGAGAACAACCCAATGCGTCAAATTTATGTTTTAGGAAACAAATCCATGTCTTTCTTGAGAAATCATCAATAAATGTCAGAAAATATTTATTGCCTCCTATAGATGGTGTTTGCATTAGTCCACAAATATCTAAATGTATTATTTCCAGTGGATCTTTTGCTCTGTATGATCTCCAAACTTGAAAAGACTCTCTATGTTTCTTTCCAAAAATACATTCTTCACATATTCTTTCTGATTTTTCGATTAATGGAAATTCTTTCATCCTATCCTTTGTATGTAGCAGCTTTAGACCTCCAAATTTAAAATTCTCAAATGTGAAATACCATAGCCAAGAATCATCCTACCCTTCATAATCGAATATTTCCTACATCTCTATGCCACTATCTTCTTTTTCCTCGAGACAATGCACACTAGCTTTTACTTGCTTGGAAAGACATGCACTTTCTACTGTAAATGCACTGCCAAATTGTGCATATTTTATGTCATAGACAGCTTTTGTTTTTTTTCTCTTCATGGTTGGATTCAATGTCAATGGAAACATTTTGTTTCTTGTCATATGAATTCTAGCAATAAGTTGATTACTTGGATATTAATCCATAATAACACAGTGATTATCTTCCATGTAGATTATGTATCATTTCTGTAAAATTTCTCTTGTGATCATCAAATTATGTTTTAAACCATAAACATAATATACATCATGCATAAATTTGTGTTATGCTTGTTTAGTTAAAATGTTAATACTTCATTTTCCTAAGACAGTGACTTGGATATATGTTCCAAGTGTAACTTTAGTTTGGACAAAGTTATCCAAAGTAGAAAAAAATTCTAAGTTTCGAGTCACATGATTACTACAACGTGAATCTAAATACCATATGTCATATGGAATTTCTTGAGAAACATTACATTCAACGGGTGGGACTAGGAATTGCTTCAACATGCACCATAAACATAGTATAGGAGGGAGTATTTCCATTGTTTTAAAGATCTTGTGCTTGCTTGTTTTGATTATACTGTCTCTTTTTGCATTCATGTGCATAATGTTCATACTTTTTCTATTAATGAACTGAATACTTGATTTATCAATTCTTTGATTACTTGAATGACTGGAATTTGGATTTCAACTTCTTCCACTAGTATTTCATTGCATCTACCTCTAGCAACTTCTTCCTCTACCTTTAGAGTGTGTCCCCCTTCCTCTTCCATGAATTATATATGATTGTACGAAAAATGCATTTTCTAATGACATATTTGACCTATTTATTCTTTATTCATGATTAATGAAGGAATATTGCAGTTCATCTAAACTAAGTTGACTAAGGTCTCAGGTCTCAAGTCTTTTCTCTCTACCACAATCACAACAAGGGTATAAAATTTAGGAGGAAGACTCCTAAGTACCTTCTCAAAAAAAAATCTATCCTCTATGGTTTCTCCATGAGACTTAATCTAATTTATCACGACAATAACATGGGCATAAAATGAATCTATTGTATATGTATCTTTCATTGATAAAGTTTCAAAATATATTCTAAGAATTTGTAGTTTTGAAGTCTGGACTTTGTCCATACCTTGATAAGAAGTTTGCAATATGTCCCAGGATTCCTTGGCTTTCTTTGTTGATGCAACTCTTGGGAGTATGATTTCATGCATGGCTTGATGTATGTAAAACATCTCATTTCCATCCTTCTTCCTTTGATATTTCAAAGCATACTTATCTACCTATGTTAGAGCATTTTATGTTGCCTAATCTACTAGTTCCACATAGTCATTCTTGACTATTTCCCATACATCCTAACCCTGAAATAACACCTTCATGGTCAAAGACTATAACTCATAATTTTTTCCTCTAAAAGTAGGAGGTTGCAGATTTAAGTAGAAGCCATGTTTTCTCCTTCCAATAGAGTTGTTTCTTTGATAAGCCTACTTTGATAGAACCTTCTTTGATATAACCTACTCTAATACCAAATCTTAGATTTACAATGTGCAAACAACCTCTGTGTCGTGTAGTTACAAAGACCACACATAGAAACTCTTGATTATTGAACTCTCAGGACTTACCCCACAAATCAAAGACCACTCAATATATTGCACACTGTGATGAAAACACTTAATAAAATAATTTCTTCACAGTTTGCTAATCTTTAACACATGAACTCACAAACACAATAGAAGCTCATAAACACACATCAATTTGACAACACACACAAAAATATTACTCTAATGACTCCTGAATAACTTTTGCAACTTACAAAACATAGATCTTGAACTCTCATACTTATTTGACTCTTGAATTTTTTTTTACTATAATAACATAGCTCTATAATTTAGCTATATAATTTGAATGATAACTTATAGGCAATTTAAATTTGTAAAGGTAATTCATAACTGTACAATCTAATTTAGAATTTACTAAATTTGTTCATACTTAATACAAACCATAAACATAATATAATTTGTAAAGCATACATAATTATGTTCAAATTAATTTGTGAAATACTAATGTAATGCAAATAAGACTATACATTACAATGAATCCAGGTTACACATTTGAGCTTTATATTTTTGAGTAAATGGTGCAACCCGTACCTACGGGCCTGTTAACAAAGCTACACATTAGATCTTCAAAAAAATCACCAAGGACAATATAAATACCTTGTATTCAAGGATATCAGAGATTCATACCAACTCAATGCATCTGGTTTTATATATTGACAATATTTTCATGATATATAAACACTTTTCTCGTATAATTTTTCTGGAATGGTGAAATTCCATGAGCCTATTAATAAAGTGACAATATATATATATATATATATATATATATATATATATATATATATATATATACACTTTTCTCTTATATTTTTGCATGAATGGTACAACTCCACAACCATGTTTACAAAGCTACACAACGAATCCATCAATAAAAATATGAATGCTGCAATTCCACAGGCCTGCTAACAAAGCTACACAATACATCTTCAAATAATCATGAACAACAATATAAATACCATGTATTCAATGATGTCAGAGATTCACATCAAATCAACTCAAAGCAAGCATTTGACATGTTAAAAAAGCTACACAGTGTGTCTTCAAATCATCAATAACAATACAAATATCATATTGTAAACAATATTATAATAACCAATAAGATAAATACCTCAAATCAACTAGGTAAGTGAGAGCTAATATAAATACCTCATATGAACTAGGTAAGTTATCTATGGATTTTCCAGCTAAATTTGGTTTGATTTCTTTAGATTCTGAGAAAGAAGCTAAATTTGGCTTGATTTCTTTGGATTCTAATTTCTTTTCATTATGAAAACCCTCCTTCATCTCATGAGGGAAACATCTACGAGACAATGGCAACAATATTCTTATTGTTTAATAAACCAGAGATTACAACTAGCAGCCTAGAGAGGGCTTGAATCCCTGGCTCAATATTTGTCTCTCATGCACACATAAAGATAAGCAAACAAAAGTCCAAAAATATGAAGTAAATATTTATTATATATTATGGGGATAGTGTGTCCAAATCACGAAGTTATATGTCTTTCAGTGATCAAATTTGAAGAACTATTTTTATTTTTAATTGCAAGTTGAAGGATCTATATTGGCTCAACTTTTCTATGATCAAAAGTGGAAAAATATATGTACTTCAATTGACAAGATTAAACTAGGTACACACTTCCAAAAAAATATTTTAAATAAAATATTTCGCTTCCAATTATTTAAAATGTTAAAATTTAATGAGCAACCACATAGATAAGTTGTCAAATGGATTTATCTTGGAGGATGGTTGTCACTCTCCCCACCGAAGTTCAAAATCACAATATAAAACTTTAGACACATCATAAAATCAAATTTTTTTGTGAACATCTATGTATCTTTTTTAACCATGGGATTTATGCTCATTTTAGATCCAATTAAAAACAAAAAATTGTCATAGATCTTGAAGTCTTTGTTGGAGTATGATAATTCTATCTACATACTATAAAAGCAATGAAAAGACCATACTTACATTACAGGCCTCTAGGAACATGACAATCTAGCATGAGTGCATCCATTGAAAATGATTTAAGATAATATCTTTATGTTTTTCAACTTCCCAAGATCCATGGAAACACATAACTAAATGGAATTAGCCAATAAAATCACCAACTATGTTAATTTTTATTAAGGCTATTGATTGTTCACTTTATCTTTCAAACCATGTGAAAATGTATGAAAGAGTGGGATGTTAGAGCATAATCCTAATGCATAAGTTTGATGAACATAAAAATTGTGTTACCTTCTCCCTAGCTTTCTTAAGAATCCCAACCAAGTTAAAAAAAGTTGCTAGAAACAAGAAGAAGATACATCTCCTGGATATTTGACTTGAGATGAGGCAAGGGGAAGCCAATGTTGCTAGGAACAAGAGGAAGATAACAAATGAAATGACACTATGGAAAACATGAAGTATTTTAACTAAATGTGATGTAGATTCCTATATTGACAAGTATCGAAAATGCTCATAACAAGTGAATTCGAGTGGGGAGTCACAAAGACAATGCGTTTAATATTTTTTAGTAAAGTTTCATTAAGTGACACATAAAATATGTCAATAGGATGGTAGAATATTTATCTATGTGTAAGCTATATGGTGGATTTAACTAGGTAATAGATAAGAGCCAACTAAAACATATAAGATTTTACTCTTTAGATTCCAAAGGTAAGTATATGGTGATGAACCAATGCTCTTTGACCAACTAAGCATTGGAAGTGAGGACATTGATGGGTTATTGAAAATCTAACCCTTCTTTTGACATTTTATGATATTTGTTGTCTTTCATAAATAACATGAATGACAAATGATTTCAAAAATTTACTTTTTAAAAAAAAAAAAAATTGAAATATTCTTTTAAGACAACTTTGAACCGCTTAAATGATGCAGGAGCATCGCGACTACCAAAGCCAGTGTGGAGCCAGCACATGCGTTTTAAACACATGACACATAAGCTTGATAACTTTTTGAATTTGCATTAAAGATGAAGCGCCATATCCTTCAAGGAAACATTTATGAAGGAGTGCCTGTTGTGTTGTATCCGACCTTGAGCCTTACACTCTTGTCTAAAATAGATAGGAGGCATTTAGTAGATTTAATGCAGGTAGATAGGATTTTATTTCTAGATTAGACAGTTTGGAGTTCGAGAGGGAAAACGGATATAGACACCCTCCTTTGTACATTGTAATATTATCAAGCATTCAGGAGAGAAGAGCATGCAGAGAATTGTATGAAGAACACCCATATACAGATGTTGAATTAATAGAATGAAGTTCTTATTCAAATTCATGGCTGGTGTTGTTTCTCTGTGTATATTGTTCATATGCTTATGAATGTTTGCTTCCTTGATATGCATTTTCTTTATATATGTTGTGCATTTGGTTTCATGTTTGAACCTAAAGTCTGAAGGGGAGATGGAATGAGTTTCAATTGTTTCTCTGTCTGAGCCAGGAGATTCCTGCAAGGTGTGCAGTTGAATTCATCCGCAGGGAGTGCGTTGATGAAGGCTTAGATAGTTTAACACTTGTTCTCATTCGCCCAGAAGTTGATTTGGATTGAAGGAAGAAAAATTCTCAGTTGTTAGTTTGAGTATAGGAGATAGATGACTGTTGTTGCAGAGAGTGCGCAGAGTCTGAAGGACTCAAAACTTGAGAAGTTGTTGAGCGTCGAGTGCAAGGAGTGCGCATAAATTCCTCTGAAGGATCAGAGTGGGAAAAGATTAGGAGGCATAGAACCTTTGTGGGTATCGCCAAAGAAGAGCATAGGAAGTGTGGCTTGAAACATTTCAAGGAAGAGTTTTAGCGCAGGCGTGGAAGGCAAGCGCGAGAGGAAGCACTTAGTCATTTTCGAGAAAATTCCTGAGAGGGACGAAATCAACGGTCAGGGTTCCCAGAGGAAATCCGTGAAGGATCAGCGATTGTTGGATTTCTAGAAGTTAAGCTGAGGTTAAAGCCAGGAGCCATCGGGAGTCGGAGGATCAAAGTTCTCAGAGGCATAGAACTCGCACACGGTAAAATCGCGATTTCACGATATCCGATAGGCTCAAGAGCGTCCATCATCGGGACAAGCGTCCATTGTCGGGACACGCTTCAGAAGATCCTAGAGACTCGGAGTTCGGGATATCAGGGTTTTACAAGTCGAAGAGGACTAAGGCCTTTTAAGTCTCAAAACCCCGATGGAGAATCTCATCCATTGATCTTGGCTGGACATGTGTCAAGGAGTAGGGATCCATCGAGGTTCCACTCATCAGAGGATCGAGGTTCTCAACTACAAAGGACACTTGCACATTGGGATCGCGATCCGCGATATTCCAATGGTGACATGGTAGCGTGGGACCACAGCAGAGAGTGGAATACAGGTGGCATTGGGGATCGAAGAATCGGTAATTTTGAGGGCGTGAGTTCTTCGCATTTCAAATGAATTCCGAAACTCTGACGGGGAGCAGGCCGTGGTCTCGTGGATCGACAAGTCACATGTGGAAGGGCTAACCTGAAGGGGCTTGGACAAGAGAAAGGCGTCATCGCAAATTCGGGGATCGGGGATTCGTGGTGCCAGCAAAACGCAATATCGCGTATGCCGATTTCCTGATAGGGAAATCCCTGATAGGAATGAAGAAGTGTTGACATCGAGACCCATCGGGTTTCGGGGTTTTGTGTAGCACAAGGAAAGTGCCCACGAAGTTCGCGATATCGCGAAACTCGATTTCCCAATAGAGCAAGAGGAGATCGTTAGGAGAGCATTATGTGGGTGTGGAAAATCCCAATAAGGGGTTTGAGGATCACTTTAGCTCTTCGGACGAGTGAGAAGAGAAGGTCCTGGTGGGAGAGGATGCGTGGGTGGCGCGTGCTTCGTCAAGTGGTATCAGAGAGAGATAATCTCTCTGTTTTCTGTAGCAGAGAAGGAAAGGAGAGAATTCACCATGCCGCCAAGGAGAAGAGGTAGAGAATCACCCAATCTAGAGGGGGAAAGGGAATTGTCTAGAGAAAGGGAAATGCCCAGAGAAAGAAGTAGCCAAGGACAGAATCCGGGCGTGGAGGGAGAAATACGAAATCTTCATGCCAAAATGGAGGACATGGAGACATCACGAAGGCGAGGGGCTGATGCAGGAGATATCAGTGAGTCCGAGGATGAAGGTGGTGCTGGACATGAAGGAGGATAAATTCCAGCGGAGGATGCAACCACTGAGCGTTTAATTAAGGCTATCGTTCGGATGAGTTCGAAAATGAAGATGGACATTCCAGCTTATGAAGGAAGTCTGGATGCAGAAGAGATTCTAGATTGGATTATGGCTCTTGACACCTACTTCGAATATGAGGATATCAAAGAGGATAAAAAGGTAAGGCACGCTGTCACGAAATTGAAAGGACATGCAGCATTATGGTGGGACGAGCTTCAAGCAGATAGACGTTCCAAAGGAAAGCAAAAGATCAAAAGTTGGGATCAAATGATTGTAAAGATGAAGGCAAAGTTCATCCCAAGGGATTACCAGATCACACTGTTCAGGAGAATGCAGAACCTGAGACAAAAGTTGATGACAGTAAAGGAATATACCGAGGAATTCTATAGGCTGAATATCAGGGAAGGTCATCAGGAGAGCGATGATGAAAAGGTTGCCAGGTATATGAACGGCTTAAGATATGATATCCAGGATGAGATGAGTATGAAAACCATCCGAACAATGGAGGATGTGTATCAGATAGCATTGAAAGCTGAGGAAAATCTAAGCCGTAAGCCAGCACAGCGAGGTAGAGGCAAGAGCCAGCCAAAAGGAAAATTAGTTGCCCAAGATATGTTCCAGAAATCCAAGCACAACTTTAAAAAGCCTCAGGCAAGAACAGAAAGAGGTAGAAGCTCACAGCGAGGGTAGTACACTGAACAAGGCGGAGGATATGCAGACGCCAATACAATTCCTCGTACCCGAGGTAGAGGAAGAGGCCGAGGTGGAGTCATCACATGCTACACATGTGGGAAGAATGGACACAAAGTGGTTGATTGTCTGGATAGAAAGAAGGATGGAGGAGAAGCGCACATCGCCGAGGCACAAAGGTGAAATGCTGAAGCAGAAGATGCAGAAGACGGAAGGTCGCTGATGATGCGTAAAGTTCTCTTAACACCCAAGAAGGAGGTGGAGGACACATCTCAGAGAAGAAAACTGTTCAAAACCACATGCAAGACCAAAGACCGAAAATGCAAAGTTATCGTGGACAGTGGTAGCACAGAAAATCTTGTTTCAACCAAGATGGTGGAGAAACTAGAGCTGGAAATGACTGATCACCCGAGTCCATATAAAGTTTCATGGCTACAGAAGGGACATCAGGTGAATTTCAATAAATAGTGCTTAGTTGACATTAAAATAGGAGGATATCATGACAAGATTTTATGTGATGTCATTCCTATGGATGTTTTCCATTTACTACTGGGAAGACCATGGCAGTATGATAGAAACGTGATTCATGATGGGAAGATGAATACGTACACTTTGGAGAAGACTGGGAGAACACACATGTTACTTCCGATAAAAGATAAGGAGGTGAAACCAGAAGTGAACAACAGGGTACTTCTCATGAGTGGGAAGGAGCTTCTTACAGAAGTTAAGAAGAAGGAAGATCCACAATTCTTTGTGGTCAGGAAACCAAAGATCATTTTGACCAGCACAAGAGTGGACGATTTGCCGGAAGAAATTCAAGAGCTACTTGAAGAGTTCGCTGATATTGTGGTAGACGAACTGCCTCATTCATTGCTGCCAATGAGGAGCATAAGTCACCACATAGACCTTGTACCGGGAGCTAGTTTTCCAAACAAGGCTGCGTATAGGTTGATGCCTCAGGAGAATGAGGAGGTTAAGAAGCAGGTCTAGGAGTTATTGGATAAAGGATTGGTCAGGGAAAGTTTTAGTATGTGTGTTGTTCCAACGGTACTGAGTCCAAAGAAAGATGGAGGCTGGAGAATGTGTATAGATTCCAGAGCCATTAACAAGATAACCATCAGGTATAGGTTTCCATTACCACGGATGGATGACTTGATGGACTGTTTAAGTGGAGCAAATTTTTTTTCAAAGGTCGATTTGAAAAGTGGATACCATCAGATTCACATGAGGGAAGGCGATGAGTGGAAGAAAGCCTTCAAGACCAATGAAGCGTTATACGAATGGCTAATCATGTCGTTTGGCTTGACGAATGCGCCAAGTACATTCATGAGATTAATGAATGAAGTGCTGAAGGAATTCATTGGTAAGTTTGTCATTGTTTATTTAGATGACATATTGATTTTCAGCAAAACTAAGGAAGAACATCTGAAGCATTTAGCTGCAGTCATGAGAAAGCTACAGCAAGAGAAGTTGTTGATCAATGTGAGGAAGTCTTCATTTATGAAGAAAGAACTCATTTACTTGGGGTTTGTCATATCGGCAAATGAATTGAAGATGGATCCAAGTAAAGTGGATGTAATAAAGAATTGGCCATCACCAAGAAATGTTTTCGAGGTGAGAAGTTTTCATGGACTGGCGAGTTTCTACAGGAAATTCATTTGAAATTTTAGCGGAATCAGTGCAGCGATGATGGACACAGTCAAGAAAAGACATAAATCTTTTCATTGGACTGAAGAAGTTGAGAAAAGCTTCAATCTGTTGAAGCAGAAGATCACAGAGCAACCGGTGTTAGTTTTGCCGGATTTTCGAAAGACGTTCCAGGTGAAATGTGATGCGAGTGGCTTTTCCATAGGAGCGGTCTTGAGTCAGGATGACAGACCAATTGCATATTTCAGCGAGAAGCGGAATGAGAAAAAGGAAAAATACTCCACATATGATAAAGAATTTTATTGCATCATACAGGCATTGAAAAAATGGAGACACTATTTGATTCCAAGGGAATTCATTTTATATAGTGATAATCATGCATTGCAGTATGTAACTCAGCAGGAAGAATTAAATCATAGGCATATTAAATGGGTAGAATACATGCAGAATTTTACATTCGTTATCAAACATATTTCAGGTACTGCTAACAAAGTGGCTGATGCTTTGAGCAAGAAATGTTTGTTGTTGCAGTAGTTCAAAGTCAAGACTTTAGGCTTTGATGATCTCAGGGAGATGTACGCAGGTGATGCAGATTTTACAGAGGCGTATGGAGCAACTGAGAACCCGGTTCTCAGGGAAAGAAGTCAGTGGATAGATTACATAATCCAAGATGGATTGTTGTTCAGAGGAAATCAATTGTGTATTCCAAATTGCTCCATGAGGGAGAACTTGTTGAAAGAAAAGCACAGTGGAGGCTTAGCAGGGCACTTTGGCCATGACAAAACATTCGCGAAGCTGAGCGAGTCATACTTTTGGCCAAGGATGCAGTCAGAAGTTAAAAGGTTTGTTGACAGGTGTAGAATTTGCCAACATTCTAGGGGTAGAAAGCATAATGCAAGTCTTTATCAGCCATTGCCCATACTAGAAAGGCCATGGGAGGTGATCAACATGGATTTTGTACTAGGATTGCCGAGGACGCAGAGAGGACATGATTCGATCTTTGTGGTAGTTGAAAGGTTTTGAAAGATGACACATTTTATTCCATGCCAGAAGACCAACGATGCGACTTACATCGCAAATTTATTTTTCAAGGAGGTTGTTAGACTTCATGGACTGCCGAAAAGCATAGTTTTGGACAGGGATACCAAATTCATTGGACATTTCCGGAAGACACTCTGGAAGAGGATGGGAACTAACTTAATGTTCAGTTCTACCTATTATCCTCAGACAGATGGGCAGACAGAAGTGGTCAATAGGAGTCTAGGAGACTTGCTGAGGAGTTTAGTGATGGAGCACCATAGCAGCTGGGATAGCGTATTGCCACAGGAAGAATTCGCCTACAATGATTCGGTAAATCGAAGCACAGGGAAAATTCCATTTGAGATAGTATACGACAAACAGCTGAAAGGTGTTTCAGAGCTGAGGGATTTGGAGCAAATAATGACTCACAATGCGAGCACTGAAGAATTCGCAGAGGTGATGGAAGAACTTCATAGCAGAGTGAAGCAACGATTGCTGGAGTTGAACCAAGAATATAAACGCAGAGCATATCAGCATTGGAGACAACTTCAATTTGAGGTTGGAGATATGGTTCTGGCACATCTGAGGAGAGAAAGGTTTCCAAGGGGAACATACAACAAACTGAAAATGAAGAAAATTGGGCCATGCAAAGTCCTAAAGAAATTGGGAGAAAATGATTACGAGATTGAATTGCTGGATGAGATTGGAATATCTCTGACATTCAATGTATCAGACTTATATCCATATAAGGCTGAGGAAGCAGGAGCTGGAAATGATGAACAGCCAGAGGTTCAGTGGCAGAAGCAGATGCCGATTGCAGAAAAGCCACAGATGGAGTGTATACTTGACAAGAGGGTGAGCAAAAAAACCAGGCGAAAGCAGTATTTCGAGTATCTGGTGAAATGGAAAATTCATCCAGTGGAAGATGCCAGTTGGGAAACAAAGGTAGTGATTCAGAAGCATGGACATACCGTGCAGGAGCTCATGGACAGGAGCCCATGAAAATTTTCAAGCAGGGGAGTATGATGCAGGAGCATCACGACTACCAAAGCCAGCGTGGAGCCAGCGCCTGTGTTTTAAACACATGACACATAAGCTTGATAACTTTTTGAATTTGCATTAAAGATGAAGCACCATATCCTTCAAGGAAATATTTATGAAGGAGTGCCTGTTGTGTTGTATCAGACCTTGAGCCTTACGCTCTTGTCTGAAATAGATAGGAGGCATTTAGTAGATTTAATGCAGGTAGATAGGATTTTATTTCCAGATAAGACAGTTTGGAGTTCGAGAGGGAAAACGGATATAGACACCCTTCTTTGTACATTGTAATATTATCAAGAATTCAGGAGAGAAGAGCATGCAGAGAATTGTATGAAGAACACCCATATACAGATGTTGAATTAATAGAATGAAGTTCTGATTCAAATTCATGGCTGGTGTTGTTTCTATGTGTATATTTTTCATATGCTTATGAATGTTTGCTTCCTTGATATGCATTTGCTTTATATATGCTGTGCATTTGGTTTCATGTCTGAACCTGAAGTCTGAAGGGGAGATGGAATGAGTTTCAATTGTTTCTCTGTCTGAGCCAGGAGATTCCTGCAAGGTGTGCAGTTGAATTCATCCACAGGGAGTGCGTTGATGAAGGTTTAGATAGTTTAACACTTGTTCTCATTCGCCCAGAAGTTGATTTGGGTTGAAGGAAGAAAAAGTCTCAGTTGTTAGTCTGAGTACAGGAGATAGACGACTACTGCTGCAGAGAGTGCGCAGTGTCTGAAGGACTCAACACTTGAGGAGTTGTTGAGCGCCGAGCACAAGGAGTGCACATAAATTCCTCTGAAGGATCAGAGTGGGAAAAGCTCAGGAGGCATAGAACCTTTGTGGGTATCGCCAAACAAGAGCATAGGAAGTGTGGCTTGAAATATTTCAAGGAAGAGTTTTAGCGTAGGCGTGAAAGGAAAGCGCGAGAGGAAGCACTTAGTCATTTTCGAGAAAATCCCCGAGAGGGAAGAAATCAACGGTCGGGGTTCCCAGAGGAAATCCACGAAGGATCAATGACTGTTGGATTTCTAGAAGTTGCGTTGAGGTTAAAGCCAGGAGCCATCGGGAGTTGGAGGATCGGAGTTCTCGAAGGCATAGAACTCGTGCACGGTAAAATCGCGATTCGCGATATCCGATAGGCTCAAGAGCGTCCATCGTCGGGACACGCGTCAGAAGATCCCAGAGACTCGGAGTTCGGGATATCGGGGTTTTACAAGTCGAAGAGGACTAAGGCCTTTTAAGTCTCGAAACCCCGACGGAGAATCTCATCCGTTGATCTCGGCTGGACACGTGTCAAGGAGTAGGGATCCATCGGGGTTCCGTTCATCGGAGGATCGGGGTTCTCGACTACAGAGGACACTTGCACATTGGGATTGCGATCCGCGATATCCCGATGGTGATGTGGCAGCGTGGGACCACAGGAGAGAGTGGAATATAGGTGGCATCGGGGATCGAAGAATCAAGAATTTCGAGGGCGTGAGTTCTTCGCATTTTAAACTCGCGAAGTCTGAAACTCCGACGGGGAGGAGGCCATGGTCTCATGGACCGGCAGGTCACATGTGGAAGTCCTAACCTGAAGGGGCTTGGACAGGAGAAGGGTGCCATCGCAAATTCGGGGATCGGGGATTCGTGGTGCCAGCGAAACGCAACATCGCGTATGTCGATTTCCCGATAAAGAAATCCCCGACAGGAATGAAGAAGTGTTGACATCGATACCCATTGGGTTTCAGGGTTTTGTGTAGCACAAGGAACGTGCCCACGAAGTTCGCGATATCGCGAAACTTGATTTCCCGATAGAGCAAGAGGAGATCGTTAGGAGAGCATTCTGTGGGTGCGGAAAATCCCGATAAGGGGTTTGAGGAGCACTTTAGCTCTTCGGGCCAGTGAGAAGAGAAGGTCCTGGTGGGAGCGGACGCGTGGGTTACACGTGCTGCGTCATTAACATGCTAAAACGGGTTAATTTTGATAGCTAATATAGACTTAGTGAAAATTAAAACAAGTTATGCAATTATTTATACTTTTTCCAAACCCTAATATGCAACTATTTATACTTTTTGTAAACCCTAATGCATTCCCTCAAAATGTTGGCCACCGTACATACATATTCAGAATAAATGATTTATCTGTTTATTTGTAAAAACTTAAGGACTAAGGTTTATTTTAAATGTTGTAGGCTAAATGTTCTATGATGATTTTTGGACTGATATTTGTTCAAAATCTTATTAAAAATTGTTAGATTAATAAATTTGAATGATTATTTCTGTACAATCAGAGTGATCCAGTAAATGTTCTATGATGATTTTTGGACTGATATTTGTTCAAAATCTTATTAAAAATTGTTAGATTAATAAATTTGAATGATTATTTCTGTACAATCAGAGTGATCCAGTAATTTATCAGTATGTTGAATCCATTTCTACATTAATAGATTTTTAACAACAAAAAATAATAATTCCCTTAAAAACCTTTTCATAGAACAGCTAGAAAATATCATTTTAAATTAACGATGGACATGTAACCGGCATGTTACGTTTTCCATAACACCTTCTGAACTTTCTTGCCGGTGTCTTACGAATCGTAATCGGCATTTTATATATTTCTGCAGTGTGAAAGAGGTGCGTTTTATATATTTGTGCAGTGTGAAAGAGGTTTCTTGGCGTCGCTTGCGTCAAAGAAACGACTGAAATAAGGCGACATAAAGTGCTAAAATCAAATTTGCTCTTTTCGTTGTTGTGAAGATGACGTTGAAACTAGCTCATTAATATCCATGATATCAATCCTCATCGCGCGTCTTCTTTTAGATCATTGAATGTTAGTATTCTTAAAGATTATGATGACTAAAAGTAGATACGTGTTTGGGACCAAAGCTTTTTTTAGACTGAAGGGGGCCCGGGTGGCCAGAATTTAGAATGTTAACATACAACGCAAAGGAATATTGTCAAATAAAAAATGCTAAAACACTATCGCCATTTCCTTTTGGCAGCTATCTTATTTTGTTTTGTTTAATTATACCTTATTTACTTTTATAAATAACCCAGCCAGGAAGCTAGGGAAGGGAAGAGTCGTATAAAACCCTATTTTGTTTTTAATAACAACATATCCTCGCTTTAGCGAGGGAACAATGACAATGGAGAAGAATAAGTTATAAAAGGAATGTCGAACCCTTTTAGGGAATAGTGAATCATGCCATTCATTTATCGGCATTCATTTGAAGCTAATGATAAAAGTAAATGCAAACATAAGCTTGTAACTATGGTATTTTAGTAAAGGAGGTTTATATATAAATAAATTATAAAATAAAAAAAAAGAAAATTAAATATTAAATTTATTTATTTAATTAAAATTAAATTTTTGTTAATAATATTTAATCCGTAAAGAAGGTTTATATATAAATAAATTATAAAAAAAAAAATTAAATATTAAATTTATTTATTTAATTAAAATTAATTTTTTGGTAATAATATTTAATCCATATCATGTCTAAAGTAAAATTAAATTCTTTCCTATAATAATCCAAAACATTCTCTTTAGTAAAATTAAATTATTTTTTATATCAAAACATTCTTTTTATCAATATTAAATATTAAATTTATTTATTTAATTAAAATTAAATTTTTGATAATAATATTTAATCCATACCATCTCTTTAAGGTAAAATTAAATTCTTTCCTATAATAATCCAAAACATTCTCTTTAGTAAAATTAAATTCTTTCCTATATCATAACATTTTTTTTACCAATATTACCTTTGGTTAATTTTAATCACTTCTAAACATAAATACTTTAAATATACATCTTTGCACTTGTAATTCATAATTCATAATCAATTGTAAAAATCATAATTATTAACTTTTTATAATAACAAAATGGTTTGAATTTTCCCACCTACTTTTTTGCAAACTGGAAATTATTTATAGCATTGTACTAACAGTGTAGTTTTAAGTAACATTTAACACAAACAAAAAAGACTAAGAAATCGAAGTTTCTAGTTTTTTCACAATAAATTTGTTTTATTGATAAATATTTACCTAAAAAAATATTAATCTGTTATCAAAATATTAAAAACATGTCATGATATAAAGATGAAATAAGAACATCTAATTTGAAAAGACATCTCAATAACAAAGAATTAAATGCATTGATATTATTTGTATATTTAATGCATTTAATTTATATATGCTAAGATATATATCATTCAATTTAAAAGGTATTTAAATGAGATGGTATATGGAAAACAATATGCATTCTTTAATAGAGTAATAAATGCTACATAGATTGAGATATACACTCTCTCATATAAAACATTTCAAATCTAACAATATATATCCCAACTTATACAATTTTTGTTACTATGGTATTAAGTGCATTGTTTGTATCCTAGTATATATAATATTAAATGCCCTCCTCCCAAATATTTCTACTAACTTGTAAATCTCTTTCTATGTAATATTTAAATTTATAAATATAAATAATGGGGAATCAATTTTTAATAAATAACCAACTTTTGAAACATTCTAAAACTAAAACTTATATTAACATTAAAAATCTAAATATTAACAACATTTTTTTATAATATTTTAAAATTTACATGATTCTCACCTTTATACAAATATCAAAAGAATTTAAAAAAAGTGAAACTGAACTTATGTAATTCTTCGTATAATCTTGTGCATCTTATAGATCTTACAAAATATTCAAGATTCAAATTAGACGTTTTCAGATGAATTTGTGATATTGTAAGGGCTTCACATGCCTAACATTTACTCACCGTCTTAGGTCCTATTTTTGCAATCTCTCCCTTCTATAGATGTTTCGAGATATTCTATTCAGCTATGGATTTTTAGCACGAGACACGAAAATCGCTCCATTGCTTTACCTTCAAACTATGGCTAGGGATGAAGCCTTTCTAAATCGAATCATAGGTCCTGCAACCATAATGAATAAGAAATGATATAAAATGAAGTAAACAAACAGTACATGGCAATTTTACAAAGATGTTCTCCTCATCTTTATAGGGACTAAAATATTTCCGGGAAGCTTATAATGATGACAAATATACATGGATATATCAAAACAACATTTTAATTATGATGTGCAATGGAAACAATTTAAGAAACATACCATCTATGGAAGAGCTTATTCCTCTTGAGAAAAGTTCCCATAGATAGCTTTTTAGTCTTTCTGTAATCCATACATCGTGTTTATATTCTCTACATATCTGATACAGACATAGCATTTCAGTCGTTCTGTACTGCATATATCGTGTTTATATTCTCTACATATCTGATAGAGTTACATGTATTTTTGTATCAATAAATTCACCTTACACGAATAATCTACACCTCACAATGAACACTAAGTTTGGCTAGTGTTTTCCATAAATGTTGTAGCCTTTACAAGATTATGCTAGCATGCACCCTAAACTTTCAGGGTTTGAATTTTGCCTCAGAAAACGATTAAGGAAGAGAATATGTTATTGTCTGTCATAGAAACTGTAACAACCCCATCGTTATGATTACAAGTGATGCAAGCCATTTTTTTTTTTTGTTTTTAGGCAAGAAGGTGACAATGACAACAAATAAACAAAACGAATTTATGATGAACACAACTCACACATTCAGGTGGCAGACAACTATGACACAACATACTAGCACATCATGCAACTAGACAAATCAAGCGATAATCCAGGCAAACCAACGGCTACCCACCCGACACCAAGAAGTCGATGCCTACAAGCTAAAGGAGAACCTCAATAATCCCGACACAACGTCCTTACGACCCATAAATAGAACCCACCCGACGATCGAGAGTCAACACACAAGTTACCAACAAGCACCACCATAAAAACAACAACCATCAACCACATTGGGTGATCCGCGATCCTAAGCCGGGATATCGTGTGCACGTCTTGATTCAAGTGCACAATGATCCAATATTAAGAACTCAGGTTGCCACACTATGGTGGGTGCGCTAGGGACCTAAGCACAACTGGACGCAATCCAACCCTTTGTCCCAACATAAAATCCAGTGAGGAAACAACCTTACAAAAATACACCCAACAATTCCAATAGGTCCTTAACTAGATCCCTTAAGGTTGCTATGAGGCGATGTTCCTAGTACTTAATCAACAATAAGATTGACGTAAGGAATAAACCATTAGGGGTGACCAACACATTGACATCCTTAAACCGTTGATCTAAAAGCGAAGCGGTTGTTGATCTAAATGAAGGGGTAACTTCCCTGCTCATAGTTAAATCACCAAAACCTGCTATCTCGCCAATGAAACAGAACAATACTACTATCTTGTGTGAATATACTTGCTGTCCTTAAATATAATTTGTTGTCCTTTAAAAGTAAAACTGAAACAATAAATATTCCTAAGGAGGATTTCTCTATACAATAAACATAACCAAAAGGGAACATGTCTTCTAAACATTGTAACATGTCTTTTAAACGGAGTTCTCCATCTAGTAAGAAATGATAAAACCATAATGTAAGGAGAATCACAAACTAAATTGGCTATCTAAAATACATTGATATTCCTTCAGGTTCGTTGTCTTAACTACAGAAGGCTAAAAGGATAATGTTGTCAATTAAAATGCTATCCATTAAGGGTTCGCCATCTATTAAGGTTCGTTGTACAGAATCTAGAACATTGCTATTTAATAATGGTTCATTGTCCAAAATCTCCATAAACACATTTAATGAAATCAGAAGGCAATTATACTCATATTTATTAATAATCTCGTTGCCAGGAAATTTAAACACAACAACCATCAAACGTGGCCATGCTCAGCCATGAGTTAGTGATGGTTTATACTAACGTTGTCCATAAAAAATGTGACAGTGTTGTCTGTTCTACACGTAGAATTAAAGAGGTCAAAAATCTATGAAGAGGTTGTTTGTCAACTGTTTGGCTACCAAATAAAGTACACAACGTTGTCCACAACTATTCAATCTCTTAAACACAAAAAAATGTAGCTGTCCATAAACTTGTATTTAATCGTTAACCACAACTAATTCACTGATTTTATCGAAGAAAACCTAAACAAAACAAGGTTAAATTCCCAGTGATTAAAGGTTAACTTGCAGCCAAAAGGTGGGCAAAAACGTAGGTAACAATTGATGATCCAAGCACGCTATCTATTAAATAAATGGTGAGATTTAGTCTATTAAGGAAATCTTGTTGTCTAAAATCTAATGTCGTTGTCATCAATTTAAGAAGGTGCTGACTATTCATTTCGTTGTCATACAAATATAATTAAATCGTTCTCCAAAATGTTGCAACACTATGAATGCATTAACCCACATATAAAAAACAATCAAATTTTATCATTGTAGTTTTAAGCGAGTTAGCGCTGACATCCAATAATTTTAGAAATCGTTGTCATTAAATATAGGTTCGTTCTCCAGTCGCTTCCATGCATGTATAGGTTCGTCTATCATAGATTCTTACTGTCTATTTAGAGATAAAACTGCATCCATAAGCAATGAATGCATGCAGACACATAGTCCTACATGCAGTCACTCAATGTAATAAACACGCAGGTATGTCCTCACGAAATCCGTTGGTAAAAATGGTGGTTCAATAAAGAGCTAAAAAAAACGCCATCCAAAAAAATAGAGCAATCGCAGACTATCCAGTAATTTGAGAATGCAACAGTTTGAAATAGATCTCTTTTATCGAAAGGCTTGAGAAACTTCCTGAAGCGATTACACCACGAGGGCAGGGGTAGCTCCAAGAGAGATATTATTCAAGGTATAATTCAACAGAAAAACAAGACAAACTACTTGTTTCAAAAAGGATGAATTTGAATTGTTGGGTTCAAAGAATTAAATCGACAGGACTAAATAAAAAGGATCACTCGAAAAGCTTATTTCAGGGATTCTATTAGCATTAAAAACAAATGCTCATCTCAAGGATAAATTCGAAAGGGTGTGCAACCTTCTGAAGCGATTACACGACGAATTTTTTTCAATAGTAAAAACTAAATGAAAACTTGATTCATTACTGGTGATTCGACCAAAAAAAAACAAAATCAAACTCTCATCAATTAAAATACCTTCATGTGCTTTATGATACCATAACCTTTAAACTATAACCATTTCGATCAAGAAGAATGTAGACGATGACTCTAGGGTGAAAAGGAAAAATAGTAGAAGATCACAGCAGGAACAAAACAATCGCAAGATGACGCAATACAATCAACCAACCAAGAAAAATTAGAAGGGGTAGACGGCTAGCGGGAACATCCTTCACTCATCATCCACGCACAGAAAAGTAGGGTGTTTAGATCCGTGGGTATATTAACGCCGAAGTGACGACCATAGATTAGGCTCTTGGCATATTTCTCAGGCGCGGACTAATGATCTAGGGATGAAGGCAATGTAAACTGCAATCATCTAAACAATAAACCTTAGGACGGTAAAGACATGCAAGGATCAAAGGCCTTGGAAAATAAATCAACATCAAGCCAAGGCTACGGGAAATTCAGTCATCAACTAGAACGCTAAGACCATGATATTATTTACCTGATTAAGCATACAGAATTGAAAGCATAAATCATACTAAAAATCTACCATGCAGAAATAAAGGAAGCATACCATTGCCCTGTCGCCCGCTCTGAGTTAATGTCCCGCGCGCTCCATGAAACTCTCACTTGCCGATCGATAAGACTTCATTGGTACCTCCCAACAAATGTTAGAGGTACTCTTCTTCCCCCCTATCCCCTTGAGCCGCAAATGGGCCACACACACTAACCAGAGAATCAACTAGCTCCCAGCTTTCCTCGCAAGGATGAGATACCACTCCTCACATAGATGGGTATCCCAACTCCCACAATATAAGTCATTCAAGTATAGATTTCTGCAGTGTAACGTTATGCCCAATAGAAGAGATCCCCCATCGTTCTCCTCTCTCCATTTTATAGAGTTTCAAAGTCTATTACTTTCCCAAAATCCCATTAAATTTAATATTTAATAAATTAATTCATAATAATCCTCCTCGTACATTTGTCACCCATCCCCTTCATTCCTCCAAAAACTAATTTATTTAATTAGTTAATTACCCTTATTTCCCTCACCCACCTAGAGTCACTCCTAGATTCGCTCCTAGCTGTCCCTAAATTCCCTTACAGGTTTTAATGACTTTCCCCATTACCAATTTGCTAGTTCAGTTTAAATTAGAAAGTTCTTAAATGCTAGATACCTTACTATGTTTGACTTTCTACTTTTTCCCTTGTGTTTCCCTTCCATTTTTGTGTTTTCCTCTTTTCCTAGTTTCCTAATTATTTTAGATTTCCCTCTTTCCCCTTTTCATTTAGAACTCAATTTGGCAGGTGTAGAAATTAACTTTTTCCCCTTTCCCTTTTTAATTAATAATTTTTAAATTATCACAATATAATAAAACAATTATTTCCCCTTTTTAAATTTTATCCCAATAGATTTTTATCAATCAATTAAATTTCTTACTCCCATCTTGTTACAAGATTAATGAAGATTAACATCATTTTTTATTTTATTTTTGTTTTTGTATATATATATATATATATATATATATATATATATATATATTAAATGCATAGAAAAATTATGCCACGAGTAATTTTAGACCTAGATTTTAATTTACGTGTTGGGCGACATTTTATTAGGGAAATTTTTTAAAAAATTATTATCACATTATTTGTCCTAAGGTCATCTAGGTTCATTCATTTATCATTAACAATGTGACGTGCCCTTTAGGATGCACTAGGTGCTCCAAGGGTGCCACTCGCCTCTTCCTATTTCTCTTGCGAGACGTGCCCTTCAGGACGCACCATGTGCTCCAAGGGTGCCACTCGCCTCTTGATTGACTTGGTAGACATCAAAACCCCTGGAGTCAATACTTCGCTAGCTGAACTTGTGGGAGACTAAGGGTGTGATATCATCAAAAATAAAATATTTCTAAAATTTAAATTTATTGGTAATTTATTATGTTTTTAGTATATTCAAATTTGGAATTTTTTTGCCATTTATGGAAATTTTTAATTTCAAATTTAATAATTGTAATTAAGTATTATGATTGTTGGGAAGAGAACTGATTTGACCCAACTAACTATTTAACTATGACACTTGTATGAAAACAAAATATTTTATATTGATTGCAGGAGGACAAATGGAACAACCATGTTGAATTTAGCTGACCATGACTCCATGAGTGGGGAACATGTTGGAACTACCCCTAGACTGATTGTTACAAGTGAAAAATCAGTGATTTGGCCATTAGCAGCCCCTAAAAATTAGGGATTTAAAAAGCTGCGAAAATCCCCAAGGGAGGGAAAAAGACCTAGGCAAATTGATAAATAGCATATGTAAGGAGGCAAGACGTTGCCGAGTATGCTGGGGAAATGAGACTACTAGTTTTCTTGTTGTTATGAACACTGTGTATTGAGTGTGAGGCAAGAGGAACCTACTGGAATTGAAATTCATTGTTGAGAAGGAGTTTTGTTTTCAAGTTTTCCCTCATGAACTCATGGTCATGCTAGGGGGTGAACTGTGCAAGTGATTTTGGCTACTTGATTCTACGGTTAGGAGGAACATGGTTGTTCCCTTTGTATTTCCACGAGTTAGTTCAGATATGTTACTCTAATCCTTATATGTCTGAATGATTTTATATCTCATGCATTCTACATGTTAAATATGAACTGAAATGATTCTCTTTATCTGTTTTAATGATCGTATAATTGATGTAAGGTACCAACTGTATCTAAATTTAAGTATTTATGTCTCTGTGGAATGAATTAGTTACAGATATAGTGAAATCATTAAAATCTGTATGCATTCAATGACATGAGCGAAGACTATTCAATTACATGAATATGTGCAGTCCACTCTACTATAGAATAGTTATAAATCATTTTTGAAATCTTCTCCTGGAAACCTCTGCGTTTGAATTAGAGCTTGTACAAAAGCTATAAATCATTTGATATCCTCCTAGAATAATCAAATGGATTTGTATGATTAAGTTTTGGAGATGTTCCCTGAAATTAAAACTTAGAGAAGAACCATATATGTATCAATGGACTTAAACGAACAAACCTATTTACAGGTATACATCTAGATCTGTAATTAAATCGTTTAAGTTCAAATATATATATGCATCAGTGAACTTGGAAGAGCAAATCTATTTACAAGTATACATTTAATTATGAAATTTAATTCCTAGGCAGAATTTCCTAGACAGAATTATCTATACAGTTGGATTTGAATAGAACCAGAATAATGAAGTATATGGGAATGAACATAACTAAGGGAGAAAGTCACTCTAAACCCAATGATATAATTATATGAATTTCCTATTACACGAATGAAAAGTTATGTATGCTAGTATCCTACTACAGGAAAGTGAATAATGATTTTAATAGATACAATATTGACGCACGGCACAAACATAATGTATACATATTATATATGCTTTGATCACTATTCTCTATACAAAGGTAGGGTATTCCAATTTGACTATATCGAGAGTCTTGTTGAGAGAAACAAAAGTTCTTAAAATTTCATGACTGTAGCATTACTATGTTTCGGGCAAACAATTCTGAGATTGTAAGATATACTTTAAATTCCTTATTATTCACAAAATCTATTTAGGAAATTACAGAGTAAACTCAATCTATTCAAAAAAAAAATTGAATTTGTTTGAAGGACAAGAATCGATAAAACTCGGAAATCTAGATATGTGAAACCCTCTTTCTTGAACTCTCATCTTTGGGTAAGTTTGGAAGATAAGAAATGTGTTAACGAGAGATCATTCATACAGACATTAATGAAATCAAGAAAATGATGGTTCCTGTAACTTCAATAGAGATTCCTGAATACATGAAATTACAAAGGTAACAAACAGAACGCTGAGGATAATTTTTTCTGAAAATCCTTTGCTTTAAAACAACAAGTTTCCTCTGATGATAAGCTTAACAGATTAAAGAATTCCCTCTAACAGTAAACTTGGATCTAGTTTCGCCAATTCTAGTGTTTAAATAACAATTTATTTCCCTACACCATGCATGACTGTAACAATTTCCCTTAAATGGAACAATAATGAAAACAAATCAGGGTTTAACCCTCAGACATCCGATACAGGAAATCAGAGCACGGGAAACGTTACTTAATATGAAGAGAAAGATACGAACAAAAGCATGGCCTCGATGCTTTGGAATTAAAGAGCTAGTTTGAGAGCCACTATCACAGAACCCGAGTACATTTGTCATGACGGGTAGGGGCCAACACCTGAACCTTGGGTGGTCATAAACCATGTAAGTTTCATCACTGAAAAACATTAGCAAAATACAGAGTAATACTTTAAACTTAGATTGAAAGATAAATTGATAACCACAACTATGTTTGGTGATACTCAACTTAGGAGTCAAAACTCAGCATCCACCTGTTGTTGCACCCCTTTCTTATAAATGACCCTAGCCGAGGGGGAGGATGGTCCATGGAACTTCTGATGGGTACCCTCGCAACAGGAAGAGTCCCATCATTAATATAGAGAATCATATTCTTTTTACCAATTACCTTGAAAATAAAATAATAGCAGTGTGAGTTCAAGATTTACACCTTCTTAATAAACCCTTTTACGAATAGATCGAAGAGCATAAGGAAAAACATCGTACACAAAGTCAAGAGAATTCTCGTGGAAGGTACTCTAACTTAATTAGAGATAAACCCTCGTTAACCCACTATCATACTTCAAATAGTATGTATCAGTCACAGATAAAGTCAGAGACATTAAGAGACAGGCTTGACCCTATTTTTAGAACCTTTACCTGGCGTAGGAAAGGAATTCTCTGAACTATTCTAAGTTACATTCAAATACAGTTACTAGCCATAGGGTCAAAACCATAAATAATTCCACAAGGACACAAACAACAGACCGCGATGTATAAAAATAGGTTAAAGAGGTAAAGAGTAGCGACTCAAGGATACAGTGGGAAAACATCATCTACAATCAGTACCAGAATAGAAATATGTAGACTTCGAACATTGTCATCGGGAGCAAAGGGGGGAATTAAAATCAAAGTAAGGGTTACAAGAAGTAAAGGTTTTCATCTTAACCAAACCCTGAACTCTGGTTTCAAATTTAAGATATGATAGCTCTCTTGGAAACTTACCAAGAAGTCGTTTATGCCATCGGCTTCACCAAAATTTGATCACAAAGGCGGTATCCCTTCCCTGCTGAGGAATGCATAATGAAGAACCCTGCCCTTCAGAGTCACAATCGCAAGAGAGGAACCACCTAAACCTAAGAGGAGACGAGTACTACTCATATTAAACACTGAAGGTACGATCCATGTGCTAGCGAAAATTTGGCACACCAAGATTGGGAGCGGTAGGTGGGAAAGCCATCGGGACTGGAATTTAGAGGACACTAATTAATTATAGGGAAAAAACTTTAACTTCTACTGGAAGATACATCTCTCTCCCTTACCAATGAAGATGCGAAGTTAATAACAGTCATTTCATGATTGTCGAAGTGGAACTAGCCAGTCGCTAACCTTCTGTCGAGTTAGTTATCATTCTATTACCTCCATCGGTGAGATGAGATTTAGTTAGAATGTAGTCATGTAGAGAATTGTGCGGGATTGGTATGGTTTTCCAATCGTTATGATGGGGAACTAAAAGTGTCATAACCCCAATGGAGCCATTAAAGAAAATACATTGAAGTGACTAATGCATCGTCATTAATATCATTAACCTGTTCCCTGATACGTGTTACATTAAGGGTATAAATTTTGATATAAATATTTCTAGGTAGGTGTCCTAGTATAAATTCTCAAGGGTATAAAGTTGTAAGAAAAATCTAAAGAGCTAGATATTAACAACGGATTTAAAACTTGAATCCTATTATATAGGTGGATATATGTATTGTATTGGTATCTATTTAATAATATATGAGTTGGAGAAGTACTAGTAATCGTTGGGAGCTTCTCTTACAAGTTGTTAAGTTAGTATGGCATAAGGTTTTACTCTTTTACAAGTAGATAGCCAGGCTTAAATCAGAGAAAAAATTTAAGTATCTGTTCTACGATTTTATTAAATGAAAATACTGGGGATTAATGTACCAAAATGATATTTTTTTTTTATGTTAAATTGGAGGTACATTACATATGGTATCAGAGCAAGAGTTTACAACACTAGACCTGAATAGGACCACTTTAGTTATTGAATATATATTTCGACTTATGCAAACTAATAAACATGTATTGTTACATACAAAAATCCCTTTTTGTTTTGTGTCAATTATGGCAGCTTAGGATGAAGCAAAAATCAGAATGGAAGTAAATCCAGAACAAAGACCTCATGAAGATCCAACACATAATAGTGATGGAAGCTCTCCTACGGAAGTACTGGAAACAATGAGGGATCTTATTGTTGAGCTGGAGATTTTCAAAGACGACAATGAAAAATGTAAGAAAGCACAGTAGGAACAAAAAGAGATAAATGAAGTCATGCTGCACAATATAGTGACCAAGAAAATCCCAAAGGATTATAACCATGATGAAGAGGTCAACAAAAGGGCCTTCAAGATCTCTAGGCCAGAAATAGAAAAAGGAGATAGTTTTTCTGAAGGAACACCTTCAGCCAAAGACAAAACTAAACCAGACGAAAAAAGAAAACAAGTATACCACCTTGAATGAGAATTAAAAAAAAAAAAAACCAGCTACCTTTGATGGAGAATCCAGGACATAAGAAGAAGTTGAGGCATGGTTGTTGGACATGAAAAAGTACTTCCAGACATACAACTATTCCAACAATATGAAGGTCAGAATGGCCATCTACAATCTGAAAGGGAAGGCCAGCATTTGGTGGCAAGATCTGAAATTGGCTAAGGGCCTAAAAGAGAAATAGTTGGAATGGTCTGACTTTAAGAAGTATTTCAAGAAACAATAGCTTTCTGAAATTTATTATGAAAGAAAGATGAAAGAATTTTATGAATTATGACTTGGACAGATGATGATGGAGGACCTTATAAATAAATTTATGGAACTACTAAGGTTTGTACCGTACATCCGGGAGGATAAGGTAAAAATCCAGCGATTCTTAAGTTGTCTACCACAGTCCTACAGGGATAGAATCCAGTTTGACAACCCCAAATCCTTGAGTGAAGTATTCAGGAAAGCACAGATGTGCTATGACCAATATAAACAGCGGGTAGAGTTTCCCAAAGCCTGGAAGGATAAGAAACAAGATCAAATGAACCATCGGAAGAAGGGAAACCTGCCAGCTCCTTATCGGAATGTAGTAAAAAGTTTTTCGAGAAAGGATTTTCACTCCTATCATCCGAATATGCAAGGAAACAGTAAACCGGTAAAATTGCAAACGAAGAAGTTTGGGGACAACTCCCATGATCCATTAAAATGTTGGGAATGTGGAGAGCCTCATCTAAGGAAGAACTGTCCACGTTTAATGTCAGCAAACATAACTGTTGTTCATAATTTGCAGGAAGCTTCGACGGTGGGAGACGTGGGAAAAAACCTGCATCGGATAAATGTAGCCATAGATGGTCGATAAGTTGACCACCAGTCCTCGATGGTAGAAATCGAAGGTAAAATCAATAACACTCGAATTTTTGTTCTAATTGACCCTAGAGGTATGTTAATTTATATTACTCCTGATGTAGTAGAGTCAAATAAACTTAAGAAACTAAAGCACGCAAAATCATGGCTTGTACAACTAGCAAAATGTACTAAAAGGAAAGAAGTTGACTTTATTTTTGATTTTGAGTTTAGCTTAGATGGTCAAAATATAAGAACAAATCTAAACATCCTACCACTAGGATCTTATGATATGATTATCAAGATGGATTGGTTGGAACAACACAAAGCAATACTGGATTATTATAGAAATACACTTAGCTATAAAGATGATTTTGGCACTACTAGAACAACCAAATGTATACCAAAACCTATATCAGTAAGACAAGTTTCAACGATGCAACTCAAGAAATGTATGAGAAAGGGATGTCAAGTTTATGCCATCCAAGTAACGAACCTGTTAGAAAAAGAAGATAAGCCAAAGTTAGAAGACTTTGTTGTCCTACGTGAATTCAGAGACATGTTTGTGGATGAGATACTAGAATCACCTCCTAGAAGGGAAATAGACTTCTCCATAGACTTACTACCCAACTCAACCCCTATCTCAAAAGCACCTTACCGAATGAGTCTACCAGAACTGACAGAACTAAAAATACAATTACAGGAATTGTTGGACAAAGAGTATATTAGACCAAGCGTTTCACCATGGGGGGCACCAGTCCTCTTTGTGAGAAAGAAAGACGGTACTCTAAGACTCTGTATCGATTATAGACAATTGAACAAAATGAATATTAAGAACAAATACCCCTTACCAAGGATAAATGATCTGTTCGATCAAGTAGGTGGGGCCAAGATCTTTTCAAAGTTGGATTTACGATCTGATTATCATCAAGTTAGGATAAAGGACGAGGACATAAGAAAAACATCTTTTCGGACAAGATATGGACACTACGAATTCGTAGTCATACCTTTCGGACTCACTAACGCACCAACCACGTTTATGTGCCTAATGAACAGTATTTTCAGTTAGTACTTAGACAAGTTCATGGTAGTATTTATCGATGATATTCTGGCCTATTCAAAAACAAGGAAGGAACATGATGAACACTTAAGTATAGTTCTGCAAACGTTGAGAAAACACAAACTGTATGCCAAATTTGACAAGTGTGACTTCTATCAAAAAGAAATACAATATCTGGGACAAGCAAGATGGCTATCCTTCTTGAGTGAATTCGACTTCGATTTTAGACACATCAAGGGTAAGGAAAATAAAGTAGCAGACTCTTTAAGCAGAAGAGTCCATGGGTTATTTGAAATAAATATCAGCAGGGCAGAAAGTGATCTAGAACAAAGGATAAGGACGACATGTATTAACAACGGAAATTACACTAAGGTGATGGCAGAATTACAAAATAGTACTGCAAGCTTAGAAAAAACAGATCTAAGTATCGACAAGAAGGGACTATTACGATTTAAAAATAGACTTTAAATACCAGATTCAGTAGAGTTAAAATTAACGGTTTTGGATGAAGTCTATAAGAAACCATATTCTGGCCATCCAGGTTACCAGAAAACAATAACAACACTTAGAAAACTATTTTACTGGCCTAATATGAAGGGTGAAATAGTAGAGTACTTGGCTAGGTTCCAAGATTGTCAGCAGGTTAAGGCTGAACACCAGCATCTAGCCAGACTATTACAGCCATTACTAGTGACAGAATGGAAATGGGCAACCATATCGCTGGACTTTATAACAGGTTTTCCTAAAACTCAGAAACATAATGATTCTATCATGGTTGTAATCGATAAACTCAGTAAGTCTGCACACTTTATTCCTATAAAATCTACTTTTAAAGCTATAAACATTGCTGAAATATTCATGAAATAAATTTTTAGATTGCATGGTATTCCTAAAATGGTGATTTCATATAGAGACAAAAAATTCACATCCACTTTTTGGAAGGAATTATTTACAGGGCTAAATACTAATTTGAATTTCAGTACGAGTTATCATCCACAAACAGATGGACAGAACGAAAGGACAAACCAAATCATAGAGGATATGCTCTACATGAATGTAAGAACAAAAACAAACAAGTGGGAAGACTACCTGCACTTGGTAGAATTTGCATATAACAATGGGTACCAAACTTCGGCTAAGTTGAGCCCTTTCAAAGTAATATATAGCAGAAAGTGTACGACTCCAATTAGCTGGGATAACCTGGTTGACAAACTCATGGTTGGACCAGAAATGCTCCAAGAAATGGAGAACATGGTAAGAAAGGTACAATAGAACTTGAAAGAAGCATAGGACAGATAGAACAACCATGCAGATCAGAAAAGAAGACACTTGGAATTTCAAGTGGGAGACCATGTTTGCTTGAAGGTCAAAGCCCAAAAAATCTCGTTGAAGTTAGGGAACTATGCCAAGATGGCACCAAAGTTTTGTGGGCCCTTTGAGATACTAGCTCGAATTGGACCTGTAGCATATGAAATTGCACTTCCGTCTAATCTAAGAATTCATAATGTATTTCATGTTTCTTTGTTGAAAAAGTATATTCATGACCCTACTCATATGATTGATTGGAACTTGGTGTAGGTGGAACCCAAAGGTGAGTTCCAGGTGGAACTCCCGTGCATTCTGGACTGGAGAGAAATAATAGTTCGAAACAGAGTCGTTGCTCAGGTAAAGGTGCAATGGAAGCACTTTAGTCCTGAGGAGGCCACTTAGGAATTGGAGGGAGATTTACAGAAATCCCATCCAATCCTATTCCAAGAAAGGAACGAACACTAAAGACAGTGTTTTACTGAAGGGGGAAAGGATGTGATATCCCAAAAAATAAAATATTTTTGAAATTTAAATTTATTGGAAATGTATTCCGCTTTTAGTAAATTTGAATTTGGAATTTTTTTTCCATTTATAGCAATTGCAAATTTTGAATTTAATAATTGTAATTAATTATTATGACTATTGGGCAGAGACCCAATTTGACCCAACTAATTATTTGACTATGAAACTTGTATGAAAACAAAATATTTTATATTGATTGCAAGAGGACAAATGGAACAACCATGTTAAATTTAGTTGACTATGGCTCCATGAGTGGGGAACATGTTGGAACTACCCCTAGAACGATTGTTACAAGTGGAAAATCAGTGATTTGGCCATTAGTAGCCCCTAAAAATTAGGGATTTAGAAAGTTGCAAAAATCCCCAAGAGAGGGAAAAAGACCTAGGCAAATTGATAAATAGCATATGCGAGGAGGCAGGACACTGTTGAGTATGCTGGGGAAAGGAGAATACTGGTTTCCTTGTTGTTATGAACACTGCGGATTGAGTAAGAGGCAAGAGGAACCTACTGGAACTGAAAGTCATTGCTAAGAAGGAGTTTTGCTTTCAAGTTTGCCCTCATGGACTCATGGTCAGGGTAGGGGGTGAACTGTGCAAGTGATTTTGGATGCTCGGTTCTATGGTTTGGAGGAATGTGATTGTTCCCTTTGTCTTTCCACGAGTTAGTTCAGATATGTTACTCTAATCCTTATCTATCTAAATGATTTTATATCTCATGCACTGTACATGTTCAATCTGAACATAAATGATTCTCTTTATCTATTTTAATGATCGTATAATAGATGTAAGGTACTGGTTGTATCTAAATTTAAGTATTTATGTCTCTGTGGGATGAATTAGTTACAGATATAGTGAAATCATTAAAATTTGTATGCATCCAATAACCTGAGTGAAGACTGTTCAATTACATAAATATGTGCAGTCCACTCTACTATAGAATAGTTATAAATCATTTCTGAAATCATGTTCTGGCAGCCTCTATGATTGAATTAGAACCTGTATGAAAGTTATAAATCATTTGATATCCTCCTAGAATAATCAAATGGATTTGTATGATTAAGTTCTGGAGATGTTCCCTGAAATTAAAACTTAAAGCAGAACCATATATGTATTAATTGACTTAAACGAACAAACCTATTTATAGGTATACATCTAGCTCCATAATTAAATCGCTTAAGTTCAATCATATATATGCATCAATGAACTTGGAAGAGAAAATCTATTTACAAGTATACATTTAATTCTGCAATTTAATTCCTAGGCAGAATTTCCTACACAGAATTATCTATACAGTTGGATTAGAATAGAACTAGAATAATGAAGTATATGGGAATGAACATAACTAAGGGTGCAAGTCACTCTAAACCCAATTATATAATTATATGAATTTCCTATTACACGAATGAAAAGTTATGTATGCTAATATCCTACTACAGGAAAGTGAATAATGATTTTAACATATACAATATCGATGCACGACACAAACAGAATGTATAAATCTTATATATGCTTTGAACGGTCACTATTGTCTATGCAAAGGTAGGGTATTCCAATTTGACTATATCGAGAGTCTTGCTGAGAGAAACAAAAGTTCTTAAAATTTCATGAATGTAGCATTACTACGTTTCAGGCAAACAATTGTGAAATTGTAAGATATACTTTAAATTCCTTATTATTCACAAAAACTATTTAGGAAATTACAAAGTAAACTCAATGTATTCAAAAAAAAAATTGAAATTGTTAGAAGGACAAGAATTGATAAAACTCAGAAATCTAGAGATGTGAAACCCTCTTTCTTGAACGATCATCTTTGAGTAAGTTCAGAAGATAAGAATTGCATTAATGAGAGATCATTCATACAGACATTAATGAAATCAAGAAAATGATGGTTCCTATAACTTAAATAGAGATTCCTTAATACATGAAATTACAAAGGTAACAAATCGAACGTTGAAGATAATTTTTTCCGAAAAGCTTTTTCTTTAAAACAACAAGTTTCCTCTGATGATAAGCTTAATAGATTAAATAATTCCCTCTAATAGTAAACTTGGATCTAGTTTCGCCAATTCTAGTGTTTAGATAACAATTTATTTCCCTACACCATGCATGACTGTACACATTTCCCTTAAATGGAACAATAACGAAAACAAATCAAGCTTTAACCCACACACATCCGATATAGGAAATCGGAGCATGGGAAATGTTACTTAATATCAAGAGAAAGCTACGAACAGAAACATGGCCTCCATGCTTTGGAATTGAAGAGCTAGTTTGAGAGCCACTATCATGGAACCCAAGTACCTTTCTCGCAATGGGTAGGGGCTTACACCTGCACCTTGGGTGGTCATAAACACTGCAATTTTCATCACTGAAAGGTAAGACTTTAAACTTAGATTGAAAGGTAAATTGAAAACCACAGCTATGTCTGGTGATACTCAACTTAGGAGCCAAAACTCAGCATCCACCTATTGTCGTGCCCCTGTCTTATAAACGATCCTGGCCGAGGGTGTAACAGCCCTCCTAGCTAAGGACATCTACTCAATCCACCGGTGAAATTTTTTTTTGTTTAAGTGTGTGTGTGTGCATGTAGAAGGAACAACCCCCTCGACTCTACGTCAACACTCGAACCAACAGGGCGCAAGTAGGACGAACTCAACAAGACGACCCGACATATCAAGCGACAACGAGAAGCAAACTCCCCGAACAGGAGGCGGGCAACTAACGGCTGTAGGCAGAGACAGACACCAAGGGTTAGGCATACTACAATCACAGAATGAAGGAATCCGTCAGTAGAGTCGCAGTAGTGGAACTGTGCCTTTAAACAGCCCGAGACTACTGATACGGATCTGAATTCCTTCCACCAGATTACACACAGACATACATACTAAGATGCAAGAGGAGTCTATATCCCGCCTGACACGACAGACTACACAATACAACCACAAGTACTTACAGGACCAAGGACAACAATAAGCACGACGCAATGCACTATTCTACTAATGGCCACAAGAGCAATGACATCCACCCCCTAAAGGTAGACCCTGACAATTCATTCTCCTCATTAACTTCCTCTTCCTACCCATTTAATTACTAGGTAATCTAATAACCTAACAACAATAGCATTGCAAAAATAGACATTGTCATCAACACCTCAATTTAAACGAAGATTATCCTGGCAAATTTAACTCCATCAAGAACATTCAGGTAAACCATTTCTAACATTGCTATTGGCCTCATTATCACATTGCTAATTAACAATTTTAAATCTTGCAATTCAACCCGTATTGATATTTCTAATGATGATATGAACAAGGCAATCAGTCAACTATTTAACATTGCAATTCATCTAGTATTAACCTTTCCCTTAAATAATATTAATATGGAAATTCAACAACATTAATAATTCGCTTCGTCATCATCATTAATATCGCAAATTAAACCAATCATTTTATTGGTAAATAGAAACAAGCATTGCCAGTTTGACCAGTATCGCCATTCAACATCATATTCAATTGGACATGTGTGACAATAACTATAATTAAATGATCCACAATCAATTATTATTCATAAGGATGGCAATGCTTAACTCGCTACATTAGTTGACCACATATAAGAACAATTTGCGCCACCTTACAACTGCAATACAAATTCATGGCAATACTTAAATTTTATCCCTAAGTACAATTAATGTTAATTAAGGAAAAAGCTAACAAAAACTAAACCTCTGGAAATGACCATATCAAGGTAACGCCTCCGTTAAACGAAATAGCATTTACCTTACCCTAACTTTAACATAAAAACCACATCTTATCTATAAATATCATCATGTCTGAATAACCTCAGGATATCGTAACCCAAATGACAAGATTTAACCATGCCACTATTTAAATGGATCCTAATTAAACGAAACATAATTTAGGAGGGACCAGAAAATAGAAATAATTTAAGTGCCAAAATTTGAAGTGACCAATTTTAACCAGAATTAACAATGCCAAGTCAAATAACCTAACCAGCGATAATCAAATGCCACTATCAATATGACCACTTTAACTATAATTAAAAATGCCAATCCCCAAGACCATATTGGCAATAATTACCTAGCCACCATTCCAATACAGTTTTAACAGGAATTAAGAGCCAGTATTCCAGTAACCCAAATGACAATGAGTGCAACGCCACTATTCGAACATCCTCCTTAACAAATTTAAAATGCCAGCATTAATAAACCGAATTGACATTACCTATAGAGGCGTCTATTAGCAACAACTTTACATTAAATAACAGTCCAGCATTCAATTAACCTAACTGACAATAATTAAAATACCCTATTCAGATAACAGCTTTGATGCCAATTAAAAGCCAATATTAAGACCAGCCCCAATACCACCACATCTCCCTAAGCAATACCAAGGCTGGGAATTATACTGCATTTATATATATTTGCCCAATAATAAAAAACGACCACACTCTGCCACGTTTACCATAACAACGTTAACACGGCAAGTTAGATGGCGGTTTAGATTACAGGTTAGGTTTTTTTTTTTTTAAAAAGGGAAAGTCACTGTCACGTCTTGGGAAGAGGGATCCGAACCCTTCAGAGATATCGATTTGCACCAGAGACAGCGCCTCAGGCATCAGTTTGCGCGCCCTCTATTTGGAGTCCATAATTACAATAATATTAAAATATCATTTCTGAAATAACAAAATTCATTCCGGGAAATAAAACAACGTACGGATCTGTTTTTTGCAGGGTAGGAGCATTGATTCGTGGAAGGGCAATCATTTTTCTGATTGACTGATATTTTGTTTTAACATTAATCAACAGAGACACGTCGTTTCACAACATCCTAAAGATAGACTACTAGTTAAATAAAATAAGAGGGTTACTGTCACCATAAGATTGAATGTATATGACCTTAAAGTAAAAAGGCACTCCTTTAAAAGACATGTCAACCAACTGCAAATCCACGTGTTACATATAGTGACCCGGTGCAACTATATAATGCGCGTTGTGTAGAGCTGGCGAGATCAACTGGCAATAACAAGCTAGGTTAATATCCTAGTAAATAACGTCTAACCGGAATGCAAGCCTTGCAAGACAGGTTCTACAGCTGGAGAGACTCCGGAATAACTCCGAAACGATGTCCCTGAGTTGATGTCACACTGCTTTTATAATGCGGTCCAACATGAGAGAATATTAGCCTTACCTAAGGTTTCTTTTACCAATAACTAAAAGACAAAAGCTTCCAGGTAATAAATTTTACTGCCACGAAATTGGCGAGACGTGGACCAGTGAGATGTTGCTGCCCAGAAATTCGAGGATTCAAGTCGCTAAAGACACAGGCATGTAATATACGGGCAGGGAATAAAATGTGCCCCCAGTAAGAGAGAAGGCCTGGAAATTGGCCCAGAGTTTATATAAGTCTCCCACCATTCAAAAATAAAGGAACCCACTGTGTCTGCCCACTGTACATATATATACACGCCCAGCATTTTAAGAAAGGAACCTGTAAACTGCCCACTGGATATATACATGAACGCCCAGCATTTTAGAGAAAAGGAACCCTTGTAATCTATTCACCCAAGGTATAAAAATGAACCCCACTGAGAAGAGAAACATGCCCACAATACAAACGATAACTCACTAGAAGGAGGAAGACACCCGAATATCTAAACTCCCAGCGTAAAAAGTAAACCCTACTCATTTTCTGAAGGGCGTGAGCAGCGATTCTTGGAACTTAGCATTCGTTCCAATAAGAAACCAAACGTTCAAGAGCTTCGAAGGGAACCTAACATTCAATAAAATCGATGCTCCAGATAAACAAAAAAATTAAAAATAAAAAGAAGCCCTACTGAGAGCAAAGTGCTCAAGTACAAGTAATCGTAACCCACTGGAATAGCCACCACGGGTAAGTGAAAATCAACCAGGTAAGAATGAAACCTACAGAGGTAAAAGAAAAATCCAATAAATATAAACTCCGAGGTAACAAAAATAAAATCCGACTGCAATCCAGCTCGTGTACAAGGATTTACGCCCAAGGTAAAACTACAAGACCGTGGGGATCATAATCCAAGACCAAAAACCCAAAACAACGCCCAGGAGAAAAGGGGTAAACCCTGCTGCCCCTAAAGCTCCCACAAGGGAAAATAGCAGAAACAACAGAACCCTTAGCTACACTATTTAAAAAAAACAAAAACCTTCTAAAGCAATATATCACTGTGCATTCTACTCTACTCGTTTCAGGATCATACCTTGGCCTAATTTGCTTGCAGCGATGATTGTGGTGCTCCAGCCGCTCCTGCTCCTGCTCCTGCTTGCCGACAGCCACCAACTCACCGGTACCTCCCAGCCAAACGCTAGGGGTACTCTTCTTCCCCCTCAGCCCCCCGAGCCGCAAAGGGGCCACACACAACCAGAGAGTCTC
>ML784736.1:324534-346264 GCA_009831015.1 Picea engelmannii
CCTTATTGCGTGCCCCTTAGAATCATCGTGAGCCACTGTCGCAGTCTGCCCTCACGACATCGTGGATCCTCTCGAACTAGGTAATCGTTAACCTACAGTTCGAGCCACGACGGGAGTGCTAGTAGGCTGTGGCAGGGCTGCTATCCACACCTCTCCCTCAATCTCTCTAGAACTCGTGTGTGGCCCCTTTACTCCATATGTGAGTCTGGTCGACAAGCTATCGTCAGCCTGCATCATCAACCACCATGTCAGATCATGTCAACCACATATCATAAAATCAATAGCATATCATCAAAACAAAATAATATCACCGTAAATGAAGTGACCCAAATAGCCCACTCCCTGACTCAATCCAGAGTCCAAGGGAGTTCCATCGATGCCTCTGCATCCTCAAGGTCTGAAACCCTACACACTCAATGAATCTGAGTCAGCAGCACCTGTCTACATCAACGTAGTAAAAACATCCTGTCATATATCTTAACGCATCATAATGAAGGAAAAAGTTTTATCATCATACAAATCCAGATCACTTGCGAGCAAGTGTCCTCAAGGATAAGTTTGGTAAGTGTGCCAGAGCGGGATGTTACAACTTACATGTCTGTTAGAAACTTTATTGTACTCATAGTATAGGTACAGATACATATGTATATATATACATATGCTTGCTATTATAGACATTAGATCTTGATTTTGTTTTTCTCTGTGAGGTCTACGAAAATTTCCAAAAGTAATTTGACATGTGCTTTCCTATAGGTGATACATATATATATCATGGGATGTATTGGTTTGTAATAGCTTAATTCCATACTAAGCGGTAGATAGCGACCTAAGTAAATTTATAGCTCTGAGTTTATGCTTACAGAACTATACATACTCCATATATATATAGACTAGTTTTCACTCTATTCGTACATAGATAGTTATGTACTAGAAAATTCCAATGTACATGAAAATTGCCCTACAACTACCTCTGTACAACATAAATCTATTACAGAAAATGAATTACTTCAGGAACTTAATCACATCGAATCATTTCAACTGTTATAACAATAAAAATCTAATTTCTAACATTTGTTCAGAATCTACTCCAATAAAAGAGCTGCTCAGAATTTGATTTATAAGATATCCAATCAACATTTAGGCTTCATGCATTCATACATTCGAACAGAGTTCGCCCAGGTCAATATATCAACACAGAATCTAGTAGATGCATTACAACTATGAATAAGTCATTCAACAAAGATGGAGAATAATTCTATTCAGGTTTAACAATGCAATTACATCAGAGATTTTCTCATTCAAAATAGAGAAGGGAAGGTATTACATATCTGAACCAGTTCACGGAAAGACAAAGGGAAAAAACATGTTCCTCCCAGCCATAGAACTGGGTAGCCAAATCACTTGCCCATTTCACCCCCGAGCCTGACCATGAATCCATGAGGATGTACTCAGAACTCCTTCCCAGAAATGTCATTCAACTTCAGTGCTCTACTCCTTGCCTCACACTCAACAAGTAGTGTTCATAAGAGCAAGCAATAGATTAGATTTTTTCCCGCATACTAGGCAGTGTCTTCCCTCCTCACATATGCTATTTATCAAAACAATGTTTTTTCCTAGGTCATTTTCCATCCCTTGGTAATTTTCACATCTTTCCAAATCCCTGATTTTCAGGGTCTTCCAATGGCCAAATTCTTGATTTTCCACTTGTAACAATCATCCCTAAGGTAGTTCCAACATGTTCCCCACTCATGGAGCCATGGTCAGATGATTTTTAACTTGGTTGTTCCATTTGTCCTACTGCAATAAATATAAAATATTATGTTTTCATACAAGTGTCATGGTCGAATAATAAGTTGGGTCAAATCTAATTTTTTACCCAGCAGTCATAATAATTAAATACAAATTACAAAATTTGAAATTCGAATTTACCAAAAGAAGAATAATTTTCCTAACAATTTTCGAATTCAAAATTAATTTATTTTTAGGGATGTCACATCCTTTCCCCCTTCAATAAAACACTATCCTCAGTGTTCGTTCCTTTCTTGAAACATGATTGGATGAGATTTCTGTAGATCTCCTTTCAATTCCCAAGTGGCCTCCTCAGGACTAATGTGCTTCCATTGCACCTTTACCTGAGTGATGAATCTATTCTGAAGTGTTAGTTCTCCCCAGTCCAGAATTCACAAAGGTTCCGCCTGGAACTCACCTTCTGGTTCCACCTACACCACATTCCAATCGATCATGTGAGTAGGATCATGAACATATTTTTTCAACAAAGAAACATCAAATACCTTATGAATTTTTAGATTAGTTGGAAGTGCAAGTTGGTATTCTACGAGACCAATTCAAGCTAGTATCTCGAAGGGCCCACAAAACCTGGGTGCCAACTTGGCACAGTTCTCGAGTTTTAGTGAACTCTTTCAGGCTTTGACTTTTAAGTAAACATGATCTCCCACTTGAAACTCCAAGTGTCTTCTCTTCTGGTCTGCATAACTTTTATGTCTGTCCTGTGCCACTTTCAAGTTCTATTGTACATGTCTTATCGTACTTTCCATTTCCTGGAGCATCTCCAGTCCAACCATAAGTTTTTCAACCAAGTTGTCCCAGCTAATTGGAGTCATGCACTTTTTGCCATATAGTACCTCGAAGGGGCTCAACTTAGATGACGTTTGGTACCCATTGTTATATGCAAATTCTACCAGGTGTAAGTAGTCTTCCCACCTGCTCGGCTTTGTTGTTATGTACATGCGGAGCATAGATTCTACGATTTCATTTGTCCTTTCGGTATGTCCATTCGTTTGTGGATGATAACTCGTACTTAAATTGAAATTAGTATTTAACCTTGCAAACAATTCTTTCCAAAAAGTGGATGTGAATTTTACGTCTCTATCTGAAATCACCATTTTAGGAATACCATGGAGTCTAAATATTTCTTTCATAAATATTTCATCGATATTTATATCTTTAAAAGTAGAATTTATAGGGATAAAGTGTGAAGACTTACTAAGTTTATCGATTACAACCATAATAGAGTCATTATGTTTCTGAGTTTTAGGCAAACCTGTAATAAAGTCTAGCGATATGGATATAATAGGCCAGCTAGATGCTGGTGTTCAGCCTTAACCTACTGACAATCCTGGCATCTAGCCAAGTATTCTGTTGTTTCACCCTTCATATTCAGCCAATAAAATAGTTTTCTAAGTGTTGTTATCATCTTTTGGTATCCCGAATGGCCAAAATATGGTTTCTTATGTAGTTCATCCATTATTGTTATTTTTAATTCTGCCGAATATGGTATGTAAAGTCTGTCCTTAAATCGTAAAAGTCCATTTTTCTCGATACTCAGATCTGGTTTATCTGAGTTTGCGATATTGTTTTGTAATTCTCCCATTATCTTAGCGTAAATTTGGTCCTTAATGCTTGTTGTCCTTATCCTCTATTCTAGATCGCTTTCTGCTCTACTGACATTTATCTCAAATAACCCATGGACTCTTCTGCTTATGGCATCTGCTATCTTATTTTCCTTACCCTTGATATGTCTTACCTCAGAGTTGAATTCTCTCAAAAAGGGTAGTCACCGTGCTTGCCTTACATTAAGATCTGACTCACTAAACATATATTTCACTCTGCTATTATCTGTCAGTAATAGATATTTTCTGCCCATTATGTAGTGTTGCAACATTTTTAAGGCGTGTATTATTGTTGCCAATTCTAAGTCATGAGTGACGTAGTTTCGCTCATGTTATTTTAATTTATGGGATTCATAAAAAATCACGTGTCCTTCCTAAGTTAAGAGACCACCTAGTCCTTCTTTACTCGCATCAACAAAGATGGTAAAGTCTTTATCTGGGTCTACTACCTTCAATATGGGGGTAGTTGTCAATAACTCTTTTTTCTTGTTAAAACTATCTTGACACTTCTATGACCAGTTAAACTTGGTCCCTTTCTTTTGTAATGACATGATAGGGTAGGATATTTTGGAAAACCCCTTTATAAATCTGCGATAATATCCGGTGATTCCCATGAATGACCGGATATCTGCTACATCCTTATGTACCAGCCATTCCATGATGTATTTTATTTTCTCAGGGTCGACTGCAATGCCTTCTGCTGAAATTACGTGTCCTCGGTATTGTATTTTCTTTTGATAAAAATCACACTTCTCAAATTTGGCGTACAATTTGTGTTTCCTCAAAGTTTGTAGAACTATTTTTAAGTGTTCTTTATCTTCTTCCTCCATTTTAGAATAGACCACAATATCATCGATAAATACTAGTACAAACTTGTCTAAATACTGACTGAAAATACTGTTCACCAGACACATAAACATGGTTGGTGTGTTGGTGAGTCCAAAAGGAATGACTATATATTCGTAGTGTCCATATCTTGTCTAAAAGGTTGTTTTATTTATGTCCTCATCTTTTATCCTAACTTCATGAAAACTGGATCGTAAATCCAACTTTGAAAAGATCTTGGCGCCACCTACTTAATCGAACAGATCATTTATCTTAGGTAAGGGGTATTTGTTCTTCATAGTCATTTTGTTCAATTATCTATAATCAATACATAGTCTTAGAGTACCGTATTTCTTTTTCACAAAGAGGACTGGTGCTCCCCATGGCGAAACACTCAGTCTGATATACTCTTTATCCAATAACTCCTGCAGTTGTATTTTTAATTCTGTCAATTCTGGTAAACTCGTTCGGTAAGGTGCTTTCTAGATGGGGAATGAACCAGGTAGTAGGTCTATGAAGAAGTCTATTTCCCTTCTAGGAGGTAATTCTAGTATCTCATCAACAAATACGTCTCTGAATTCACGTAGGACAACAACTTCTTCCAAGTTAGGATTTTCTTATTTTTCTAACAAATTCGTTATTTGGATGGCATAAACTTGACACCCCTTTCTCATGCATTTCTTGAATTGCATTGCTGTGACTTGTCTAAGTGATGCAGGTTTTGGTATAGCTTGGGTTGTTCTAGTAGTGTCATAATCATCTTTATAATTAAGTGTCTTTGTATAACAACCTAGAACTGCTTTGTTCTTTTCCAACCAATCCATTCCGATAATCATATCATAAGATCCTAGTGCCAGAATATTTATATTTGCTTTTATGTTTTGATCATCTAAATTGAATTCAAAATCATAAATAAAGTCAATCACTTTCCTTTTAGTTCCTTTTGCTAATTGTACCAGCAATGATTTTGCGTGTTTCATCCTCTTAAGTTTATTTGACTCTACTACTCCAGGAGTGATATAACTTAACGTAGCTCCAGGATCAATTAAAATAGAAATTCGGGTGTTATTGATTTTACCTTCGATTTCCACCATAGAGGACTGGTGTTCAGCTTGTCGACCATCAATGGCTGCATTTATCTGATGCAAGATTCTGCCTACATCACCCACCATCGAAGCTTCCTATAGATTATGAACAACAATTCTATTTGCTATGTTTAAGCGTAGATAGTTCCTCTTGAGATGAGGTTCTCCACATTCCCAGTACTTCAATGGATCATGGGGACTGTTCTCAAACTTCCTTGTTCCCAGATTTACCGGTTTACCATTGCCTTGCATACTTGGATGGTTTAAGTGAAAATATTTTCTAGGAAATATTTTTTCTGCATTCTGATAAGGATCTAGTTGGTATCCCTTCCTCCATTGGTTCATCCGGTATTGTTTCTTATCCTTCCAAGCCTTGGGAAACTATGCTCGTTGTTTGTACTGGTCGTAGCACATCCGTTCTTTCCTGAATACTTCACTTAAGGACTTGCGGTTGTCAAAATCAATTATGTCCCTGTAAGATTGTGGTAAACAGCTTAGGGACCGCTGGATTTTTACCTTATCCTCCCAGATATAAGGTACGAACCTTAGTAATTCTAGGAATTTGTTGATAAGGCCTTGCATTTTCATCTAACCAAGTTTCAACTCATAAAATTCTTTGGTTTTCCTTTCATAGTAGTATTTAGATAGGTATTGTTTCTTGAAATATTTATTAAAATCAGACCACTCCATCTGTTTCTCTTTTAATCCCTTGGCCAATTTCAGATATTCCCACCAGATGTTGGTTTTTCCTTTGAGATTGTAAATGAACATCCTAACCTTCATATTGCTTGAATAGTTATATATCCGAAAATATTTTTTGATGTCTAATAACTATGCCTCAGCTTCCTCTCTTGTTCTAGATTCTCCATCGAAGGTAGCTAGTTTAATTTTCTTAAATTCTCCTTCAAGGTGGTTTACTTGTTTCCTTTTTTTTCTTTTTTTTTTGTCCTCAGATGAAGGCTTACCCTCAGATGAACTGTCTCCTTGTTCTTCTTCTCGACTAGAGTTCTTCGAGGCCCTTTTTCTAACCTCATCTTTGTTGTTATCGTCCTTTGGGATTTTCCTTGTCACTATATTGCGGAACAGGACTTCATGTATCTCGTTGTTCCTGCTGTGATTTCTTCAGTTTTTCATTGTTGGCTTTGAAAACGTGCAACTCAACAATAAGATTCCTCATTGTTTCTAGCACCTCCGTAAGTGAGCTTCTGTCACTGTTCTATCTTGGATCTCCAGGAGGTCTCTTCTCTAGATTTCCTTCAATTCTTATTTATACATCATCCTGAGCTTCCATAATTAACACAAAAGAGAAAGGGTTCTATGTTTGTAACAATAAAGGTTTTATTAGTTGTACATGAACATAATTAAATGATTAAGTAATTTAAATAGACCTGTTAAAGGTCCAAGTTCTTTAACCCTCTACTCCAATACCATATGTAATATACCTCTAATTTTCCATTAAAAAAAAAAAATTTCTAAGGTATACAAAACTCCATTTCGCTTAATAGCTTCATAACAAATAGGGGATGTTCATCCTAGTTCTGGATTTAAGGTCCATCTACCATACAATCACAACCTATAATAGATTCAAGATAAGAACAAAACTTAAATAAGGAGGATCCTTCAAAAGTCTTACAAATTTTCTTTAACACATGTTTAAACTATATTTATTTATATAGTTGTTTTATACATACACCTAGGTTTTGTGGTTCTAAGTTCCCCTTAACATTTAACTTCTTTGTTGGTGTGAAAATATATCTCTTTTGATCTAAGAGGAGATATCCTCCAAAGGAAAAAGGGTCTTCAGAAGACACTCCCAAAAAAATAGAACGTATGAGATCTTAAAACAAATCAATAATGGCCTAGGCCATTGATTGTATTCCTCTCGTAAGTTTTTTATGGTTATAGTTCTCCTAAACACTAAAATTAACACATCTTGGGTGAGGAATTGTCACATGACAACTCTATTCAACTGAGCCTTAACTAAGAATTATCCTAACCACCTTATACAACGACAATAGTCCAACTAAAACGAAACAGTTAGCCTCCAACTATACTCGATTAAACACTTCTCGAAAAGAGATGGTCATTAAATGTGTAGTTTTGGTTATTAAGGGTAGGGGATGTGATTGTCAGAGAATTTAAGCCTCTACCATCATAATCAATGAAAGTTTTGTGTATGCAGGTTACGCTGACCTTCCCACCTATCCTTCCTCTAGTCTCGTCTTGCAAAGTTTTCCCTAGCACGTGGCCCGACCAACCCCATACTTCGACATTTACTTTGGTAGCTCATCCTCAACTTAGGGTTAGACGAGTTCCTTCCTCATCATTGTGGCTCTCTGAAATCGACTCTATGTGTTGTCATTCAGTGGGGAAAACTATCATTGTGGAATTCATTTTCCCAGAAATCCAGACAACAGGGCCCGTCTCACTGGTAATTTTCTAATAGGCTATCGTATCTTAACAAGAGGAAAAAGTTTCGAAGTTTTCATTTAGTGAATGCCCTTTTCATTCTTTGGATCCTACCACCAATTTTATTTACATCTCTCCTTGCATTTCTCCCTTAATGTTAATGCTAGATATTCTGTAGGGTCAATCTTATTTTGAAAATCGGCTTGGATTATTCGTACATTTCTTTTTTTCTTTTGGTCTCCTCGTTTTCAAGATTTCCCAAGGCATACCAACTAGCCCCGTGGTAATTTTAGCTTAGGTTATAATATGCCAAGAATTATTCTCCTACGTGCTCCTTCCCAGTAGTTGTACAAAGAGACTGAACTTGGCCCGAATGAGGTTTCGTAAGACTTGCTGGTATACCCTATGTGTAACACCTCCTTATGCTTTGTTTTGCGAAGGTTGATTCTACCCGATGGTATTATACTCAGATCCTTAGTTGACCAAGAAATCCTTTAGTGAATTTCTTGCCTAGTATAATTACGTAGTTTCTAAAATCATATCACAGTATGCGACTTTTAAGTTGAAGGTTCTATGTGTACTTCACAAGGAATTTTTTCTTTCATCGAAAGAAGGTCAAAAAATAAATTTTTCTTTGTGATGGTAATACTACTAGTTGTATGGTGACCTCTTGAGGTCTATTTATGACATTCTCGGTGTTGATTGTTTGATTCATCCTTACTCTCTGTAATTTGATTTTGTAAAGGTTTAAAAACATGTTTTAGACACAACTCGACTTATACTGTTTATGCATTAAGGGAAGCTAAGACTGTCGTCTATTTCACTTTATTAGTTTCATTGGTTGTTGTAACTATCCCCTTTTTATTTTCTTTCATTGTTTAAAGTGTTGGTATAAATCACTAATGGTAGGCCTTGTTGATACGAGGTACCCATTAGGAATTTGCTACACCCTCCTCCCTCAGCTCGACCATCTACCTAGATAGCAAGGAATGAGACAAGGATCTGAGCCTTCACATCCAAAAAGATGAGTGTCTCTGGAAAGGAAGATGACACTGTTGGTTAAGGTTATCATCATGTTGTTGTTTTTCATTCCTTTCCTTCAACTAACAGTTAATAATCACATGGTTTATTTATTTTTTCTCTTTCTTTGTAGGATTTTCTATCTACGCAAGCCCTAGAAACCCACCCTTGTCTTCCGTTGAAAAGGTAAACAAGTTCCAAACCCATCTTTTCTCAAGATAAATTCTACAGGTTCTAATCCATACAAAGGAGATCGTGGCCCCGTCTAGTTTTTTAAAAAAGAAAACTAAATTTTATCTCGACTTTGGTAATGTTTTGTTGAAGTATGCCCAGGGTTGTATTTGCATCATTGGGAATAGTACCAGTACTTACACATGTATTAAATCCATGTTTTATTTCGAATTGGATCAAAATATGTAATAGACTTCCTTATTTATTGACTGGTGGTACTGATCGCAAATACTCGGGATGGTAGGTTGAATCATAGCAAGTCCATTCCTTAAAAAATCGAGAATTGTATTTATTGTTTAGGAATGAAAGGAGGAAGTTTATACAACTCGGCTATGACTGTTCCATTTAACTATTTTGGTACTAAAATGTTCCTAGAGTTTAGCTTATAGTAATAGAAGTACTGGTACTCTTTGATTTCATTATATTCGATTCATATGGAAGAATATGAGTCAGAGTGTTGTTCTAGTTAGAAATTTCATCTCATATCGTATTACAAGAAAGGAAAAAAAAAACAATTCCAACATCTCTAATTCTAAAGGTAGTTATACACCGAGCATATAATTTACAGTTGCAGTGACATGTCTGTTAGAAAATTTATCGTACTCATAGTATAGGATCAGATACATATGTATATATATATATATATACATCTACTTTCAATTGTAGACATTAGATCTTGTTTTTTTTTTTCTCTCTTAGGTCTACGCAAATCTCCAATAGCAATTTGACATGTTCTTTCCTATATATGATATAGATATATCATGGAATGCGTTGGTTTGTAATAGCTTAATTCCATACTAAGCGGCAGTTTGAGACCCAAGTAAACTTATAGCTCTGAGTTTACACTTACAAAACTATACATACTCCATATATATATATAGACTAGTTTCCATTATATTCGTACATAGATAATTTTGTACCAGAAAATTCCAATGTATAGGAAAATTGCCCTACAACTACCTCTGTACAAAAAAAATCTATTACAGAAAATGAATTACTTCCAGAACTTAATCACATTCAATCCTTTCGACTGTTATAACAATACAAATCTACTTTCTAACATTTGTTCAAAATCTAGTCCAATAAGAGAGTCTCTCAGAATTTGATTTATAAGATATCCAATCATCATTTAGGCTTCATGCATTGATACATTCAATAAGAGTTCGCCCGGGTTAATATATCCACATAGAATCTAATAGGTGCACTACAACTGTGACTAAGTCATTCAATAGAGATGGAGAATAGTTCTACTCAGGTTTAACAATGCAATTACATTAGACATTTTCTCATTCAAAATAGAGAGGGGAAGGGATTACATATTTGAACCAGTTCGCAGGAAGACAAAGGCAACAACCATGTTCCTCCCAACCGTAGAACTGGCCAGCGAAATCACTTGCCCAATTCACCCCCCATCCTAACCATCAATCGATGAGGGATAAATAAGAAATCCTTCCCAAAAATGTCATTCAACTTCAGCGCTTTGCTCCTTGCCTCACACTCAACAAGTAGTGTTCATAACAACAAGCAATAGATCATATTTTTCCCCGCATACTAGGTAGCCTCCTGCCTCCTCACATATGCTATTTATCAAAAAAATACTTTTGCCTAGGTATTTTTCCCTCCCTTGGGAATTTTCACATCTTTCCAAATCCCTAGTTTTCAGGGGCTACTTGTAACAATCATCCCTAAGGTAGTTCCAACATGTTCCCCATTCATGGAGTCATGGTCAACAGAGTTTTAACATGGTTGTTCCATTTGTCCTCTTGCAATAAATATAAAATATTATGTTTTCATACAAGTGTCATAGTCAAATAATTAGTTGGGTCAAATCTCATTTTCTACAAAACAATTATAATAATTGATTACAAATTACCAAATTTGAAATTCATAATTTCCATAAATGGCAAAAAATTTCCAAATTCAAATTTACCAAAAATGGAATATTTTTCTTAACAATTTTTGAATTCAAAATTAATTTATTTTTGGGGATGTCGCATGTACTTTTCCTAACATCTATTCTTCCTCCACAATCACTATCAATGTATCTAATAAATCTGGAATATTTTGAAGTAGAATACATAATCCTAAAATCATTTGTTCCATTTACATATCTCAAAATCCTTTTTCCTGCCTTCCAATGGGATTGTTTTGGACTTTTCATGAACCTTGAATTTAGGCTTACTCCATACTTAATAATAGGTCTTGTTGTTTTCGGGTACATAATATTGCCTGACATTCTTTTGAAGAGTATGGGATCCATTCTAGACCATTCATCTTCCTTACTTAATTTAAATCTTGTTATGACGGGTGTTGGGGCTACCTCAAAATTATTCATGTTGAATCGTTTCAAAATTTCATGCGCATACTTAGATTTTGAAATAAATATACCATCTTTGGACTCGTGAACTTCAATACCCAAAAAATACATCATAAGCCCCAAATCAATGATTTCAAATCAATCCTTCATGACTGACTTAAATTCTTTTATGCCAAAATTACCTATAAAGATCAAATCATCTACATATAAGAAACAATTAACATATTACCTCACTGATTTGGTTTTATGTACAATGTTGGCTCACAATAAATTCTCTGAAATCCATTATGTGTGAGATACGAATCTATGTGAATGTACCAAGATCTTGGCGCTTGCTTTAACCCATACAGTGGCTTCTTCAATCTGTGTACTTTGTTTTCTTTTCCTAGAATGTCATAGCCTTGTGGTTGTTCCAAATATACTTCTTACTCTAAATGTCGATTAAAAAATGTTGGCTTTACATCCATTTGATAAAGCATTAAATAAGATGTAAATACCTAGGGTTCTAACATATTAATCATTTAAATTAATGGGGAAAACACTTCTACTTCCTTGATATTTTCCTCCTTCAAAGAATCATAACAACTTCTATACAAAAAATCCCCAAGAGAAATTGAAATGCCCCACAAGAAATTGAAATGATGTTCAAATCAAGGAAGAGATGGAATAAGTTACCAAACTCAGCTGAATACACTGAAATTATAAGCTTATTCAAGTCTGTGGTTGATCAAGGACAAGAAGTAAACAAAACTCGAAAAATATGAAGTGATTTATTATATAATATAGAGATTGTTAGACTATTTACCCACAAAGAATATAAACACGTAGCAGAAAATCAGAGATAAAACATACACACACAACATGATTTACATGGTAAAACCATCCTTCACCTCATGATGGAAACATCCATGGGACAATGGCAATGACATTCTTATTATTCATTAAACCGGAGATTACAACCAACAACCTAGAGGGCTTGAAGCCCTTGCTCAATATTTGTCTCTGAGTCATAGATATTTAAACAGCTTCTCCAATGGTTACAATGAAACTAATTCATTAATTGTACATTCTAGCTTAGGTTGCCTTATCTCAACCAAAAGATGGATAATAGGATCAAGATCCAAATCCTGAGGGGATTTCTTGTCACAATTTCAACAATGTCCACCTTGACAACAATTTTCCTGATGTCTTGTCCAATTTGATTCATCACCTTCAAGAGAATCATATCATGACCACAACTTCTATTCAATATTGGTTCCCAAAAACATGTCTGCACAACTTGCTTGAATATGGACCACTCCACCTCCATTAGTAACCTGCCTTACAAGTGATATCATGTCCAATTTAGGTAAGATGAACTATGTGTCAAATGCACAAGGCTTTGAATACAACGGGAAAAAAAAATGCATTTGTCCAAACTAACCCAATTGTCCCTTATACTCATAAAAGACAGAATTTGAAGTAGATATTTTCTTGTCCAAATCCTTCTGCAAAATATGAATAATCACAGATGAAAAAATTTGAAACCATTGTAGGTGATACATGTGCCTCTAAAATGTCTAATACTTGAACATATCAAACCTTTCCATTATATACTTTATACTTCCAACTAGCATACAATACATGAGACATAACATTTTCTTCCATAATACAAGGATATACACCTGAAGAAAACAAATTGAAAGACAAAGGGATATTTTCCGGTTTCACATAATTCATGTTGAATTTCCTAAGTATCTTTTCCTTATACTGCAAATGTGATAACCAAAGATTATCATATTTCCTCCCTCTATGTATTTCCATGCCGAAGATTCGTTTTTGCTACTCCTTGATCCTTCACCGCGAACATCCATGCCAACTAAGCCAACCTTCTGATCTTAACCATGCTTTTACCTTGAAAAATATATCATCAACAATCTAAACACCAATATAATGAATGTACCATAAACAAAATAGATAAATCCATTTCTTGTAGAACTTGGCTCACCATGAAGGAATCACCCATCTTGTACCAATGCCTGATGCACATTTCAGACAATACAATGACTACTTGATCTTGCAAACAAACCTTTTGTTGTGATCCTGAACAAACCCTTCTGGTTGCTCGATATACATATCTTGTCATACAAATCTCCATAAAAAACTTGTCTTATCATCTAGCTACAACAACTAGTGCCAATGCTACATGAATGAGAAAAGCTTAATAAATGACGAGAATATTTCATGGAAATCAATGCCTTCCAAAAACATTTCTGCTATTAGTCATGAGTTCTTCCTTTCATCTTTTACTATGCCTCATTTGAGAAGAAATCCATCAAACACTATCTTTGTTAATGATGATATATATCCATTAACATCCTCATTATAACCAACAAATATCTACATGTTTGATCTGGATCCTATGTAGAATGTTGATGAGAGCATGAACATAACAATCAAACCATTTAAAAAAATCGAGTAATCGCAAGAGAAGACATGTTGAATATACCTCTTCCAGAATCTTCCAACCTTTTGCAACTAATGGTGACCGATTTTCCAGATAACACTTAACTTCTTTTGACCACAACTCATGTTGCAACTTGGCATTACTAAATATGTCATTCAATCCTAATTGTCTTGCAATAATTTCCAAAATTCCAAGGAATATGAACCTACCTCCATAATGTGTTCTCAAACGCTTGATTTAACCTGTCAATACATAAACACATCATCCTTTCTATTAACCCAAATTTTTGTTCGGGGCACTTTTAGTGCTCCACCTCGAACAGAGTATTCAAAATGTTGACCACATCTGACCATTACTACCAAATGAGCCTTTACCACTCACCTCTAGGCATATTTCAATGTAGTTCCAACAGTCCAACTTAACATGAGCATTCCCTTGAGAAAATCCGGCCAAGACTACCAAATGAGTTTTTCACTGGTCACCTCTATGCCACTTTAAAGTGGAGTTTCACCAAGACCTTAAACATGCTCCATGGCATGCAATTCTATGGACACCATACCATGGGCAACCAATAATAATGGACCTGAAACACACAATTGTAGATGTATCTAGAAGGGTTTAATTCATGACTCATGCCCCCCACCCTTCTTCCTTCTACCTAAATCTATGTCTAGACTTTCATAGGTGACTTAATAGAACCAAGGGTACACATGCCTAACCAGGTCTTACAACAATATGCCCAATTCCATGTAACAAACAAATACAAATTCAAAAGAAAATGTTCACATGGTAACTTTACCATTACCTTTACTGTTATTGCTTCCATTTACTAGCACTTATGTCTCTAGTTTCTTGATCATAGAGCTATCACAAAAAGATTTTCAATTTGTTAAGCACCGTTCCTCCATGCGAATAGATCTGGTCATGCTTCAATAACCACAAATATACTCCACACGTACACAACCTGAGCCTTCAACTCCACTCTCTCTTTCAACCGGCATGGCCTTTTCCTTCAAGAGAGCATCTTCAAATCAGAAAGTGATACCATTGGATTAGATCTGACATCTTTGCAAACTTATGCTCCAAGAGCATAAATTTTACGAGGGCTCCATCAAAAAATAAAATTTCACTCACACTAATTTTACCATCACCCCTTTACCATTTACAATTTTTATTTCCATTTCCATTTACTCACACTTACAAATTCCACCAATAAATTATCAATTCAATTTAATTGAAGTCTTCCCTAAGTCAATCATACATATACTTTAATACATAATTTAAGCAATCCAGGATGCCTTTACAAAATGTGTATGACACACATTTTATACATGAACCCTTTAAAAAATAAAATCACCAAGGTTAACATAGGTAGGTATATCAATAATGTCAATGAGATGAATAATTCCACATCATTTGTTTCCAACATTTCATCCATGATATTACCACACGACCCTTCACCAATCCAACTCTAGCCCTTCCTCAACACTTGGCTCTTGTTCGCATGATCCTGCTACTTTTGTTTCTAATATCTTCTTGGCTCCATGTAGGTTCTATGCTAGTGAATCCACAATAGGGACACATCCAATAGAAAGGCCCAACTAGGTGTAAAATCAGCCAAAACCATATATGAATACTATCTCTTACAACCATTTAACGGTGTCTTGAAGAAGAGATAATCACACCAAAATATTGTAAAGACCGAGTAAACAATTAATCTATAATTTATTATGGCTGACAAATTGCATTATGCACTGTACATGTTTTAAAATACTGTACACAATAATGTTGGTGGTGGCCACTGAGTATTATGTGGTTTGTTCACTGCACATACATACAATATGCAACAACCTCAACAATGATTCTACTGTTATCACATGGTGGTGGTCCCTGAGTATTATGTGGTTTCTTCACTGCACATACATACAATATGTAACAACCTCAACAGTGATTCTACTACTATGAAATCCACAGCCAATGTAAGGAAGACCTTCAAATGCTTTCCCCAGAAAATCCAATCTCACGTACAATTTAAATCAGTAGCTTGTTTCATAACTACCAACTAATATTCCTTCGTAACTATTTCAACATAGCTAGCAACCATGTCTTTCACAGCTGTGCCTCCCATCAAATCTATTAGAAGATTCTCTCAGAGACCGGATGGATGCCCATTTCGCTAGTTGCTACAATTTTCTTTTTTTTCGACCACCCAAAAAAATAGTATCTTGAGCCATGGACACTAGCTCTATTCTTGGGCATACATTCAATTGAAGACACCTCACTATGTTTTTGAATTTGATGACATGTTTAATGGCCATATATTTGTTAATGAGAAAGGAACTGAGTATACCTCTTTAGGCTTCCTGATCATGCAACCGCAGATCTACTTCTCCAAGCCTGCACAAACCTCAATCAAGAATTCTCCTTCCAGAGGCACACAAACCACCCTGAATATTCTCAACTCGAGCTCAACTTCACAAACCACCACTCGACCTAGGCTCCCTTCCGTGCTAGGGTTCAAAAAACTCCTGATCCATATCTGCCTCCATGAATCCATACAACCTAATAATTTATCCACTCTCCTTTTTCTCTCCTCATGATGAGTAAAGGGTGCTCCCTTCCAGCATATATGCCAGCGGTGAAGTAAAAAACCTTAAATTTCGCAAGTGTTCCTTGAAATCGACACTCCCTAAACTAGAGGAGCCCAACTCTAAATTGGAAGCAACGTTCCCCACAACAATAAATTATATCAATGCTTCCTTAGGCATATAACCCAATGCTCAAGTAAATATCAATGCTCCCTATAGGCAGAGCGAGCAATGTTGAACTAAAACGATGACACTCCCCTTTTGCACTGTAATATTTATCCTCACGAAGTGATAGACCCATGAACGTTTTTGCTTCCTCAGCTCGGTAGATAGGGTGATAACTCTTTTCCAACGATCTCGTTCTCTACGGACTCTGAGATGTCTATGATACCATTTGCTAGACTATTTACCCATAGATATAATAAACACACAGTAGAAAATTAGAGATAAAACATACACAGACAACATGATTTACCCGGTAAAACCCTCCTTCACCTCATGAGGGAAACATCCACGGGACAATGGCAATGACATTATTACTGTTCAATAAATTGGAGATTACAACCACTAGCCTAGAGAGGGCTTGAATGCCAGGCTCAATATTTGTCTCTTATGCACATATATTTAGACAACTTCTCCCACGGTTACAATGAAACTATTTCATTAATTGTACATTCTAACTTAGGTTGCCTTAGCTCAACCAAAAGATGAATAATAAGATCGAGATCCACATCCTGTGGGGATATCTTGTCACCATTTCAACAGAGATCGTGTGTCCAAATATCGAGAAGTAAACAAAACTTGAAAAATATGAAGTGATTTATTATATAATATGGAGATCGTGTGTCCAAATAACGAAGGTATATGTCTGTCAGTGATCAAATTTGAAGAACTATTTTTATTTTTAATTGCAAGTTGAAGGATATATATTCACTCAAGTTTTCTACCATCAAAAGCTGAAAAATATATGTGCCTCAATTGACAAGATTAAAGTAGGTACACAATTCAAAAAAAAATAAATTAAATAAAATATTGTCGTTCTAGTTATTTAAAATGTTAAAATTTAATGAACAACCACATAGATAAGTTGTCAAATGGGTTTATCTTGAAGGAGGATGGTTTTCATTATCCCCACCTATGTTCAAAATAACAATATAAAGCTTTAGACACATCACAAAATCAAACATTTTTGTGAACACCAATATCACCCTAAGATTGTAGTCTATGTATTCATATGATGCACCAACAATGCATCTATGTATCTTTCTTAACCATGGGATTCATGCTCATTTTAGATCTAATTAAAAACAAAAATATGTAATAGATCTTGAGGTCTTTGTTGAAGTGTGATTATGACATCCCAAAAAATAAAATATTTTTGAAATTCAAAATATTTGGAAATTTATTTCCATTATTAGTAAATTTGAATTTTGAAAATTTTTGCCATTTATGGAAATTCCAAATTTTGAATTTGGTAATTGTAATTAATTATTTTGACTATTGGGCATAGACCTGATTTGACCCAACTAACTATTTGGCTATGACACTTGTATAGAAACATAATATTTTATGTTGATTGCAGGAGGACAAATAGAACAACCATGTTAAATTTAGTTGACCATGACTCCACGAGTGGGGAACATGTTGGAACTACCTCTGGGTTGATTATTACAAGTGGAAAATCAGTGATTTGGCCATTGGAAGCCACTAAAAATTAGGGATTTAGAAAGCTTCAAAAATTCCCAAGGGAAGGAAAAGACCTGGTAAAATGATAAATAGCATATGAGAGGAGGCAGGATGCTGCCAAGTATGCTGAGGAAAAGAGATTATTGATTTTATTGTTGTTATGAACACTACTGAGTAAGTGTGAGGCAACAGGAATCGACTAAAGTTGAAGGATGTTACGGAGGAGGAGTTTTCCAAGTTCACCCTCATGGATTCATGGTCAGGCTAGGGGGTGAATTGGGCAAGTGGTTTTGGCTACACTATTCTATGGTTGGGAGGAACGTGGTTGTTCCTTTTGTCTTCTCGCGAATTGTTTAAGATAAGTAAACATTTCCTTACTCTGTTCTTTGTTGTTTTGAGTGTACTCGATACTATGCATCTAATTGTTCTAAATCAAAATAATTCTTTCAATGGATGATCTCTATTGTGGTATTAGATTTACAATTACAGTCTAAATTTTGGAATGGTCCCTCCCAAAAAATATGTAATACTAGGAAAATTTATTTAAATATGATTTGAGTTTAAGAGAGAAGAACCATCTACAGGATAGGTTTAATCTAAAGTCGAAATGCTAGGATATTTTGTATGCTTGAAGAAGACCAATCTGTTTAGATATAGGTTTAATTTTGTGACTGAAGTATTAAACAGATCTAAATTTGAGCATTCGGATAGGTTAATCTGAAGTTGAAATGGTAGGATAGTCTGTATGCTTGAAGAAGACTAATGTGTATAGATACAGGTTTATATATGTGACTGAAGTATTAAATAGATCTAAATTTGTGCATTCAGATTTGAGTAAATTTGTATCACTAATTCCAAACAATCATGCATCTTAAAGAGACTTCTTGTCTGTTATATTTAAGAATTGAAGAGAAATATGAAACATCAAGAACCTTAAGGCCGTCTTAACCTTTGCAGGCCACAAAACACCATCACTGCTTTGATTAAAATCTCTTAGGAGATTGAAGGGGCATTTTTCTGCGTTTAAAGACCAGAGTCGAAATTGTAATAGGGATGAGGTTGATAACAATTTTTGGAATTGAATTTGTCCCTTTGTGTTTTAGTTTACTGAGTTTGTAAACTTTGTTCATGTTTCCATTTTCGGATTTTCAGAGTTTATTAGTTCAAGTTGCATGGAGTTCTTTTGTTCTTGCAAATTTTGAAACCCGAAGTGGCCCCACAACCTGATCGAATTTCGGAATTCAGTGATTACCATTGTATGTTGTTCATGCATCAAGCATTACCAAACGTCGAAACCCGATATTGGTTGGGCCCCATACCTTTTTCGGGATTTCACGATTCAACATTTGATGTTGTGTAGTGTTTTTCATCGAGAGTTAGTAAACCCTGAAACATGAAATTGTTGGGCCCACACCCTAATCACCTTTTGCAATTCGAAATTTCTTATTTTGTTTTGTTTGTGCATCATGTGTTCGTAAAACCTGAAATCCCGAACCTTGAAACCCCATAGTTTTGGGCCCACAACCTTTTACCTATGTCTATTTGGTCAATTTCATCGTGTGATTATGTGTATGGACTAACGCATGAGGCCTAAGCCATCAAATCCCAAAGTCCTTTGTGTTGTTAAGACTGTGGTAATGGTTATAGGTAAAAACAGATAGGAGAGTAATTATAATTACAGAAATTGAAATAAACATTGAAATGAGGAGTAAACACTTATCGTCGATCAGAAAACTTAAAGTTGAATGGTAATGACAGTTGGCGAAAGTAAGGACTCTCTCAAACTTTCAGACTCAAGCATTATAATAGAAATCTTACTTGCTTGAATCTCGAACTATTCAAGCATATTTATACAAACAATTTTTTTTTTATTTATTTTTATTTTTTAGACATTGTTTTAGGTATAATACATATGGTATCAGAGAAAAAGCTACAACACTGGGCCTGAACAGGGCCACATTAGCTAATTAGTATACATTCTGACGTATGTAAAACTAATAAATCTTATAGTTTCAAACATAAAGCCCTTTATGTTTTTTGTAAATTATGGCAACTCAGAAGGGTACAAAAGTCACGATGGAAGGAAATCTGTAGCAAGGACCTCCGGGAGATCCAAGACAGAACAGTGATAGAAGATCACCCACGGAGGTGTTGGAAACAATGAGAAATCTTATTGTAGAACTACAGGTTTTCAAGGCCGACAATGAAAAATTGAAGAAAGCACAACAGGAGCAGCAAGAGATAGATGAAGTCCTGCTGCGTAGTATAGTAACCAGGAAAATCCCTAAAGACGATAACCATGAAAAAGAAGTTAGCAAAAGGGCCTCCAATAATTCTAGACTGGAAATAGAAAAAGGAGACAGTTCGTTTGAAAGGACACCTTCAGCTGAGGAAAAAACTATACCAGACAGAAAAAGAAAACAAGTAGACCAAATCGAAGGAGAATTTAAAAATCTTAAAGAAACTACCTATTAGAAAAATAGGACCGTGGAGCAATAAAATAAAACAAATGTGGAAACAAAACACAGAAGACACACAATACAAGAGAGACACAGATTTATGTGGTTCACCCAGTGTGGGCTACGTCCACCAGAGAAATTGCCAGGTCCTTCCTTTATTATTATCCAGCAAATGAAAGGATACAACCTACAACAAAACCCATTGTAACTTCCTCTTCTTTCTCTCACAGTCTCCTCTCTCAGAATACAATATTCACCACCATCCATAGCCGTTATACATTTCCCTCATAAAAGAGGGTTTCCTTCTAGGGAAAAAAAACCCTAACATAATCTCTACCATTAGATTTGCGACCTTATAATGAACGGTCCAGATTTACAATGAAATTACAATATATGTTTACAAGGCAATTTTTTCTTCGGGGGCTTCGCCCCTGAACCCCCACTGGGGGCCCACTTGCCCCTAGACCCCCCAGCAGGGGCGATGGCCTCCCCAGACCCCGCAGAGGGAGTACCCCCCCTCTGCACTCCCCCACGTGGAAGAGTGTACATACTTATGGGGTGTAAATACTTCATGGGGTATAAACACGGCTAAAAGAAAAGGACCTCTGAATCAGGAAGATAATCAGGCTCCACAACCAACAATTTCTCACTTGGAGATTGATCTCAACAACTCCACCACTATTGTATATGTTGGACTCTGAACCTTCTTCGAGCTGACAAATTTCTCATTTTCATCTTCATTCTTGAAGACCAACTAAAACTGAACAGGAACTCAGTTTCTCCCTGGTTACTCCCTTTGTTAACATGTCTGCAGGATTTTGGCTAGTGTGTATCTTTTCCAGCTTCAATTGTCCATCTTCCAAGGCGGATCATATGAAGTGGTACCTCAACTATATATGCTTAGTCTTTGAATGGAAGGCTGAGTTCTTTGCAAGGCGAATGGCACTCTGAATGTCACAATACAGCCTGTTGTTCTCCTGCTTCTTTCCCAATTCCTCCATAAACTTTTGTAACCAAATCATCTCTTCACTAGTCTCTGTAGTAGCAACATACTCTGCCTCTGTTGTTGAAAGTGCAACAACCTTTTAAAGTTTCGAAATCCAACTTATTGTTGTTCCACCTATAGTAGAAACATACCTTGTGGTGCTCCTTCTGTTGTCTTTATCACCTGCCATATCTGAATCAACATATCCCTGTAGAAAAGTGTTTGAACCTCCAAAACATAATGCATGAGTAGTAGTACCTCTCAAATAC
>ML784736.1:370175-413752 GCA_009831015.1 Picea engelmannii
ATTATAATAACTATGTTTGGATCAAATGGATACAACAATGTTAGCAATTGATTTAATGCATATCTGATAACAGCTATCTCATACGATTTGGTTTCTTATGGATGATATCATGGAACATTCTGGTTATAGTTAGACTCGATTTTGTGGAAGATTGGAGAAACAGAGTATTCCTGTTTCATGTCGATTTGTATAACTATACTGTTCTTATCATATGCTATTGAGTTTTGTTTGATTTAATCCATAAAGATTTATTAGTTATTATTATTTGATTATATACGATTTGATTTGGTTCATATCCGGTCATTTTACTATTTTGACCAGCTACAGAATCAAACGATTCTGTAACTGAGTCTATAATTGCAATTTTATTGTTATTTTCTTAATTAGACAGTTTTCTAACTTGATTCTGGTGTCTATTGCAGGGCATTATGAATTGTCAATGGATACTATGGACAGTTGGGGAATGATCTACAGTCTTTATTTGCATTGTAGTTGTTTAGTTTTAGAGATTTTTGGGATAATTCCCATATTTTGTAAACTGTTTGCTATTTCTCACAAGGGTGTTTTTACCTTGTGAAAGACTTATTTAAACCTATGGTTTTGTAATAAGAAACAATCCTCAGTTGGGAAGAACAATGATATGTGAACTTAATTCAAACTGGAGCAGAATTGATGCGTTGTTATAGCCTTTGCTTCTCAATACATTGACACTTTGTTCCAAGTTTTGTATATCATATTGTGTTTGGTTTAGTATCATCTTGTTGTCTAAATTAAATTCAAGTGATATAATTCTTATTATTACGCATGCCTTGTTACTTCCTTTTTGGTAAAAGACATAATAGTTTAAGGATTCAGTTTATAAATGATAGCCTTGTCTTCTTTATGAATTGGATTATCATATATGAATTTGCTGTATTGTAGGCTTCCCTCTTGCATAAACTCATAATCTGAAAACTGTTATGATTTCTTTTATGTCTTGTTTGTCCTGTAATCTACTTCAGGAAGCATTATAGCTGATCCCTTGCGAGAAGCTTAAGGGCTAAATGGTGTGAACTTCTTCCTCCAACTTGCTTACGAAGTCATCTTACACAGGGCAAACTTGGAGCGTATCCAGGTTAATTAGATAAATGCTTATTGTTTAATTAATTAGTAGTTTAGTTAGATTTAGATTAGATTATTTAATTTCTGTTAGCTTTCTTTCTGTTTTATAAATATAAAAAGACAAAAATAAATCCTTGGCTGTCTTAGGGCAGCGAACACATGATTTTTGCAGGTTTTAATCAAACCTGTAATCTGTCCATATTGTATATTTGTGAATAAAGAATGATTGTTGTTGACAATTAGGTAGTTGATTTGAGTTATTATGATCATAGTTAGTAGTTAGTGTGTATCTAAGTAGTTAGTAATTTGTAGTTAGATTAGTATAGTTAGTTTTAGTTTGTTTTATTAGTTTATAGTTTCCTTAGTTTAGATCATTTATCTTAAATCACTTTCTCTTCGGTTTCCTTGCGAGACCTTAGAGCAGCCAACGGAGCCGTTAAACTCGTTAGGGTGGTCCATACCAAACGGCTTGGGTTATTTAGACAACCCCGGACCGGTTCCACTCTCCCAGTTGACGGACGGTCATTTTCGCCGGTCAACAAAACCGTATTCTAGCCATCCAAGTTACCAGAAAACAATAACAACACTTAGAAAACTATTTTTCTGGCGTAGTATAAAGGCCAAAATAGCAGAATACTTGGCTAGGTGCCAAGATTGTCAGCAGGTTAAGGTCGGGCACAAGCATCCAACCAGCCTATTATAGCAATTACCAATACTGGAATGGAAATGGGAGACTATATCACTGGACTTTATAACAAGTTTGCCTAAATCTTAGAAACAAAATGATTCTATCATGGTTGTAATCGATAAATTCAGTAAGTCTGCACACTTTATTCCTGTAAAGTCTACTTTTAAAGCTATAAACATTGTTGAAATATTCATGAAAGAAATTTTTAGACTACATGGTATTCCTAAAATGGTGATTTAAGATAAAGATGTAAAATTTACATCCACTTTTTGGAGGGAATTGTTTGCAGGGATAAACACTAACTTGAATTTCAGTACAAGCTATCATCCACAAACGGATGAACAGACCGAAAGGACAAACCCAATCATAGATGATATGCTTCACATGTACGTAAGAACAAAACCAAACAAGTAGGAAGACTACCTGCACTTGGTAGAATTTGCATACAACAATGGGTACCAAACTTCAGCTAATATGAGCCCTTTCGAAACACTGTATGGAAAAAAGTGTACAACTCCAATTAGCTAGGATAACCTGGCTGACAGACTCATGGTTGGGCCAGAGATGCTCCAAGAAATGGAGAACATGGTAAGAAAGGTACAACAAAACTTGAAAGAAGCACAGGACAGACAGAAGAGCTATGTAGATCAGAAAAGAAGACACTTGGAATTTCAAGTGGGAGACCATGCTTATTTGAAGGTCAAAGCCCAAAAGAGCTCATTGAAGTTAGGGAATTGTGCCAATATGACACCCAGGTTTTGTGGTCCCTTCAAGATACTAGCTTGAATTGGACCCGTATCATATCAACTTGCACTTCCAACTAATCTAAGAATTCATTTAATGTATTTCATGTTTCATTGATGAAAAAGTATATTCATGACCCTACTCATAGGATTGATTGGAACTTGGTGCCAGTGGAACCCAAAAGCAAGTTCCAGATTGATCCCCTGCGCATTCTAGACCGGAGAGAAATAACACTTCGGAAAAGAGCCATCGCTCAAGTAAAGGTGCAATGGAAGGACATTAGTCCTAAGGAGGCCACTTGGGAGTTGGTGGGAGATATGCGAAAATATCATGCAATCCTATTCCAGGAAAGGAATGAACACTGAGGACAGTGTTTTAATGAAGGGGGAAAGGATGTGACATCCCCAAAAATAAAATATTTTTGAAATTTAGAATTTCTGGAAATTTATTTATGTTTTTAGTAAATTCGAATTTGGAAAATTTTTGTCATTTATGGAAATTCTAAATTTCAAATTTGGTAACTGTAATTAATTATTTTGACTATTGCACAGAGACCTAATTTGACCCAACTAACTATTTGACTATGAAACTTGTATAGAAAAAAAAATATTTTATGTTGATTGCAGGAGGACAAATGGAACAACCATGTTAAATTTAGTTGACCATGACTCCATCAGTGGGGAACATGTTGGAACTACCTCTGGGCTGATTATTACAAGTGGCAAATCAGTGATTTGGCCATTGGCAACTTCTGAAAATCAGGGATTTAGAAAGCTGCTAAAATTCCCAAGAAAGGGAAAAGACCTGGGCAAGTGATAAATAGCTTATGAGAGGAGGCAGGGCGCTTCCAGGTATGCTGGGGAAAAGAGACTATTGATTTTATTGTTGTTATGAACACTATTGATTAAGTGTGAGGCAAGAGGAATCGGTTGAAGTTGAAGGACGTTACGGAGGAGGAGTTTTCCAATTTCGCCCTCATGGATTCATGGTCAGGCTAGGGGGTGAATCGGGCAAGTGGTTTTGGTTGCCCTATTCTACAGTTGGGAGGAACATGGCTATTCCTTTTGTCTTCTCGCGAATTGGTTCTGATATGTAAACCTTTCCTTACTCTGTTCTTGGTTGTTTTGCGTGCACCCGATACTATGCATCTAATTGTTCTAAATCGAAATAATTCTTTCAATGGATGATATCTATTGTGGTATTAGATTTACAATTACAATCTAAATTCTGGAGTGGTCCCTCCCGAAAAATCTGGAATACTAGGAAAATTTCTTTAAATAAGATTTGAGTTTAAGAGAGCAGATCCATTTACAAGATAGGTTTAATCTGAAGTCGAAATGCTAGGATACTATGTATGCTTGAAGAAGACCAATCTGTTTAGATATAGGTTTAATTATGTGACTGAAGTATTAAACAGATCTAAATTTGACCATTCAGATAGGTTAATCTGAAGTCGAAATGTTAGGATACTCTGTATGCTTGAAGAAGACCAATCTGTATAGATATAGGTTTATATCTGTGACTGAAGTATTAAATAGATCTAAATTTGTGCATTCGGAGTTGAGTAAATTTGTGTCGAAAGGAAACATTTAAATGTATCGCTAATTCCAAACAATCATGCATCTTAAAGAGACTTCATGTCTGTTATATTTAAGAATTGAAGAGAAATATGAAACAACAAGAACCTTATGGCCGCCTTAACCTTTGCAGACCACAAAACACCATCACCGCCTTGATTAAAATCTCTTAGGAGATTGAAGGGGCATTTTTCTGCGTTTAAATACCAGAGTCAAAATTGTAATACGGATGAGGTTGACAACAATTTTTGCAATTGAATTTATCCCTTTGTGTTTAGGTTACTGAGTTTGTAAACTCTGTTCATGTTTCCATTTTTGGCTTTTCAGAATTTATTAGTTCAAGTTACGTGGAGTTCTTTTGTTCTTGCAAACGCCGAAACCTGAAGTGGCCCCACAACCTGATCAAATTTTGGAATTCGATGATTACCATTGTATGTTTTTCATGCATCAAGCATTACCAAACGCCGAAACGCGATATTGGCTAGGCCCCATACCTTTTTCGAGATTTCGCAATTTGGCATTTGATGTTGTGTAGTGTTTTGCATCAGGAGTTAGTAAACCCTGAAACCCGAAATTGTTGGTCCCACACCCTAATCGCCTTTTGCAATTCAACATTTCTTATTTCATTTTGTTTGTATGTTGTGAGTTCGCAAAACCCGAAATCCTAAACCCCAAAACCCCATAGTGTTGGGCCCACAACCTTTTCTCATTACGGTATTTGGCAAACCGCATGGTATTTTGTTTTTGTATTCGATGTTTGTAATCGTCAAAACCCGATTAACCTTCGTTTGTTTTTCCACAAAGATATATATATATATATATTTAAAATACGAAAGTGACCTTGTGAATACCAAGAATTATTATAGACCATCTACAACAGTTACACATCTTTATATCAACCAGTGTTTAATTAAAAGTTATAGGTTGAAATGTTAGAAAATTATTGGAGTGAATCGAATTAACACAATTTAATTACCAAAACTAATCACGAGAGGCGTGAAGTCCCAAGGATGAAGGGACATCCCAAAACTTAAAACATACCCTTGAGTAAACCTCAATTTCGGACTTTCGGATACCGAGAGTTGGAGGTGTCAAGGACACTCATGACAAGAATGATGAAGTCACGAAATGCGAAATATCAGAGCATGTCAAGAACTCTGAAATGATGAAAGGTACTTTTGTGAGTCTCGAAAACCCGAAATCCAAAACTCCGAAATTCTGTCAACCGTCCATCTCAGTGGGTTATGTGAATCGTTCGATCACTTCGGAGATTTTATGATCATGAATTTTATAATGTTGGAGTCACAATGACTCGAAGGGAAAACATAGAAATCCCGTCAGTCATTCAATTAAGAAAAGAAGGGATCAGATTATGAAGATTTTTGAAATGTTGATCTGGCTTCATTTCGGGGATTGTGACTTGCCAAAATGCCGAAATGTTGAGATGTGAAAGGCATTTCAATACTTGTAATCCAACAGTGCAGGTGAACTTGAATATGATCGTAGGATTATGAAATATTCGTACTCTACCTTTAACTGGAAGGCCTTACCTAACCACTATCCTGTATCCGGATATTTAAAAAAAAAAAACTATAGGGGTCTGTTTATATTTAAACTTTTTGCAGAGGAATATAGACTTTTACTCTACTTTTACCTAAGTCCGTTTGGTCGTTTTCATCGTGTGATTATGTGTATGGACTAACGCATGAAGCCTAGGCCATCAACTCCCAAAGTCGTTTGTGTTGTTAAGATTGTGGTAATGGTTATAGGTACAAACAGATAGGAGAGTAATTATAATTTTAGAAATTGAAATAAACATTGAAATGAGGAGTAATCACTTATTGTCGATTAGAAAACTTAAAGTTGAATGGTAATGACAGTCGACGACAGTGAGGACTCTTGCAAACTTTTAGACTCAAGCATTATAACAGAAAGCTTACTTGCTTGAATCTCAAACTATTCAAGCATATTTATACAAACAAATATATATATATATATATATTTCCAGATAGTTTTTGAGGTATATTACAATGATAATTCTATCTACATACTATAAAAGCAATGAAAAGACCACACTTACATTATAGGCCTCTAGGAACATGACAATATAGCATGAGTGCATCCATTGATAATGATTTAAGATAAGATGTTTATGTTTTACAGCTTCCCAAGATCCATGGAAACACATAACTAAATGGAATTAGCCAGTAGAATCACCAACTACGTTAATTTTTATTAAGGATGTTGATTGTTCACTTTATCTTTCAAAGCATGTGAACATGCATGAAAGAGTGGAATGTTAGAGCATAATCCTAATGCATAAGTTTGACTAACATAAAAATTATGTTACCTTCTCCCGAGCTTTCTTAAGAATCTCAACCAAGTTAAAAAAAGTTGCTAGGAACAAGAAGAAGATACATCTCCTTGATCTTTGGCTTGAGATGAGGCAACGGGTAGCCAATGTTGCCAGGAACAAGAAGAAGATAACAAATGAAATGACACTATGGAAAACATGAAGTATGTTAACTAAATGTGATGTCAATTCCTATATTGAAAAGTGTCTACAATGCTCATAACACATGAATTAAAGTGGGGATTCACAAAGACAATGTGTCTTAATATTTTTTAGTAAAGTTTCAATAAGTGACACATAAAATATGTATATAGGATGGTCAAATATTTATCTATGTGTAAGATATATGATGGATTTAACAGGGTGCATTGTACTAGGAAATATATAATAGCCAACTAAAACATATACGATTTCTCTTTAGATTCCAAAGGTAAGTATATGGTGATGAACAAATGCTCTTTGACCAATTAAGCATTGGAAGTGAGGACATTGATGGGTTATTGAAAATCTAACCCTTCTTTTGACATTTTATGATATTTGTTGTCTTTCATAAATGACATGAATGACAAGTGATTTCAAAATCTTTTTAAAAATGATTTTTGAATTATCCTTTTAGAATAACTTTGAACTCCTTAAAAATGCTAAAAAGGGTTAATTTTGATAGCTAATGTAGACTCAGTGAAAATTGAAGCACGTTATGCAACTATCTATACTTTTTGCAAACCCTAATACATTCCCTCGAAATGTTGGCCACCATACATACATACTCCGAATAAATAATGTACATGTTTATTTGTAAGAACTTAATGATTAAGGATTATTTTAAATGTTGTAGGGTAAATGATTTATGATGATTTTTTTTGGGTGTCATTTTTTCAAAATTTCATTAGAAATTGTTAAATTCGTAGACATGAATGATTATTTATGTATAATCAGAGTGCTCCAGTATGTTGAATCCATTTCTACATTCAGAATTAGATTTTTAACAACAAAAAATAATAATTCTCTTAAAAGCCATTTCATAGAACAGCTAGACAATACCATTTTAAATTAATGGTCAACATGTGACTGAGATGTTACGTATTCCATAACACCTTCTAAATTTTCCTACCGGTGTCTTACGAATCGTAATCAACATTTTATATATTTCTGCAGTGTGAAAGAGGTGCCTTTTATATATTTCTGCAGTGTGAAAGATGTTTCTTGGCGTCGCTTGTGTCAATGAAACCTATCCTATCATATCATTACAAAAGAAAGGGACCAAGTTTAATTAGTCACAAAAGTGTCAAGATAGTTTTAATAAGTTAAAGGAATTGTTAACAACTGCACCCATTTTAAAGGTAGTAGATCCAGATAAAGACTTTACCGTCTGTGTTGATGTAAGTAAAAAAGGATTAGGTGGTGTCCTAACTCAACAAGGACACGTTATTTGTTATGAGTCCTGAAAATTAAAGGAACATGAGTGAAACCACATCACTCATGATTTAGAATTGGCAGCGGTAATACACGCCTTAAAAATGTGGCGACACTACATAATGGGCAAAAATTTTCTATTATTGACAGATAATAGCGGTGTGAAATATTTGTTTAGTCAGCCGAATCTTAATGCAAGGCAAGCAAGGTGGCTAGCCTTCTTGAGAAAATTCGACTTTGATGTAAGACATATCAAGGGTAAGGAAAATAAAGTAGCAGATTCTTTAAGCAAAAGAGTCCATGGGTTGTTTGAGATAAATGTCAGCAAGGAAGAAAGTGATTTGGAATAGAGAATAAAGACTGGAGGTATTAACAATGAAAATTACACTAACTTAGTGGAAAAATTACAAAATATGATGCAAAACTTAAAGAAACCAGATCTGGGTATCAATAAAAATGGCCTATTACGATTTAAAAACAAACTTTACATACCAGATTCGACGGATTTGAAGATAATGGTTTGGGATGAAGTGCATAAGAAACCATATTCTAGTCATCCAGGATACCATTAAACGATAACAACACTTAGGAAATTATTTTATTGGTTGAATATGAAAGGCAAAACAGTGGAATACATGGATAAGTGTCAAGATTGTTAGCAGGTAAAGGCCGAACCCCAGCATTCAGTCGACCTATTACAACCCTTGCCAGTACCAGAATGGAAATGAGAGACCATATCGTTGGACTTTATTACAGGTTTGCCTAAAACTCAGTAATAGAATGACTATTATGGTGGTAATCGATAAGCTTAGTAAGTTTGCACACTATATTCTTGTAAAGTGTAATTTTAAAGCTATTATCGCTGAAATATTCATGAAATGAATTTTTAGACTAAATGGGATTCCTAAAATGGTGATTTCAGATAGAGACGTAAAATTTGCATCTGCCTTCTTGAAAGAATTGTTTGCAAGGCTAAATACTAATTTGAATTTTAGCACGAGTTATCATCCACAAACGGATGGACAGAGTGGACGAACAAATCAAATCATAGAAGATATGCTCCACATGTACGTAATAACAAAACTGAACAAGTGGGAAGACTACCTGCACTTGGTAAAGTTTGCATATAACAATGGATACCAAAATTCGACCAAATTTAGTCCCTTCGAGGTACTGTATGGAAGAAAGTGTACGACTCCAATTAGTTGGGATAACCTAGTTGACAGACTCATGGTTGGACCAGAGATGCTCCAGGAAATGGAAAGTATGATAAGAAAGGTACAACAAAACTTAAAGCTGGCACAAGACAGACATAAAATTTATGCAGACCGAAAGAGAAGACACTTGGAATTTCAAGTGGGAGATCATGTTTACTTAAAAGTCAAGCCCAGAATAGTTCACTAAATCTAGGGAACTGTGCCAATTTCGCAGCCAAGTTTTGTGGGCCCTTCAAGATACTAGCTCAAATTGGACCCATAGCATACCAACTTGCACTTCTAGCCAATTTAGAAACTCATAATGTATTTCATGTTTCTTTGTTAAAGAATTATGTTCATGACCCTACTCATATGATCGATTGGAACTTGGTGTAGGTGGAACCAGGAGGATATTTCCAGGAGGAACCCCTGCGTATTTTGGACTAGAGCGAAATAGCACTTCAGAATAGGGCTTTCGCTCAGGTAAAGGTGCAATGGACGCACTTTAGCCCTGAGGAGACCACTTGGGAGTTGGAGGGAGATTTGCGGAAATCTCATCCAATCATGTTCCAAGAAAGAAATGAACATTGAGGATAGTGTTTTATTGAACGGGTAAGGATGTAACATCCCCAAAAATAAATTATATTTGAATTAAAAATTTATTAAGAAATTTATTCCATTTTTGGTAAATTCGAAATTGGAAAATTTTTGCCATTTATGGATATTCCGAATTTTGAATTTGGTTCATTGTAATTAATGATTTTGACTGTTCGGCAGAGATCTGATTTGACCCAACTAACTACTTGACTATAAAACTTGTATGAAACAAAATATTTTATATTTATTGCAGGAGGACAAATGGAAGAACCATGTTAAAATCAACTGATCATGACTCCATGAGTGGGGAACATGTCGGAACTATCTCAGGAATGATTGTTACAAGTGTCAAATTAGGAATTTGTCCATTGGCAGCCCCTGGAAATCAGGGATTTGGAAAGCTACGAAAATTCCCAAGAGGGAAAAAGACCTAGGCATTTTTGGTTTTGATATATTGCATATGTGAGGAGGAAGGACACTACCTAGTATGCTAAGGAATATTACAGATTTCTTGTTGTTATGGACACTACTTGCTAAGTGTGAGGCAAGGAGACTATTGTTGAAGTTGAAAGAAATTTGTTGAGGAGGACTTTCAAGTTAGCACTCTTGGATTCATGGTCAGGCTAGGGGGTGAACAGGTCAAGTGATTTGGCTGCCCTTTTCTACGGTTGGGAGGAACATGGTTGTTCCCTTTGTCTTTCCGTGAACTGGTTCAGATCAGTTGACCTACTCCTTCTCTGTTTAAATGATTATATAGTTGAAGTAATGCATTTGTTAATTCTAAATTGAAACATTTCCCATCTCTGCTGAATGATTAAATCACTGGTGTAGTGCGTCTATTAATTCTGAATTGATATAATAACCTGGGTGAAATCTGTTCTAGTGTATGAATCATAAAAACTGACAATACACCTTACAAATCTATCTCTGAGTGACTCCTTACGGTTGGATTAAATTATGAATGAATGCTAGAATTTTCTTTTTTTTTGTCATGACAGTTGAAAGGATGTTGTATGGTTAACAATTATTTCTGTAAACTAGATTATTGTTATACATAAGTAGTTATAGGGTAATTTCTAGTGCTTCGAAGTTCATTGTGTAGAAATATCTATTTATAAATGGAATTGAAACGAAGTTTATATATGGGTATTTATATTTTTGTAAATAAATCTCATAGTCATAATTTTACCTGAGGCCTCCTTTTGCCCGCATAACATGGAATTAAACTAATACGGGATGCTACTCCTTCTACGATATAATTATATCACACAAGGAAAACACATGCCTATTTATTGTTGGCAACCTACGCAGACATTATAGCGGAAAAATAATATTTAAATCTCTATACCAGAAAGAATATAAATATAGATCTGTTCCTATACTATGAGAAAAAAAAAGTTTTCTGACAGACATGTAACAACAACTGTAAGTGAAATGCTAGTTGTAGGAGACCAATAATTTCCTTTCAATATAAATCAAGTACAATAAAGATAGAAGAGTACCATTGACTCTATCGATATAAGTTAAATTCTGGGAAACCGTTTAGTGCGGGAACAGTCAAATGGAATAAACATAGTCGAGTTGTCTAGACTCCATTACTTCTTTTCTAAACAGTAATTCAGTGCTCGAAAATCAAGAGACAGACTCCCCATGATTCAACATAACTTTCTGAATACTTACGACCAGAATCGTCATTCAATATTTAAGAGAATGTATCACATATTTTGACCCGATTTAAAATCAAACGCGGATCCAATTCTTATGCAAATACTGGTGTTACTCCAACAGTGGAAATTTTACCACAAGTGGATTTCACTTCAACAAATAGTACTAAAGTCGATATAGAACAATTTATAACAAAAAAAATGGATGAAACCACGATCTCCTTTTCTTTTCTAGAACCTGCAGAGTTAAGTCTGAGAAATGAAAGACTCAGAACCTTAATACCTTTTGCGCTGAAGACAGGGAGTGGGTATCCGGAACTTGTGCAGAACGAAGCTCTGCAAAAGAGTACCCTGTAACTATTAACTATTTATATGAAGAAAAGGAATGGAAACATCAACAGGATGATAACTATTAACAAAACATTTTTTTTTTCCAAAGAGACACTCATCTTTTGGCATGTATGCTTGTATCTTTGCCTTGTCGCTTGCTCGCTGGATGGACGTCCGGGCTGAGGGAGGATGGTGAAGTAACTCCCTGATGGGTACCTCGCATCAACAAGACCCATCATTAGTGAATTATACCAAAACTTTAAACAAACAAAGATAATAAGAAAGAGACAGTTACAGTAGTCAATGATATTAATTAAAATTATATAGTCGACAGTACTAGTTTCCTTAACACACGAACAGTGTAAGTTGCGTTGTGCGAAGACATGCTTTAAACCTTTCACTTTGGACCGAGACTATACCTAACTGTCAAATTTTAAGCCCTCTAGGAATCAAATTACAGAAAGTAACGATAATTCAAGCAATCAATACAAAGAATGTCATAACCAGACCACAAGAGTTTACATTGAAACATATAGTATTGTTAACACAAGAAAACTACTATTCGATTATCATTCGGTGGAAGGAAAAAATATCGTTTTCAAAATACAAATAGAACTATCAACTCAACAGTCACATACCAGAAGGTATTCAACTCAAAAGTCACATACCATAAGGTAGTTTCCTGGGAACTATGCGCGAGCACCTTAGACAAATTTTGTTATTACCAAATAAGAAATTACTATAGGTTTTCTGGGTGAGGACCAGTTAAGGCTCTGAGTAAAAATACCGACGGGTGGACTCACCCTTCGCAAAGAAAGTAATGAGAAACAAAAAAAAAAATGTGTTATACACAGGGTATACCATCAAATTTAACAAAACCTCATACGCGTTCAACTCCGGCCCCGATATGCAACCACCGGGTAGGAGTGTGAAAGGGTACGATTCTAGGAAAAAATGGAAACCCTAAGTTACTTTTACTAGTGGACTAATACGGCGAATCCTATGAAATTTGGACGAGGAGATGGGGTGGCGAGACCTTCGGAAAATTGAGGCAGAAAGACACGAATAACCCAAATCTGATTCCAGAATAAGATTAATCCCGAACGGTTTTCAAGCATTAACGATAATGAAAAAAAGTAAATAAACTCGGTAATAAGAACTACAGAATAAAAATGACCTTCACTGTGACTCTACTCTTTTGTTTAAAACATTATAGCTTGGTAGGAACTTGCCAGGGACAGAAATATTGTCGACTGTTTTGCTGAGCAACGACCTCCTGAACGATAGTTTCTCCACACCGAAGGTACAAAACAGAGCGCTGATTTTTGGAGAGTCACAATGAGGAGGAAAGAATCGCCTAACCCTAAGAGGAGGGTGTGCTATCAGATTAAATGCCAAAGGTACGGGGTTCGGTTGAGCCATGTGTCAGGGTAGACTTGGCACGACGAGATTAGAGGAAGTTCGGGTGGAAGGACCATCGTAACCCGCACTTACAGAGCTTCCATTAACCACAATAGTAGGGTATTAACTTTCTCTGACGAGTACATCTCTTACCCTTAACAACCATAAATGCGACATAAATGACAGTCATTTCGAGAAGAGACTAGTCAAGACTAGTTAGGTGTTAACTGCTTTGTCTTAGTTAGACTACCGTCATTGAATTGTTTGATAAGATAATACTTAGTCAAGACTTAGTTACGAATTAGTGGACCATGGTTTTCGTGCGGGGATTCCTTACCTAAACCTGGTTAAGCTTAATGACAAGAAACTGTAACCATGAAGGAATTCACAAGGAAAACCCATTTAATGACTTAGACCCTTCTAAGGATGTTATCAACTCGTTCTTATGCCATGTACATTCTAACTAGGGTGTAACTCCCGACAACGTTTTCCTTTTTAGACGAAATGATAGAGCCTTGCGTTCCAACATAAGAAATCATGTGTTAAGGGAGACTTGGGACTACAAGTCCTATATATATTTATAAACCACTATATAAATAGATATAGTTTAAATATGTGTTGAAGAACAATGATAGGACCTTTAGAGGTTTTCTCTTATTAAGTTTCTTTGGTCTAGCATAGGATTGTCATCATGTGGCAACTAGATTATAGATCCACAATCAGAATGAACATTACCACCCCTTGGTTATAAAATTATTAAGCTAAAAAGGACGCTACAAAGGATCTTAGTGCGCCATACAAAAAAATATATTTATGTCAAATTTGGGGTATATTATAGTAGACCTATGTACAAGTTTTTAATTCATGACTCATGCCTCCCACTCTTTTTTAGTCTAACTAAATTTATGTCTAAACTTTCATAGGCGACTTAACAAAACCAATGGTATGCATAACTAACCATAGTCAGGTCTTACAACAATATGCCCAATTACATGTAACAAACAAATACAACTCCAAAAGAAAATGTTCACATAGTAACTTTACCATTACCTTCACTGTGATTACTTCCATTTACCAACACTTTTGTCTCTCGATTCTTGATCATAGAGCTGTCACAAAAATATCTTCAATTTCTTAAGCACCTTTCCTCCATGTGAATAGATCTAGGCATGCTTCCATAAACACAAATCTACTCCACTCATAGACAATCCAAGCCTTCAGCTCCTCTCTCTCTTTCAATAGGCATGGCCTCTTCCTTCAAGAGTGCATCTTCAAATACGAAAGTGATACCATTGGATTAGATCTGATATCTTTGCAAACTTATTCTTCAAGAGAGTAAATTTTACGAGGACTCCATCCAAAAATAAAATTTCACTCACATTGATTTTACCATCACCCCTTTACCGTTTACCATTTTTATTTCCATTGCCCTTTGCTCACGCTTACAAATGACACCAATACATTATAACTTCAATTTAATTGAAGTCTTCCCTAAGTCAATCATACATATACTTTAATACATAATTTAAGCAGGCCAGGATGCCTTTACAAAATGTGTATGACACACATTTTATACATGCACCCTTTAAAAAATAAAATCACGAAGATTAACATAGGGAGGTATATCTATAATGTCAATGAGATGAATAATTCCACGTCGTTTGTTTCCAACAGTTCATCTGTGATATTACCACATGACCCTTCACCAGTCCAACTCTAGCCCTTCCTTGGCACTCGACACTTGTTTGCATCATCTTGTAATGTTTTTTGCTAATATATTCTTGGCTCCATGCAGGGTCTACGCTAGTGAATCAACAATAGGGAAACATCCAGTAGCAAGCCCCAACTGGGTGTAAACTCAGCCAAAACCAGATATGAATACTATCTCTTACACCCATTTAACGGTGTCTTGAAGAAGAGATAATCACACGAGAATCTTGTAAAAACCGAGTAAATAATTAATCGATAAGTTAGTATGGCTGACAAATTGCATTATGCATGGTACATGTTTTAAAATACCGTACACAATAATGTTGGTGGTAGCCATTGAATATTATGTGATTTCTTCACTGCACATACATACAATATGCAACAACCTCAACAATGATTCTACTGCTATCACATGGTAGTGGCCGCTGATTATTATGTTGTTTCTTCACTACACATACATACAATATTTAACAACCTCAACAGTGATTCTAGTTCTATCACATCCAATGCAAGGAAGACCTTCAAATGCTTTCCCTGGCAAAGCTAGTCTCACGTACAATTTAAATAAGTAGCTTTTTTGATAACTACCAACTAATCTTCCTTCATAACTATTTCAAAACAGAGTGCAACCATGTCTTGCACAACCGCACCTACCATCAAATCTATCAGAAGATTCTCTCAGAGACCGGATCGATTCCCATTTTGCCAGCCTCTACAATTTTCTTTGTTTTCGACCACCCCCCAAAAAAGCAGCATGAGCCATAGACACTAGCTCTATTCTGGGGAATACATTCAATTGAAGACACCTCAATATGTTTTTTAATTTGCTAATATGTTTAATCGCCATATATTTGTTAATGAAAAAGGCACTGAGTATACCTCTTCAGGCTTCTTGATCATGCAACCACATATCAACTTCTCCAAGCCTGTGCACACCTCAAGCAATAATTCTCCTTCTAGAGGCGCACAAACCACCATGACTCTTCTCAACTCGAGCTCGGCTTTCAGAAACCACCACTCGACCTGGACTCCCTTGCGTGCTAGGGTTCACAAAACTCCTGATCCATATCCACCTCCGTGAATCCATACAACCTAATCATTTATCCACTCTCCTTTTCCGCTCCTCACGATGAGTAAAGGGTGCTCCCTTCAAGCATATATGCCAGTGGTGAAGTAAAAAACCTTAAATTTCACAAGTGTTCCTTGAAATTGGCGCTCCTAGAGAATCCCAACACTGGATTGGAAGCAGCGTTCCCCACAACAATAAATTAGATCAGTGCTTCCTTAGGCGGATAACTCAACGCTGAAGTAAATATCAACGCTCCCTATAGGCAGAGCGACCAACGCTGAACTAAAACGACGGCGCTCCCCTATTGCATTGTAATATTTCTCCTCACGCAGTGATAGACCCATGAAAATGTTCGCTCCCAGAGCTCAGTGCACAAGGTGATAACTCTTCTCCAACGATCTCATTCTCTGCGGCCTCCAACATCGCCATGATACCATTTGTTAGACTATTTACCCACATAGATCATAAAAACACAACATAAAATCGGAGATAAAACATACACAGACAACATTATTTACGTGGTAAGACCCTCTTTCACCTCATGAGGGAAACATTTACAGGACAATGGAAATGACATTCTTATTGTTTAATAAACCGAAGATTACAACCAGCAGTCTAGAGAGGGCTTGAATCCCTGGTTCAATATTTTCCTCTCATGCACACATATTTGTCTCTCCCACGGTTACAATGAAACTAATTCATTAATTGTACATTCTAACTTAGGTTGCCTTATCTTAACCAAAAGATGAATACAATCAAGATCCACATCTTGTGGGGATTTGTCAAATTTGAAGAACTATTTTTATTTTGAATTGCAAGTTGAAGGATATATATTCTCTCAACTTTTCTATGATCAAAAGTTGAAAAATATATATATTTCAATTGACAAGATTAAAGTAGGTACACAGTTCAAAAGAAATAAATAAAATAAAATATTGTCTTTCCAGTTATTTAAAATGTTAAAATTTAATAAACAACCACATAGATAAGTTGTCAAATGGGTTTATCTTGAAGGAGGATGGTTGTCATTCTCCCCACCTATGTTCAAAATCACAATATAAAACTTTAGACACATCACAAAATCAAACTTTTTTGTGAACACCAATGTCAGCCTAAGAATGTAGTCTATGTATTCATATGATGCACCAGAAATGCATCTATGTATCTTTCTTAACCATGGGATTCATACTCATTTTAGATCTAATTAAAAACAAAAAATTGTAATAGATCTTGAGGTCTTTGTTGAAGTGTGATAATTCTATCTACATACTATAAAAGCAATGAAAAGACCATACTTACATTATAGGTCTCTAGGAACATGACAATCTAGCATGAGTGCATCCATTGATAATGATTTTCAGATAAGATGTTTATGTTTTGCATCTTCCCAAGATCCATGGAAACACATAACTAAATGGAATTAGCGAGGAAAATAACCAACTATGTTAATTTCTATTAAGGATATTGATTGTTCACTTTATCTTTCAAACCATGTGAAAATGCATGAAAGAGTGGGATGCTAGAGCATAATCCTAATGCATAAGTTTGATGAACATAAAAATTGTGTTACCTTCTCCCTAGCTTTCTTAAGAATCCCAACCAAGTTAAAAAAAGTTGCTTGGAACAAGAAGAAGATACATCTGCTTGATCTTTGGCTTGACATGAGGCAAGGGGAAGCCAATGTTTCTAGGAACAAGAAGAAGATAACAAATGAAATGACACTATGGCAAACATGAAGTGTGTTAACTAAATGTGATGTCAATTCCTATATTGACAAGTATCGACAATGCTCATAACACATGAATTCAAGTGGAGATTCACAAAGACAATGTGTCTAATATTTTTTAGTAAAGCTTCAATAAGTGACACATAAAATATGTCAATAGGATGGTAGAATATTTATCTATGTGTAAACTATGTGATGGATTTAACATGGTGCACTGTATTAGGTAATAGATAAGAGCCAACTAAAACATATATGATTTTACTCTTTAGATTCCAAAGGTAAGTATATGGTGATGAACCAATGTTCTTTGACCAACTAAACATTTTAAGTGAGGACATTAATGGGTTATTGAAAATCTAACCCTTCTTTTGACATTTTATGATATTTGTTGTCTTTCATAAATGACATGAATGACAAGTGATTTCAAAATCTTTTTAAAAATATTTTTTGAATTATCCTTTTAAAATAACTTTGAACCCCTTAAAAATGCTAAAAAGGGTTAATTTTGATAGCTAATATAGACTCAGTGAAAATTGAAGCACGTTATGCAACTATTTATATTTTTTGCAAACCCTAATATGCAACTATTTATACTTTTGCAAATCCTAATACATTCCCTCGAAATGTTGGCCACCGTACATACATACTTGGAATAAATGATGTACCTGTTTATTTGTAAGAACTTAATGGTTAAGGTTTATTTTAAATGTTGTATTCTAAATGTTTTATGATGATTTTTTGGGTGTTATTTGTTTAAAATTTCGTTAGAAATTGTTAGATTTGTAGATATGAATGATTATTTCTGTATAATCAAAGTGTCTCAATATGTTGAATCCATTTCTACATTTAAAAATAGATTTTGAACAACAAAAAATAATAATTCTCTTAAAAACCATTTCATAAAACAGCTAAACAATACCATTTTAAATTAGTGATCAACATGTAACCGAGATGTTACTTACTCCATAACACCTTCTTAATTTTCCTGCCGGTGTCTTACGAATCGTAATCGGCATTTTATATATTTCTGCAGTGTGAAAGAGGTGCCTTTTATATATTTCTGCAGTGTGAAAGAGGTTTCTTGGCGTCGCTTGCGTCAAAGAGATGGCTGAAATAAGGCGACATAAAGCGCTAAAATAAAATTAGCTCTTTTCGTTTTTCGTTGTTGTGAAGATGACGTCGAAACTAGCTCATTAATATCCATGACATCAATCCTTCTCGCGCGCCTTCTTTTAGATCATTGAATGTTAGTATTCTTAAAGATTATGATGACTAAAAGTACATATGTGGTTGGAACCAAAGATTTATTTGAAGCTAATGATAAAGGTAAAAGTAAATGCGAACTTAAGCTTGTAACTATGGTATGGTATTTTAGTAATTGAGGTTTACATATAAAAAAAATTATAAAAGGAAAAAAAATTAAATATTAAATTTATTTATTTAGTTAATTTTTTTTTTAATAATATTTAATTTTCTTTAAGTAAAATTTAATTCTTTTCTATAATAATTCAAAACATTCTCTTTATTATAATCAAATTCTTTCTGATAATAATTTAAAACATTCTCTTTATCAATATTATTTTTGGTTAATTTTGTTCACTTCTAAACATAAATACTTTAAATATACTTCTTTAAATATACATCTTTGCACTTGTAATTCATAATCAATTTTAAAAATCATGAATCATGATTATTAACTTTTTATAATAACAAAATGGTTTGAATTTTCCAAACCTACTATTTTGCAAGATGGAAATTATTTACAGCAGTGTACTAACTGTACTAACAGTACTTAAAATTCTTTTCTATAATAATTCAAAACATTCTCTTTACTATAACTAAATTCTTTCTGATAATAATTCAAAACATTCTCTTTACCAATATTATTTTTGGTTAATTTTGTTCACTTCTAAATATAAATATTTTAAATATACATCTTTGTACTTGTAATTTAGAATCAATTTTAAAAATCATAAATCATGATTATTAACTTTTTATAATAGCAAAATGTTTTGAATTTTTCAAACCTACTTTTTTGCAAGCTGGAAATTATTTACAGCAGTGTACTAACTGTACTAATAGTTTTAGGTAACATTTAACAGAACAAAAAAACAAAGAAATCAAAATTTCTATTTTATTACAATAAATTTGTTTTATTGATAAATATTTACCTAAAAAAATTATTAATCTGTTATCAAAATATTAAAAGCATGTTATGACATAAAAATGGAATAAGAAAATTTAATTTGAAAAGACATCTAATAACAAAGCATTAAATACATTGATATTATTTGTATATTTAATGTATTTAATTTATATATGCTAAGATATATATCATTCAATTTAAAAAATATTTAAATGAGATGGTATATGGAAAACAATATGCACCCTTCAATAGAGTAATAAATGCTACATAGATTGAGATATACACTCTCTGATATAAAACATTTCAAATTTAACAGTATATATCACAACTTATACAATTTTTATTACTATAGTGTTAAGTGCATTGTCCTTATTCTAGTATATATAACATTAAATGCCCTCCTGCCACATATTTCTATGAACTTGTAAATTTTTTCCTATGTAATATTATTTAAATTCATAAATATAAATAATAGGAAATCAATTTTTAATAAATAACCAATTTTTGAAACATTATAAAATTAAAACTTATATTAACATTAAAAATCTAAATATTAAAAAAAAAATTATAATATTATAAAATTTACATGATTCACACCTTTATATATATATCAAAAGAGTTAAAAAAATGTGAAACTGAAGTTATGTAATTCTTCGTATAATCGTGTATATCTTATAGATCTTACAAAATATTCAAGATTCAAATTAGACGTTTTGAGATGAACTTGTGATATTGTAAGGGCTTCACATACTTAACCTTTACTCACCGTCTTAGGTCCTATTTTTGCAATCTCCCCCTTCTATAGATGTTTCAGGATATTAGATTCGGCTATGGAGTTTTAGCAGGAGAGGCGAAAATCGCTCCATTGCTTCACCTTCAAACTATGGCTAGGGATGAAGCCTTTCTAAATCGAATCATAGGTCCTGCAACCAGAATGAATAAGAAATGATATGAAATGAATTCAACAAACAATACATGGAAATTTTACAAAGATGTTCTCCTAATCTTTATAGGGACTAAAACATTTCCGGGACATTCTCAACCCTAAAGTACATAAAAATGTTTAATCTCTCTCCCTACTTACTTAAAAGGAAAGCTGGAAATGTCAAAACAACATTTTAATTATGATGTGCAACGGAAACAATTTAAGAAACATACCATCTATGGAAGAGCTTATTCCTCTTGAGAAAAGTTCCAATAGATAGCTTTCCAGTCGTTCTGTAATCCATACATCGTGTTTATACTCTCTACATATCTGATACAGACATAGCATTTCAGTCGTTCTGTACTGCATATACCGTGTTTATATTCTCTACATATCTGATAGAGTTACATGTATCTTTGTATCAATAAATTCACCTTACACGAATAATCTACACCTCACAGTGAACACTAAGTTTGGCTAGTGTTTGCCATAAATGTTGTAGCCTTTACAAGATTATGCTAGCATGCACCCTAAACATTCAGGGTTTGAATTTTTCCTGAGAAACCGATTAAGGAAGAGAAGTTGTTCTTGTCTGTCATAGAAACTCTCTGAATTATAATTATTGAAACTCTGCCAATTATAGGCTTGTGAAACAAAGCTATTCAATCAAAATAGATCAGCTTCTTCTTGTCTGTTAGATTTGCTGGGTTTTTTATGGTTGATTTTATGTTCCATCCAAGGATGAAATCCTCACCATGAAGATAATCTTCACTTTTATGCATATCAACAATATCACAGTTAATAAACTCGCTTAAATAGTTATTTTCCTCATATGTCTCTGAATCTCCATAATATTGTCCTAACAACACTGATTCTTTCATAGATGAATGAACCTGCTTTTAAGTGAATACGCTTTGAGCATTGTCGAGTCAGAAAGTCTTAGACAACCTTTAATATGAGGAAACCCGCCAAGCTTCAAGGGTGAGCATAAAGCATAACAATAACGAGTATTTACACACAGATGACAGACATTAAAAAAGCGTTTAACAAAATAAAAGAATAAACACAATTTCATGAAGTCAATAACATGGTTCTCAAACGTTGGGATGGATTTTGGACCCACTGAGTGAGGGGAATTTGCAGCTAGTATCCTAGCACTACTATAACTTGCGGATCGCAACCTTCTCTTCGAAACTCTATCATGAACATTCTTGTCATATATAATTTCCAAAGATGTTTCTCTTGAATTGGTTTCATTCTTGAAAAAGGGGACAACTCTTTTTCATAGTGCTCTTTCACTGTTAAAACCATGTTTTTATTACACGAATTACCTTTGGCATTTGATAAATCATTTTGAAAAAGTGCACTATATTGTATTCCAATCCTTGGATCGTGTTCGCTTTTCTTGAAAACATGACATAAAGCATAAAACTCCAATGCATTTTACATCAAATCAGATCTTCGACCATATTACTCTCGGATCTACAGCGCCGTCAAGTTAAGACTTACCGTGCCCACTAAATATACTCACAAACACAACAAAAACTCAGAAATACACATGAATAAACACACATATTGAAAACTTGAGCTTTGGGCATTATTACAGTAACTTAATGAACTTCTGCTCCAATGACTTCTAAATAACTTATGCAACTTACAAAACAGAGAGCTTGATCTCTCAGAATTCTTTGACTCCTTACTGTTGTTGCTTATATCTCAGCTTACTAGAGACTCTAACATATATAGATAAATACCAAAACTTACTGTAGAAGTAAAACTACTGAAAACAAGTAAGACCACAATAAATTTCTAGTGACTCTCGTCTGCATAAAAGAGCTGGAGAAAGAAAAATATTGTCTCATTAAATAAGCTCCTACTAACACTCTTGCTTGAGACTTTTCGAGGATAGAAAGAGTAAGCTCACTACTTTTAATTAATATCTTCAACACTCCCCCTTAATTATAAGTAGCTGATTTTACTAATAAACTTTACATCAAGCATTTACTGCATCGTCAAATCCTTGACATCTGTATAGTTTCTAAAATGCATCTCTTGCCAAAGATTTTGGAAAAATATCTATGAATTGTTCTTTTGATCTGCAAAATTCTAAACAAATATATTTTTTGTTCAGTAATTCTATAATAAAATGATACCTTGTATCAATGTGCTTGGTTTTCTTGTGAAACACATCGTTCTTTGATAACATGATGGAGGAATTGTTACAACATATTGTAGTTGGTTCATGTTATACCTACAACAAATATTTTGACACTCTTCTCTTCCAAACAAATTGACAAGATGCACTTGTAGCCGTGATGTATTGAGCTTCTTCCCATGATACTATGCATGTGAAATGCGTACCTAGAGGTACTTTTCCTATAATACATAATGCTAAAATCATTTGTTCCATTTACATATCTTAGAATCCTTTTTCATGCCTTCTAATGGGATTCTTTTGGAGTTTTCATGAACCTTGAAATTAGGCTTACTCCATACTTAATACCAAGTTTTGTTGTTGTCGCGTACATAAGATTTCCTAGCATTCTTTTAAAGAGTATGGGATCCACTCTGGACCATTCATCTTCCTTTCTTAATTTAAATATTGTTATGACAAGTGTTGGGGCTACCTTAGAATTAATCATGTTGAATCTTTTCAAAATTTCATGTGGATACTTAGATTGTGAAATAAATACACCATCTTTGGACTTGTGAACTTCAATACCCAAAAAATACATAAGCCCCAAATCAATCATTTCAAATCCATCCTTCATGACTAACTTAAATTCTTTTATGCCAAAATCACCTATAAAAAGAAAATCATCTACATATAAGAAACAATTAACATATTACCTCACTGATTTGGTTGTATGTACAATGTTGGCTCACAATCACTTCTCTGAAATCCATTATGTGTGAGATACGAATCTATGTGACTGTACCAAGCTCTTGGTGCTTGCTTTAACCCATACAGTGCCTTATTCAATCTGTATACTTCGTTTTCTTTTCCTAGAATCTCATAGCCTTGTGGTTGTTCCAAATATACTTCTTACTCTAAATGTCCATTAAAAAATGTTGGCTTTACATCCATTTGAAAAATAAACCATTTGTTCTACGCAACAATGGCCAAGATAGTTCTAACTATGCCCATGTGCATAACAGACACATGTTTCATTGAAATCAATTCTAGGTTGTTGCGTAAAACCTCTTGTAACTAACCTTGATTTTTTCTTTTGCACATTTCCTTCTGCATCATGCTTCATTTTATAGTTCCACTTGGCACTTATCACATCTTTGTTTTCAGGTACATCTACCAATATCCATGTCTTACTATTCTCTATGCATTTTATTTATTCATCTATTGCTTGTTCCAATATGTCATCATTGACATCTTTTTAAAAAATTAATGGATCATCTATTTGTGAAAATGAAGAAAAAACTAAAAATGAATTTGTTGTGTCAACATTATAAATGTCACGTAGAATTCTTGTCTTTCTTGGTAATATATTTGCTAATGTTGGATATGGAGATGTAGAAATCCTTGGACTACTTGCTAGAGTTTGTTGTGCTCTAGGTGTGGACTTCACACCTGTTGATCTTACTAGAGTAATTTGTACTGGTATTTGTATCACAATTCCAGGAATACAAGGAATTGCACACTGAATTGTACTTGGTGTTTGAATCACTTGATCTTTTGTGTCACCATGCTCTATAGCATCGATAATTCTAACCGTCCTTTCTATGCTTCCATCTCATGCTTCATTGTGCATAAATTGAACATTGTGATTGATTATGACTTTTCTTGCAATATAGGATCATACAATTTGTATGCTTTTGTATCTTCAAAATATCTAACAAATATACATTTCTATCATTTATTATCCAGTTTCTTTCTGATCTCATCTGGAACATGTACGTATGCGAAACTACCAAAAAAATTTAAGTGTGCAACATTATGCTTCGTACCTATCTATGCTTCTTCAGGAAGTTTGTTTTTCACACTCTTTGTTAGACATATGTTCATAATGTATATTGCAGTTGCTACTGCCTCAACCCAATACTCATTTTAGAAATGTTTGGATACCAACATACTACACGCCATTTCCATGATGGTGTGATTCTTCCTTTCTACGAAACCATTTTTTTGTGGTGTATATTGCACAGTGAATTTCTTGTAGATGCCATGAACTTTACACAAGTTCTGAAACTCTTTTGAAACATACTGAACTCTTCTATCAGATCTTAGAACATTGATGTAATAACCACTCTACTTCTTCACAAGAGCTTCAAACTGCTGAAAACAACCCAATGCGTCAAATTTATGTTTTAGGAAATAAATCCATGTCTTTTTTTAAAAATCATCAATAAATGTCATAAAATATGTACTACCTCTTATAGATGGTGTTTACATTAGTCCACAAATATCTCAATGTATTATTTATAGTGTATCTTTTGCTTTGTATGACCTCCCAACTGAAAAAGACTCTCTATGTTGCTTTCCAAAAATACATCATTCACATATTCTTTCTGATTTTTCAATTAATGGAAATACTTTCACCATATCCATTGTATGTAGCAACTTCAGACATCTAAAGTTAAAATTCCCAAATATGAAATTCCATATCAAGGAATCATCATGCACTTCTATCTGGAATGTTGTCTACATCTCTGTGCCATTATATTCTTTTTCCTTGAGAATCAACACACTAGTTTTTCCTTCCTTGGAATGACGCACACATTCTATTGTACACGCAGTGGAAGATTATGCATTTTTTGTGTCATAGATAGCTTGAGTTTTTTTTCTCTTCATGGCTAGATTCAATGTCAATGGAAACATTTTATTTCTTGTGATCTAAATTTTAGCAATAAGCTGATTACTTAGATATCTATCCATAATCACACAATGATTATCTTCCATGTAGATCTTGTATCCTTTCTATAAAAAGTGTCTTGTGCTCATAAAATTATGTTTTAGAACAGAAACATAATATACATCAGGCATAACTTTTTGTTCTCCTTGTTTAGTTAAAATGTTAATACTTTCTTTTCCTAAGACAATGACTTGGATATATGTTCCAAGTGTAAATTTAGTTTGGACTAACTTATCCAAACTAGAAAACAATTCTAAGTTTCCTATCATGTGATTATTATAGCATGAATATAAATACCATAGGTCTCATGGACTTTCTTGAGAAAAATTACATTCAACTGGGGAGACTATAGGCGTTGCTTCAACATGTGCCATAAATATAGGACTGGAGGGAGTATTTTCATTTTTTGACTTATCTTGTCCTTGCTTGTTCTAATTATACTATCTCTTTTTGCATTCATATGCATAATTTCCATACTTTTTACATTAATGGCACTGAATATTTGATTTATCAATTCTTTGATTACATGACTGACTTCCATTTGGATTTTGAATTCTTCCACCAATATTTCTAGGACTGTTATTGCGCCCACCTCTAGCAAAACTTCTTCCTATGCCTTTAAATTTAGTTATCCCCCTTCCTCTTCCATGACTTATAGATGACTGAGCATGACATGCATTTTCTAATGACATATTTGACCTATTTATTTTTTGTTCATGATTAATGAAAGAATCTTGTAGTTCATCTAGACTAATTTAAGTCATGTCTTTTCTCTCTTCCATAGTCACAACAAGGGTATCAAATTTAGGAGGAAGAATCCTAAGTACCTTCTCAACAACATTTCTATCCTCTATGGTTTCTCCATGAGACTTAATATAATCTATCAAGCCTATAACATGGGCATAGAATGAATATATTGTATATGTAGGTTTCCTTGACAAAGTTTCAAAATCTCTTCTAAGAATTTGTAGTTTTGAATTCTTGACTTTTCCCATACCTTAATAAGAAGTTTGTAATATTTCTGATGCTTCCTTGACTTGCTTTGTTTATGCAACTCTTTGGAGTATACTTTCATGCATGGATTCATGTATGTAAAACATTGCACTTACATCCTTCTTCCTTTGATATTTCAAAGAATATTTCTTAGCATGTGTGAGAGCATTGTATGTTGCATGATCTGATGGTTCCACATAGCCATTCTCGACTATTTCCCATACATATTGACCTTGAAGTAACGCCTTCATAGTCAAAGACCATAACTCATAATATTTTCCTGTAAAAGTAGGATGTTTGATATTTGAAGTAGAATCCATGATTTCTCTTTCCAAAAGAGTTGTTGTGACATCCTCAAAAATAAAGTATTTTTTAGATTCAAAATTTGTTAAAAAATTATTCCATTTTTAGTAAATTCGAATTTGGAAATTTTTTGCCATTTATGGCAATTTCGAATTTCGAATTTGATAAATTGTAATTAATTATTATGATTGTTGGGAAAAGACCTGATTTGACCCAACTAACTATTTAACTATGACACTTGGATGTAAACATAATATTGTTTAATTATTGGAGGAGGACAAATGGAACAACCATGTTAAATTTAGCTGACCGGGACACCATGAGTAGGGAACATGTTGGAACTACCTCTGGGTTGATTATTACAAGTGGAAAATCAAGGATTTGGCCATTGGCAGCCCATGAAAAATCAAGGATTTAGAAAGTTGTGAAAATTCACAAGGGAGGGAAAACGACCTCGGAAAAAATATTAGTGGCGTAAAATAAAATATGTGAGGAGGGAGGACCCTGCCTAGTATGCTGGGAAAAGGAACTATTGTTACTTGTTGTTATGACCACTGAATATTGAGTGTGAGGCAAGGAGGAGACTACAGATAGATGAAACATTGTTGAAGAAGATATTTCAAGTTCGCCCTTATGGATTCATGGTCAGGCTAGGGGGTGGATTGGGAAAGTGATTTGGCTACCCTGTCCTACGGTTGGGAGGAACGTGGTTATTCCCTTTGTCTTCTCACAAATTAATTCAGATATGTATTATATTCCTTCTCTATTGGGATGACTAAAATTGATTTATTCAAATGTATGTCATTTAGATGTGGAATAATATTATGGATGAATTCTATCTGCCCTTATAGAATATAAAACCGATCAATTTTCACCAAATTTAGTTCTATGTATTTTGTCGGCTGGAATATAGAATGAATATTGCAATCGTCCTTTTATTTATGAAAGAGTGAGTATGGAAATTGCTGGAACTTATTCTATGGACTAAATTACTGCTGAACATATGTATATACTTATGCCAGAACTAGCATGGAGCACTAATTATCCCTTATATAAATACATGAATATATTTCACACACACACACACACACACATATGCCTATTTGCAGAGGCGACCATAAGTGTAGATAATATAGAAGAGAGTTCAGATGAAATGTTGAAATAGAAATTATATATGTATGTACATATTTGTTCTATACTCGTCAAGTAAAGAATCATTTCAGCAGGCTTTCAATCGCAATAATAGGATAATTACAAAATGGTAGGAAATCTATGAAACAATTTGATTTTATATGTCCTTCCTTCCTGACAAACGCTACCATGGGTCATCTAGAAATGCATTGTAACACTATAAAGAACTACACACTTTTCCAGAGTTGCAGACGAGAGAACCTGACTGCTACCAAAATACCCACAGGATAACCAAAATCGACCAATATATTTATATGCAATCACTTATGCATAAAGAAAATAGTCCAGATATAATTAACAGAATCGAGGACTTTCAATGTATTTGATATACTAATAGACTCAGGCTTGTACAATTACCCAATGCATGGATCTGGGAAATCCCTTTATGACCAGAGATAAAATAACTTCAGATAGTTCATATATATATAGAAGTAGGGGAAATTTTGAAAAGAAATAAGTGATCTGTCTAATTATTATAGGCTCGGGCTGAAAAGTACAATTGTAAATGTAAAAGGGTTACACTTCCAGTACCTTTATTTTTGTCAAGGGCCTACGATGATAAAAACTCAAGGTAGATTTACAGGAACGAATGAATAAACTTCATGTTATTGATAGTATCAATTAATTCCAATATAGAAAATAATTAAAACCACTTTTTCCATTTCAAATGATGAGTTAGAGGCCGACAAAGAAATTCGACTAAGCCTCTTGGTTAGACCCTTAATTTTACAGCTAGCTCTCGTATTGAACCATGAAACAATTTCTTTACAGGGATAATAAACAATGGAAAATGAACGATCTCTACCACAGAGGGTTAAACCTTTTGTCTACCCTGAATGCCTAAACTTCTTGGAAAAGGTAGAATGAAACCTGAATACCTCTTATGCGGGTGAGAGGATTTGTACTTCATAGCTTCATGTGATTTAAAACCCTGTACATTGCAAAGTGAATCATTAAAATCTTGATAAGAGGATTTAAGCTAGTAATAAGAAAGAACAGTCGAAGTAATTACTTATCCGTAGTTGGAGGAGTTCGACATCCTTCATCATTGCAATGAATTATGTGCCTTTTAGAACGAGAGGGAAGAAGGGGCCCAAATTCTTCGTGGTGGGTACCCTCGCAAAAATCGGAGAGGCCCACCATTAGCTTTAAGGACCAGTAAATAACCAAAGGAAATTTCACAATGACTGATTATTCGAATGTTGAATATATCTATCTATATATATAGAGAGAGAGATATATATAGGTCACATGACAAACATAAACCAACATTTAATTCGGAAATAAAATGTAAAGATGGGATACTTTGGGCCTTTAAACAATAACAATAAATCTGTCCCGCACCCATGTGAATTTGTTAACTAAGGGAGGGGATGCGAAGACATTACAGAGCCAAGAGTGCCAGTTGTGCATGCTCTTTTGAAAACATGTTCAAATTCATAAGAAAATGGGTGTGAACATAATAAATGCAATCGTCGTTAGGATATATTCTTATAGGATGGAAGTCTTGTGATAAGGGTCTGTCCAAATACTAATTACATGGGAGACCTTCAAACAAGAGAATTTACAGTCGCATGTCTTTCATTGAATATTTTGGGCAAACAGAGGACCCGAGAGTAAAATTTCCTAACAGACACCCAACCAGGATAGGAAATGGCATTCTAAGCTTGTCATGGTATTCACATAACAGTATAGCAAGTTAAGCACATACAAAAACCTAATCTAAAATAAATTTTGGAGTCATGATTGCGGCAAGGCACGGTGTTAGCTAAGACAGAGAAAAACCCAATACTCGAACCAGCAAATACAAAAGTTGACTAAAAGAACAACCTAAGAACAAGATGCTACCTACATGAATCATGGGAAGAAAATAGAAGGAACATTAAGTCCGAAGGGCCTTATAGAGCGTTTAAACAAAAAATACAGCAAAGGAAATAGTCACTTACCGATAGGAGGGGCAGTTCTGGGAGGCACACCTTGTCCCCATACTCAACATGCCATGAGAAGTCTAGAAACAAAGTGGGAAATGTAGGGCCAAAGGCGTGACATACTAGCTCCAAAATGACAATAAACAACCACTGTTACGCTAAAACAACGAACCCTGTGTGTATTGAATACGACGAGTACAACAAAGAACGCACCATGTGATAAGAATGACTTGGCATGTTTGGATTTAATGAGGGTATAGGATCAGCCCTTGTCCCTCACCCACCTCCTTTAATGGCTAGCCTGATATTAATTGTCGACTTTCAAACCTCCTGACATCCTTAATTATTTTACGAGGAAGAGGGCAGCCTGCTCGAAACCTACATTCGGAAAACTTTAACCCTTCGTTACTTCTATTTTGTTTGGTACCGGTAGTTAGACTTCACTTAAATTAGGTAAAGTTTAACCACCTTTTAGACTAGAGAGTGCGCCTAACTAGAAAAATACATAGATGTGTTGAAAACCCTTTCTGTTTTGTGTGAATTATGGGAGCTCAGGATGATGAAGAAATTAGAATGGAAAGAATTATGGAACAGGGATCTCCTGGAGACCCATGAAAGAATAGTGATGGAAGCTCACCTAAAAAAGTACTGGAAACAATGAGGAATCTTATTGTTGAACTGCAGGTTTTCAAAGCAAACAATGAGAAACTGAAGAAAGAATAGCAGGAAGAGAAAGAAATAATTGAAGTCCTGTTGCGCAGCATAGTGACAAAGAAAATCCCAAAGGACGGTAATCAGGAAGAAGAAGTTAGTAAAAGGGCCTGCAAGAACTTTGGTCCTGAAGTAGAGAAAGAGGAAATCTCATCTAAGGGTACCCCTTCAGCTGACGATAAAGAAAAACCAGATAGAAAAGGAAAGAAGTAGATCATCTTTGTAATGAACCTTAAAATTCACATAAAAAAAATAATTGATTGGGCACATGTACAACGGTCTTATTGCCCTTTACTCCTCTTATCCTAAATTAACATACATTCATTGCTTCCTGTTTCGGTAATGAGTTACATATGATCATAAGTTCTTAGCTAGAGATATCATATTTCATTACAACTTATTGTTATCTACTGTTTCGTTTTGCCAAAACCACCTTATGTTAAGGAGATGTAACTTATTAGAGTGTCTTTCATACTAATGCGAGGGTTAAAAAAAAGTAAGGCCTTATGATGCCAATTCCGATATCTACATAGGATCTATAAGGAGATTAACATTATTTAGAAACAAAATTTTAATTGGGTTTAAACAAAATCAAACATTAAACTTGCAGCTTGGAAATAAATTACGCAGAGGTTAACTTGTAAAGGTTATGGTTATAATCGTGTTAACACATCTACTCGTTAGGTAACGACAAGGGCTATCCACCTCGGGTGGTTAATGAAAAGGTAGTTGGGTTTAACATAAGTGGTGTAGCAAGTTAGCCATCTGGTTACCTCGCCATTAATACTCTAAACCACTGATATAGGCTGGAACCCTTGTGCCTTAAAGGCCTATCTGCAACATTTAAAGTGCCTGGGATATGTCTGTTAGATCAGAGCTCCACTGGCGTGCCCTAATGATATGTCGACACATACCCTATTTTCACATGGCCCAAGTACAAAGACCCCATCCCCTTTACTCCTTGCGAAAGGTTACTCCCACAGTTTCACTTTCATTCTGGTTTTGGTTTCGTGTGGAAGGAAGCACCGTCTCAGTCCATTTTTGTTTGCATTCTGGTTTTGGTTTAGTGAAGGAGGAGAGAACGTCTCAGACCATTCTTTGTTTGGCTTTAGCCTCATGGATACAAGTTTAGGATTTGGCCCCTGTACCAGATGGGTGAAGATCTTAAGTGGAACTTCTCGACAATAGCTCTACGCGGGGTAAGTTTACCCTTGACTATTTTTTTCTCTTGTTAGGTAGGTCTTTGCATGCTCCTGATCTCAATCTATCTTTCAGTAGTATTCTTCGAGGTTAATGTGAGAGGGTAGGTGATACCCTATCCAGGTTTATTTCTTCACGGTTTAACCCCTCCTCTGTACTAGTCTTTCTGTCAGCCAAGCTATTCTCCTTCCTTGGAGGGACTTACTACGATGTATGTTAAAAGAGTGCTTTTTGAATATGCTATATTTTCTTGTTTGAAATTTCGTTAAAGGCCTAATTCCCAATCGTTTTGTCTTTGATGACCCAGTGTGTCAAGTTCGGGTCTTTCCTTACTCAGGTGTGTAGCAGACCTGTCGGCCTACTATTGAACTTGAGAGGGTTTCTATGTTAACTTCACTAGTGCCATTATAATGATTTGTAGTGGAGTTCTCATGGCCGGAGTCATTTAATCTTTCCTGTTCACATTTGAAAGGTCATATTAATTTTATGTTTAATATTATTTGATGGTCATTATACCCAAATTCATTTTTTGTAGTGTTTTTATTAAGACTAGTATCCATCACTAATGATGGGTCCCTTAATGTGTGAGGGTACCCATCAGGGTGACACAAACTCCTCCTCCCTTTTCGGTCTAGGAGGCGCACAGGATAGCGCGATGACAGTCGGAAAGAGCACCTTTTCAGTTAAGTATTCACCGGCCCACTTTCTAAATTATGTTCTATGATTAAATCATCATTCTTTTTCCTATTCGATACATTGTAACGCTTCACATTATTTTTTGTAGGTGTGGTCACGCCGAATCATGGGGACGCCCTCTTCACTCCTTCAAGAGGTATTTGGGTTCCAACACAGTGCCCTTCCATCTATTATGAGTTTATATGCAACAATGGTCAAGGCTTTGTCTCATCCCTAATGTTTGAAGATATTTGTTTGAAGTTCTATATTAAGTTGATATGGGGTACACCTTGATTTTTGTATATAAACATTCTGGTACGAAGAAAATTTACGCCAAGCTCACGCCTGGTTGGACTTGTGATATACAGATAGTCGTTCTATTTAACATTTTTATATTTATGCCTTGAGTATTATTTCCCGTGTGAAATCATTTCATTTTGTCACTTTTCAACTGTTTTCCTCAGTATTTCCAAAAATGATTTGTTATTACAGATTTGAAATCTCGACTTATGTTCCAGAAATTAAATCTCATTATTGAGTACAAGGTCTCTTCTCAAACATATTCGACTAAGTAATGGAGTACTACCGAAAAACTAGTATAAAAACATCTGCGCATGAGGGTTTTTCTTCCACCGAGCTTGGGTGATGACTTTCAGATTTTGTTTAAGCTTTGTACACTTGTATTCTTATTATAACACTTGTTTTTGGTATGAGTTGAACCTGAGTCTTATTCCTCCCTTTTACAATTTTGGTTTAAGAGTTGGTTGTAAGCAATGGTTTCGTGTAGCTTATGTCTGTGGGACTCTGTCCAAATTTTTGGGTTTCTTGTATATAAATCAATAGGGAAAGATGTTTATTATCTGAGGTTAAAAGGGAACGAGACTTCCAGAAAAATGTTCGGGTTTATTTTCCTTTCAGGTGCTTCCTGACTCCTTTATGCTAGATATCCTATAGCATTGTTCCTACGACATAAGTTATATTGTAGATGTGCCTATAAACCTACGCCCGAGGTTATACTATAACTGCACCTCTAAACCTACGATATAGGTTATACCGTAGATGCACCTTTGAACCACAGAGTCATTACTAAAGTACCCACACTACCATGTTGATGTATATATGTTCAATTTTCTATAATGGGGTTTTGATAAGTTTTTTGAATTATATTCCTCTGTGAATGTTTAGATGTATATCTGTCTAGTTTTTTTTCGGATATCTTAATAAATCAGTTTATTCCAGCATCATATTATATCATCTAGAATGCTCATTATATATATACCTATATGTTCATGATATATTTACACATCTCGATATACATATCGCTTAATACCCCTGTGTTAAGGAGTATATTTACCTTTGAAAACTGGATTGGCATTCTCATTAGAGGAGGCTCATTGTATACTATAAAAAACTATAGGAAATTAAATCTGCCACAGTTATTGGTGCGTGCGGCTTCAAGTATTCAAGTATTCATACAAACAATTTTATTTTTCCATTTACTTAACATAACTAAGAAGATAACTGTAGTTGGTAATCTATTATGGAATCAGTAACTACTACATAATTCATTTTTGTTGTTTGGGACATTCCAATATCTTAGTAACTACTCAACATCATATCTAAATAATGAGTCCATTTCCAACCAACGATTATGAAATAAAATAATAGATCTTTCCATCACAACCATCAACCAAAATTTATACATAGAAGTAAACAGATTGCACACATGACATTTGACTAGGATAAGGTAGAGTTACATATCTGAGCCAAATTGTGGGAAGAAAAATCGAACAAGCACGTTCCTCCCAACCATAGAATAGGGTAGCCAATCTACTTGCTCGATTCACCCCCTAGCCTGACCATGAGTCCATGAGGGAGAATTCGAATTTTCTCTCCAGCAATGTCCTTCAATTCCAACAGTATCTCCCTTGCCTCACACTCACACAGTAGTGCTCATAACAACAAGAAAACAGAGAATAAAGTTCATAGTCCTCCTTCCAGCAAACTTGGCAGCGTCCTGCCTCCTCACATATGCTATTTATTAATTTTCCTAGGACTTTTTCCCTCCCATGGGTAAGTTTCACAGCTTTCTAAACCCCTGATTTTCAGGGGCTACCAATGGCCAAATCACTGATTTTCCACTTGTAACAATCAGCCCAGAGTTACTTCCAATGTGTTCCCCACTCATGGAGTCATGGTCAGCTAAATTTAACATGGTTGTTCCATTTGTCCTCCTGCAATCAATATAAAATATTTTGTTTTCATACAAGTGTCATAGTCAAATAGTTAGTTGGGTCAAATCAGGTTTCTTCCCAACAGTCATAATAATTAATTACAATCATCAAATTTGAAATTCAGAATTGCCATAAATGGAAAAAAAATTCGAATCCGAATTTACTAAAAATGGAATGAATTTCTAGTAGATAAGAATTATTTTATTATTAATTTTATTTGGGACCTCACATCTTTTCCCCCTTTAGTAAAACACTGTCCTCAGTGTTCGTTCCTTTCCTGGAACAGGATTGGATGAGATTTCCACAAATCTCCCTCCAACTCCCAAGTGGCCTCCTCAGGACTAAAGTGCTTCCATTGCACCTTTACCTGAGTGACGACTCTGTTCTGAAGTGTTATTTCTCTCCGGTCCATAATGCGCAAGGGTTCCACCTGGAACTCGCCTTTGGGTTCCACCTGCATCACGTTCCAATCAATCATATGAGTAGGGTCATGAATATACCTTTTCAACAAGGAAGTAGGAAAAACATTATGAATTTTTAGATTAGCCGGTAGTGCAAGTTGGTATGCTATGGGTCCAATTCGAGCTAGTATCTTGAAGGGCCCACAAAACCTAGGTGCCAGCTTGGCATAGTTTCCTAACTTCAATGAACTTCTTCGAGCTTTGAATTTTAAATAAACATGGTCTCCCACTTGGAATTCCAAGTGTCTTCTTTTCTCATCTACATAGCTTTTCTGTCTATCCTGTGTTTCTTTCAAATTCTTTTGTACCTTCCTTACCATGTTTTTCATTTCTTGGGGCATCTCTAGTCACACCATGAGTCTGTTAGCCAGGTTACCAGCTAATTGGAGTTGTACATTTTCTATCATACAGTATTTCGAAAGGTCTCAATTTAACCGAAGTCTGGTATCCATTGTTATATGCAAATTCTACCAAGTGTAGATAGTCTTCCCACTTGTTTGGTTTTGTTCTTACGTACATGCGGAGCATATCCTCCACGATTTGGTTTGTCTTTTTGGTCTGTCCATCCGTTTCCAGGTGATAAATCATACTGAAATTCAAGTTAGTATTCAGCCCTGCAAAAAATTCCTTCCAAAAGGCGGATGTGAATTTTACATCTCTATCTGAAATCACTAATTTAGGAATACCATGCAGTCTAAAAATTTCTTTCATGGATATTTCAGCAATGTTTATAGCTTTAAAAGTAGACTTTACAGGAATAAAGTGTGTATACTTGCTGAGTTTATCGATTACCACCATAATAGAATCGTTTCGTTTCTGAGTTTTAGGCAAACCTATTATAAAATCAAGCGATATGGTCTCCCACTTCCATTCTGGTACAGGTAATGGTTGTAATAGGCTGGCTAGATGTTGATGTTCGGCCTTAACTTGTTGACAACCTTGGCACCTAGCCAAGTATTTTGTTGTTTTTCCCTTCATATTAGGCCAGTAAAATAGTTTCCTAAGTGTTGTTATCGTCTTCTGGTAACCTGGGTGGCAAGAATATGGTTTCTTATGCACTTCGTCCAAGATTGTTAATTTTAACTCTATTAAATCTGGTATGTAAAGTCTGTTTTTAAATCATAGCAGTCCCTTCTCATCGATACTTAGATATGGTTTCTATGAGTTCTTAGTATTGTTCAATACTTATATCATTATTTTCGTATATTTTTCATCATCAATGCCTGTCGTTCTTATTCTTCCTTCCAGATCACTTTCTGCTCGACTAACATTCATCTCAAATGACCCATGGACTATTCTACTTAAAGCATCTGCTACTTTATTTTCTTTTCCCTTGATATGTCTGACCTCGAAGTCAAATTCGCTTAGGAAGGCTAACCACCTTGCTTGCCTTGGGTTAAGATCTGGTTGGTTAAACAGATATTTCACCCCAATATTGTCCGTTAATAATAGGAATCTTCTGCTCATTATGTAGTGTTTCCACATCTTTAAGGTGTGTATTACCGCTGCTAATTCTAAGTCGTGAGTGACATAATTTCTCTCGTGTTCCTTCAATTTCTGGGACTCATAACAAATAACGTGTCCATCCTAGGTTAGGACACCACCTAGTCCTTCTTTACTCGTATCAACACATATGGTGAAGTCTTTATCTGGATCTACTACTTTCAAGATGGGTGTCATTGTCAATAACTCTTTTAGTTTTATGAAGCTGTCTTGACATTTCTCCAACCAGTTAAACCTGGTCCCTTTCTTTTGTAATGATGTGATAGGGTAGGCTATCTTGGAAAACCCTTCTATAAACCTATGGTAATATCCGATGATTCCCATGAACGACTGTATATCCGCTACATCTTTAGGAACTGGCCATTCCCTAATGTCTTTCATCTTTTCTAGGTCTACGACAATGCCTTCTGCTGAAATTACATGTCCAAGATATTGTATTTCTCTCTTATAGAAGTCACACTTGTCGAAATTGGCATACAGCTTGTGCTTCCTTAATGTTTGCAACACTATTCTTAAGTGTTCCTCATGTTCCTCCTCCTTCTTTGAATAGACTAGGATATCGTCGATGAATAATACCACGAACTTGTCAAAGTACTCACTGAAAATACTGTTCATTAGGCACATAAACGTGGCTGGGGCGTTAGTGAGTCCGAAAGGTATGACTACAAACTCGTAGTGTCTGTATCTTGTCCGAAATGTTGTTTTGTTTATGTCCTTGTCTTTTATTCGAACTTGATGATAACCGGATCGTAAATCCAATTTTGAAAAGATCTTGGCCCCCGCCACTTGATCGAACAAAATCATTTATCCTAGGTAAGGGGTATTTATTCTTAATAGTCATTTTGTTCAGTTGTCTATAATCGATACACAATCTTAAAGTACCATCCTTCTTTTTCACAAAGAGGACTGGTGCTCCCCACAGTGAGACACTCGGTCTGATGTACTCTTTGTCCAATAATCCCTGTAATTGTATTTTTAGTTCTGTCAGTTCTGGTAGGCTCATCTGGTAAGGCACCTTTGATATAGGGACAGAACCAGGTAATAGGTCTATGGAGAAGACTATTTCCCTTCTAGGGGGTAATTCTAGTATCTCATCCACAAACATGTCTCTGAACTCACATAGGACAACAAAGTCTTCTAAATTTGGCTTATCATCTTTTCATAGTAGTTTCGTTACCTAGATGGCATAAACCTGACATCCCTTCCTCATACATTTCTTGAGTTGCATTGCTGAAACTTGTCTGACTGATACTGGTTTTGGTATACCTTGGGTTGTTCTAACAGTGCCAAAATTGTCCTTATAGCTAAGAATCTTTGTATAGAAATCTAGTACTGCTTTGTGTTGTTCAGACCAATCCATCCCAATAATCATATCATAAGATCATAGTGGTAGGATGTTCAGATGAGTGTTTATATTTTAACCATCCAAGCTGAACTCAAAATATAGAACAAACTCAACTACCTTTCTTTTAGTACCAGTGGCTAATTGTACAAGCCAAGATTTTGCGTGCTTCAGTTTCTTAAGTTTGTTTGCCTTTGCCACATTAGGTGTAATATAACTTAACGTAGCTCCAAGGTCAATTAAAACACAGTTTTGAGTGTCATTGATTTTACCTTCAATTTCCACCACCGAGGATTGGTGGTCAGCTTGTCGACCATCTATGGCTGCATTTATCTGATGTAGGCTTCTGCCCACATCTCCCACCATTGAGGCTTCTTGCAGATTATGAACAATAGTTCTATTTGTTGAACTCAAATGCGAACAGTTCCTCCTTATATGAGGTTCTCTACATTCCCAACACTTTAATGGCTCGTGGGGGTTGTCTCCAAACTTCTTCATCCCTAGGTTTACTGGATTACCACTGCCTTGCATATTTGGATGGTTGGAGTGAAAATCCTTTCTCATAAAACCTTTTGCTGTATTCCGATAAGGAGTTGGCTGGTACCCCTTCTTCCACTGGTTCATTCACTCTTGTTTTTTATCCTTCCATGTTTTGGGAAAATCTACCCGTTGTTTATACTGATTGTAGCACATTCGTGCCTTCCTTAATACTTCACTAGAAGATTTGGGGTTGTCAAACTCAATTCTATCCTTGTAGGACTGTGGTAGACAACTTAGAAATCACTGAATTTTCACTTTATCCTCATGGATGTACGGTATGAACCTTAACAACTCCAAAAATTTATTTATAAGGTCCTCCATTGTCATCTGTCCAAGTCGTAACTCATAGAACTCTTTTTTCTTCCTTTCATAGTAACTTTCTGAAAGGTATTGTTTTTTTAAATACTTTTTAAAGTCAGACCATTCCAATGGTTTTTCCTTTAGGCCCTTGGCCAATTTCAGGTCCTTCCACCAAATGCTGGACTTCCCTTTCAGATTGCAGATGGCCATTTTGACCTTCATGTTGTTGGAATAGTTGTAGATCTGGAAGTATTTTTTGATGTCCAATAGCCATTCTTCAACTTCCTCTCTCATCTTGGATTCTCCATCAAAGGTAGCTGATTTAATCTTTTTAAGTCCTCCTTCGAGGTGGTCTACTTTTTTTCTTTTTTTTTTCAGATTTAGTTCTCTCTTCAGCTGAGGGTGTTCCTTTTGACGAACTATCTCCTTTTTTTGTTTCCAGCCCTAAGTTCTTGGAGGTCCTTCTGCTAACTTCTTCCTCTTGGTTATCATCATTTGGGATTTTCTTGGTAACTATAATGCGTAGCAACACTTCATTTATCTCTTGTTGTTCCTGTTGTGCTTTTTTCAATTTTTCATTGTTCGCTTTGAAAATCTGTAATTCAACAACAAGGTTCCTCATTGTTTCTAATACTTTTGTGGGTGAACTTCCATCATTGTTCTTTCTTGGATCTCCAAGGGATCCTTGCTGCGGGTTTTCTCCCATTCTGACTTCTGCGTCCTCCTGAGCTACCATATTGCACACAAAATAGGAACAACTTTCTGTTTGTAACCATATGAACTTTATTAGTTTTACATAAATCAAAATATATATGTACTAAACAGCTATTGTGGCCATGTTCAGGTTTAGTGTTGTGACCTTTTTTCTCTGATACCATATGTAATGAACCTTAAAATTCACATAAAAAAAAATTTAATTGGGCACATGTACAACAGTCTTATTGCCCTTTACTCCTCTTATCCTAAATTAACATACAGTCACCGCTTCCTGTTTCGGTAATGAGTTACATATGATCGTAAGTTCTTAGCTATAGATATCATATTTCATTACAACTTATTGTTATCTATTGTTTTGTTTTCCCAAAACCACCTTATGTTAATGAAATGTAACTTCTTAGAGTCTCTTTCATACTAATGCGAGGGTTAAAAAAAAGCAAGGCCTTATGATGCCAATTCCGATATCTACATAGGAGCTATAAGGAGATTAACATTATTCGGAAACAAAAGTTTAATTGGGTTTAAACAAAATCAAACATTAAACTTGCACCTTGGAAATAAATTACGCAGAGGTTAACTTGTGAAGGTTATGGTTATAATCGTGTTAACACATCTACTCGTTAGGTAATGACAAGGGCTATCCGCCTCGGGTGGTTAATGCAAAGGTATTTGGGTTTAACATAAGCGGTGTATCAAGTCATCCATCCGGTTACCTCACCATTAATACTCTGAACCACCGATATAGGCTGGAACCCTCATGCCTTAAAGGCCTGTCTGCAACATTTAAAGCGCCTAGGATATGTCTGTTCGATTAGAGCTCAACTGGCATGCCCTAATGATATGTCGACACATACCCTATATTCACATGGCCCAAGTACAAAGACCCCATCCCCTTTAGTCCATTTTCGTTTCCATTCTAGTTTTGGTTTAGTGAAGGAGGAGAGAACGTCTCAGACAATTCTTTGTTTAGCTTTAGCCTTGTGGATACAAGTTTAGGATTCGGCCCCTGTACCGGATGGGTGAAGATATTGGGTGGAACTTCTCGACAACAGCTCTGCGTGGGGTAAGTTTACCCTTGACTATTTTTTTATCTTGTTAGGTACATCTATGCATGCTCTTGATCTCAGTCTGTCTTTCGGTAGTATTCTTCGAGGTTAATGTGAAAGGGTAGGTGATACCCTGGCCAGGTTTAGTTCTTCACGATTTAACCCCTCCTCTGTACTAGTGTTTCCATCGACCAACCTATTCTCCTTCCTTGGAGGGACTTACTACGATGTCTATTAAAAGAGTGCATTCAGAATATGTTATATTTTCTTGTTTGAAATTTCGTTAAAGGCCCAATTCCCAATCATTTTGTCTTTGATGACCGAGTGTCAAGTCTAGGTCTTCCCTTACTTGGGTGTGTAATAGACCTGTCAGCCTACTGTTGAACTTGAGAGTGTTTCTGTGTTAACTTCACTAGTGCCATTATAATGATTTGTAGTGGCGTTCTCATGGTCGGATTCGTTTAATCCTTCCTGTTCACATTTGTAATGTCATATTAATTTTAAGTTTAATATTATTTGATGTTCATTATACAGAAATTATTTTTCTGTAGTGTTTTGATTAAGACTAGTATCCATCGCTAATGATTGGTTCCTTAATGTGCAAGAGTACCCATCAGGGTGACATAAACTCCTCCTCCCTTCTTGGTCTGGGAGGTGCATGGGATAGCGCGATGGTAGTCAACAAGAGCACCTTTTCAGTTAAGTATTCAGCGACCCACTTTCTAAATTATGATCTGTGATTAAATCATCATTATTTTTCCTATTGGATACATCATAATGCTCCACATTATTTTGTGTAGGTGTGGTCACGCTAAAGCATGGGGATGCCCTATTCACTCCTTCAAGAGGTATTCGAGTTCCAACATCGTGCCCTTCCATCTATTATGAGTTTATATGCAATGATGGTCAAGGCTTTGTCTCATCCCTAATGTTTGAAGATATTTGTTCCAAGTTCTATATTCGGTTGATACGGGGTACTCTTAAGCCCTAATATTGGCTCATTACCCATTAATTGGGGCATATTATATTAGTAATGTTATTTTATTGATGTCAGTTTTAGGCCATTAGTTATAATTATACCTCCTACTCTCCTATATATACCAAGGAGACATTTTCATTTTGAATCATCTTGTACTTGAACATTTAAGTGGGGTAAAAGGAGGTTTCCCCCTCGAACAGGCTTATTATTTGAAATTATCTCTTTTTCAAGGCGTTGAGTACTTTTTCTGAGGTTTTTCTATGCTATATTGATTTTTGGTTCTTAACATATGGTATCAGATCTCAAGGCCTTGGGGTTTCGTTGCTACATCTGAGACACCTTGGAATTTTCGCTATAACTTGTTTTCTACAACGTTTCAGAAGGAATGGCTTGGAGGATATTTAGTAGACGGATCAAGGTATGTTGGGTTCAAAATTAATCTCTTGAGCCCTTATACTTTTAGAGATAAAACCTGTACAATATAGGGTTCTGGAATCATCCTGAACTGAGTCATTGCAGGATTTCGCTATAAAAACGTTTCTGTAATGTTTCAGATCCTAAACTGATGAGGCTACTTACATAAATTAGTAAGGTATATGGGGACACTTAAACTCCAACTTTGTTTTTAAGACCAACCACGTTCCTAAGATTGATGTGAGGAAGTTTGATAGCAAGGACCCAATCAGATGGATACTTTAGATGGAGCAATTCTTTGATCTCCATAATGTGCCACATACACAAAAGGTACAAATTGTTTCTTTATATTTAGAACTTAATCAATTTGTATGGTATCGATGGCTTTGTTCTCACAAATTACTCGTCACTTGGACAATTTTCACAAAAGAAATCATAGCACACTATGAGGATACAAGGAGCAATACCTTCTTTATCCAATTGATAAATCTCAAGCAAAAGGGCTCAGTTACCGAGCACATTGAGAACTTCCAAAGATTGAATATAAAGGTAACTGATATTCCAGATGAGCACTTGATTGATGTATTCATAGGAACTTTAAAGGATAACATTCAACATGAGGTTAGCCTTTGGGAACCCAAATCATTGGAGAATGCATTTAAGGTGGCAAGAAATGTTGAAAGTAAAAATATGGCTATGGCTACTAGAAGGACAAATCCTAACATCTATAGAGAGAACAATGCTACTTCTTCTAAAACACCTCAACCTACAAGGTTGACACCTCAACAATTGAAGGAAATAAAAGCAAAATGTTTATTCTTTAATTGTGAAAGAAAGTACAGTAAGGGAAATAAGTGTGGTGAGAAGAAATTATTTTACATAGATTGTGAAGAGGAAGAAGAAGAAGAAGAAGAACCATCTGAAGATGAAAACGTAGAAGCAATTTCGTCGGAAGAGTTGACTCCCACGATATCGTGTAATGCATTGGCTGGAATTAGCACTCCCCAAACCCTCAAGATCAAAGGATACATAAAAAAGAAAAAGGTAATAGTCCTAATTGATTATGGCAGTACTCATAATTTCATTCACTATAAATTAGCAAAAGATCTCAATTGCTTTGTATATTCGGCGCCAGAGTTTCAAGTAATGATTGCAGATGGAGGAACTATCAATTGCTCAGGAAAATGCAATAAGATCAATATTACTATGGTGGAATATGTAATGAATAGTCCAATGATTGCTATACCCATGGGTGGTGCAAATGTTGTACTAGGAATCCAATGGTTACAATCATTAGGAACAATGGCTTTTAATTTCCAATAACTTTTCATGAAATTTTCATTGGAAGGAAAAGAAATTGAGCTAAGAGGTATCACAGGGAAACCTAGTAAGGTGATAATCTCTAACAACATGACAAAATTATTGAAAAAGGGGCATCAAGGTGTTATTGCATAACTATGCTCACTAGATGTTCAAACATCTAAGCCATCTATTCCTCAAGATCTCCAAAGGATCATTGATAAGCATTCCAA